>ML685831.1:10662864-10681902 GCA_007922175.1 Pelusios castaneus
TGACGAAGTGGGATTTTCTCCCACGAAAGCTCATGTGATTAATAAATCTGTTAGTCTTTAAAAGTGCCACAAGACTCTGTTGTCTTTGTAAGTGTAGACATAGCCATTGTGCTTAGCACTCACAAGTCACAGCATGGGCAGCAGTTATAAAAAGTTTGGCTTCCCCAAACAGGGCAAAAAATGCCAGATTCGGCACACCTCCCTTTGGAGGCACACCAGCAGACTGGTTTTGGAGGGCCGGAACTGGAAGCTCCTGAGAAGCAGGAGGACCATTGCTGCTGGGACCAGGGCTGAACTTGTGCTCCTACCCTGCACCTCCCTAAGACACCACTCCCACTCAGCCCCTTCTACCACTTTACACTGTTTGCTCCTTTCTGCTCCCCTTCCTCCCCATCACTCATCAGAAGAGAGGCAGGAGGGGCAGAAAGAAATAAGTGGCAGGTGTGCGGGGGGAGGGGTGCCTCAGTGGAGGGGACAGAGAGGAACATCCATCTGTAAAAACTAGCCAGAACTTTTGACTGGAATCTTTTATATTAAATCTGCCTGTAAAGCACCACATTCAGCCATGAAGCTATATAAATATTAATAAAACAAAATAGTAATCCTGTGCTTTACTCACACAAGCATTCTTCTTTCCATAAACAACATCAGAGACCGTGTGAATTTTTTAATTGTTTGCTTGACTAGGTTCTGTACTTCAGATACAAAATATATATTTACTTTATAAATAAGAGCCAGAGATTAGTCATAGGATCATTTTATTGCTTTTCTCTTATTGAAGTGATAGAAATTGAAGCAAAGTGTCTCCGTCTGTTGATCTGCATCTGTCACAGCAGGGCAGAATGAATACAACATGGTCATAAAGTAGTACCATTCTGATTTGGTGGTGGTTAAGACACACTTTGTACCATATACCTGTACAAGGTACAGGATAACAGAATCAGGGCCTTTATTTGTATTTAAAAGAGTACACAGATTACTTCTGGTCTACTTGGTTTGTTTAGGTATATCTAGTAATATAATCCAAGGACTGGCTTTCTTAGAGAGATTAATATTTGTAAGCCATGGTCCAAAGGGGTAGCCATGTTAGTCTAGGTCAGCCAAACAAACAAGGAGTCCGGTCAAAGTATCTGATGAAGTGGGATTTTCTCCCACGAAGGCTCGTGAGATAAATAAATTTGTTAGTCTTTAAAAGTGCCACAGGACTCCTTGTTTGTTTGTAAACCAGGAGGCACTACAAGCAGGGAAATTGTTTAAGGGAAAAAAAATGTCAGAATATTAAGATTTTGTTTTGTGCACCATTTTAGCAGCATGTTAAATATAATGTACTGGTTCTTTATGGAAGAAAAATAGACTGTGAATCAAAGCATCATTAAAAGAAGGTATTGATAAGAACACGGAGAGCAGGTCTACACTGACCGTGGCAAATTCACCACCTATGAAGACCTGCTCAGCCAATCAGGAAGTTCAGTCCCAGAACACCCCTCTGGCTACTGGGTAGCGCTGAGTCAAAGGGAAGTTTCTTCCCTTCAATTTAGCCCAGTGGAGAAACCAAAAGTTAAGCATTTGAACTGAGGTACACAAATTATTTTAAGTAACTTGCATATCTCAGTTTGGCTGCTGCCAAAAAGGGCAGGCAGTGTAGACGTGCCCTTAAGCTCATGCATAGTTAGGAATGGGAAAATAATTTAATTAGTAAAGCCATGAGGGATATAGTCATCTTTTATTTAATTCCATTTTTCTATTTTAAATTTTTATGTTAATCCCTTGCAAAAAGCATATGCTACACAATGTGAAATACAGTAATTTTTCTTCCTTTTTCGTATCAGATTTCACACAGGAGAAGTGTTAGCATAGCCAACATCCTACCATGACTGGTCAAGCTGCTGAAAATAACGTGAGCATTTTCATGGAGAACCAAGCAATCAGTCCTTCTATTTAAAATAGGATACTGCAGGAGAAAACTAGCCATGCACTAACACTGGTTTCTATACGGTTAGATGGACTGTGTATCTGCAGTATTTAATGCCATGATAACAGATCAAAGAAATTAAAACTGACACCCTGAATCCCCTGATGCTGGGGATGTTTGGATCCAAATGTGAATTTTCCTCTCTCATGCTCAGGTTCCCTACCATCATAGCCCATCAGCCTTAAATTTCTCAGATATTAGTTTATTGACTTGAAATTAAATCAGTTTGGTGAAATTTCAGTGCTACATTTGAATTGTGTAAAGGAGCAATGTAAAATTCACACATCATATACCAGCAGGTGTGACTACATGTTAACAAATGTGGAGGAGTCGGTATTCAGGTTTAGTTTAGCAATTGATTGATGAATATTAGTACCCCAGGTCCCAGATTTGATATAAAAAAGTAAACCCAGCTCTTTAAAATCAATTTAATCTAACCCAGTAACACAAGTACTATTAGTGGTCAATCAATTGTAGAGGTTATACAATACATTTTAAGGCTGGATGGGACCACTAATCATCTAATCCGACCTCTTATGTAATAAGAATTTCCTCAAAATAAAATAATATCCTCAAAATAATTCTTATATTGACTACAGCATATATCTTCTAAAAATACATCGTATCTCAGTTTAAAAATTGCCAGTGATGAGAAATCCACCACGATCCTTGGTAAATTGTTCAAATAGTTAATTACAAACTGTTAAATATTATTTTCAGCCTAAAATTTGTCTAGCTTCAGCTTCCGACCATTTGATCCTGTTATCCTTTGTCTGCTATATTGAGGAGCTCCTAATGAAATATTTGATCTTCATGTAAGTTATTGTTATAAAATATCAGATTGACTCTAAGAGCCCCTGAGTGCAAAGTGTTCAGCACCAGCATGTAACAACTACCGCGTCAGGCCTGACACATTCACTGCATCTAACACATTGCTGCATAATTTTTATCTTTAAAGAGCAATGTGTGAAATATCCAATGAAAGCTGGTGCCACAATGGTCATTAACATCAGTGTGTGATGTATATAGGGATAGTGTATAAAAACTTCATATGTGTGCTGGAAATACGTTCCTAAATGTGTTATGGAGGCAGAGCTAGTAAACAAGTTTATCCTAGACAGAGGAATTTTGATTTGCCTATATCTCTAATGTAAAATTGAGCATACTGATCCCAGAGATGATTGAGATTTATTTAGACCTGGGGTAAGCCTGAGCTATAAGGAAGATGAGGAAACAGTGAGGCATTAGCATACTAGAGAACATGCTGCACTTTCAACCCCAAAGGTCATTCTGACTCTTGAGACAAAGACAGTGAATTTGAGGGCTATATGGAGACACAAAGGGGCATTTTGTTATCCATCACTGAGAGAACAAAGAGGTTAGCATTATTTCCACCTGTTAACAGCCATGTGGGTTGCTGACCCTAAAATGTGGCTGTAGGTGAGAAAACTGATTTAGACAAAGATTATGGCCTGTTTTAGACACTAGAACACCTGATTATATCTGCTTTATTTGTAAGTATTTGTTTCTATTTCGGATTGTATCACTTAAATCTCTTTTATTAAACTTATTCTTGTTTCATTACAAATTCATCCCAGTGTTAGATTAAAGCAGAGGTGGGCAAAATACGGCCCACGGGCCAGATCCAGCGCGCCTGAGGCCTCTGTCCAGCCTGCCACCCCTGGCCTGCTCTACCCCACCCCCTTTTGCCCCCACCCAGCTGGTGCTGCACCACTCTAGGCCAGGAGTTCCTCCCGGAGGGCGCTTCATCATTTTGGGTCCAGGGCCGGTGCTGCACCGCCCTCCCGACTCCGCCTAGTGCTAGGTGTCCGCTCTGGGGCTGCCGGGGCCGGCAGTGCACTGCCCCATTCCGCTCCCTCAGGTGCTGCAGTGCTCTGGGGCTGGGGTCAGCACTTCCCCCTTCTACCCACCTGGCCAACGCTGCACCGCGTTAGGGCCAGCACTGCCTCTGATCTGCTCCCTTCTGCTTTCCCCAGCTGACACTGTACCATGCTGGGGCTGGGGATGGGGCTGGGGCCAGCACTATGCTGCCCCATTCTCTGCCCCCCCCCGGCTTTCCTTTGAGCCCCACCAGTTCCTCCCTCCCTTGGCTTGCCCCCCAGTTCCTCCCCCATGAACATTCCCCCTCCCCCACTCTCCACCCCTGCTGGTTAACAAACTGCAGCAGTAAGGAGTAGTCACACAGCTGAGCACCAACAGATCCCTCCTTTGCTAAAGGAAACGAGCCCTGTGGCACTTTTAAAGACTAACAAATTTATTTATTTATCGCACGAGCTTTTGTGGGAGAAAATCCCACTTCGTCAGACACTTTGAAGATGGGGAACTTACAGAACGGGAGCAAAATTTTAAATAAATAAATTTGTTAGTCTTTAGAAGTGCCACAGGACTCCCTGTTTGTTTTGCTAAACTAGACAAAGACAGTTACCCCTTTGGAACTCCTTTGCTAAGACAAATGGGTAACCAGTCTAGAATGTCCTAAGAAAGGGAGTCAGTCATCACAAGGCAGACTTATGGTAACCTGGGCTTTAATTAAGCATTTCCACTACCTTAACATGTTTGGATTTTTAACATTAACCTTAATATAATAGTACAATATAGCTATCCAATGCATGATACTTCAGTAAATTTCACTATACTGAAAGTCTGAAGATTGTTTGATTTCATTAGTGAAATCATTTGGGGCTAAAAAGCCACCACAGAATGCTAAACTTCACGGACTCATTTAATTAACATTTATGCAAATCATGATTTACTTGTGGATTCTCAGAAGATTCCCTGAGAGTATGTGCTGCACGTTTGGGGATGATAAACTATATTCTCCATACATAAAATAAATGGGGAGTCCCTGTTTTAAGAACAAACAGCCTTCTGTATAGATTTGCTTCCCAGTGACTCCACAATAAAATAAAAACCTAACAAACACCAAGATGTGCACATGGCCAAATTGAGTAACCACATCACCATATTGCTGTTACCCTCCTGCTTCCTTGCCATGTCCTGTTTCTACTTTATCACAGTCCCCTTGTCATGAATTAGTAGTAGTATAGTGGTATGTAGATCAGCGGTTCTCAACCACTGTGTCAGGATGCATTACTGTGTTGCCCAAATGTGGTAAGCGTGTCGTGGGGAGAGCCAGGGAGATGGCTGGATTCAGCCTGCAGGGCAGGGGGGGTGGGCTGGTGTGTCTTGTAGAGTCGCGATATGCCACCAAGTTTGTTATGACCCCCAAATGGTTGAGAACCACTGGTCTAAATAGTGCAAATAAAGTCTGAGCACCAATGTGTGCGAGGTACTATACAAAACATAGTAAGAGTCTCTGCTATGAAAGGTATGGCCCTTCTCAGCTCTCGCTTCCCTCTTCCACACTGTTTGAATCAAAACAGTTTGCCTGCTTTGCAGAGACAGGCTAAGCAGCCTCTCTCTCTGGGTCTGTTTGAATTGACCTTGTGACCCACCTTCTCTGTAAGTATATATACGCTAACATGCCATATTTTCCATTTCATGTATCTGATGACGTAGGATTGTGCCCACAAAAAAAGAGTATGAGATAAATACATTTGCTGGTCTTTAAAAATGCCACAGGACTTCTTTTCTGTTTTGCTATGAAGGGTTTATATTCTAAAGAGACAAGACAGCATCCTACACACTGAATCATGTTATGCGTAAAATGTAGATTTAAGCCCTTACGGTCAGCTACCATATTTTTCTGTACTTTCTACAGTGCCTAGAACACTTGAGTGTAGTTAAAACAATAATTATAGTAATAGTTTAAATATTAATCATTAAAGCAATATCAATTTTGTTAATATATTTCTTTGTTGGTAATTTGGGCTATGCCTATCCTCTGTGATCAGGACAGCAATTATGCACAAGTTTACACTAAGAACATGAGTAGTGCCATTAAAGTGTATGGACATCTATATATTTCCCTCCCTTCAGCCATCACTAAAGACTTGTCTATGCACAGAACTTGCACCAATCTAACTAAAAGGCAAGATGTTCAACCAATGCAGCTGATATAATGCAACTTCCTATCTGGAACAAACAAGAAGTCCTGCGGCCCTTTTAAAATTCTCAGCTATTGTTCTCAAAAGCCTACATCCATACTGTTAGAATCAAAACAACTTGTCTGGTTTGATGAAATAATCTAACAGGCTACCCCTCTGGAACTGTTTGAATTGACCCTGTGACTCACCCTTTTCTGCATGTATATATACACATAACATACTCCAGTTTCCATTTCATGTAGCTGATCATAGAATCATAGAATAATAGGGTTGGAAGGGACCTCACGAGGTCATCTAGTCCAACCCCCTGCTAAAAAGCAGGACCACTCCCCCTAAATCACCCCAGCCAGGGTTTTGTCTAACCGAGCCTTAAAAATCTCCAAAGATGGAGATTCTACCACCTCCCTAGATAGCCCATTCCAATGCTTCACCACCCTCCTAGTGAGAAAGTTTTTCCTAATATCCAACCTTGACCTCCCCAGCTGTAATTTCAAACCATTGCTCCTTGTCCTGTCCTCTGTTACCATCGAGAACAGCCTAGCTCCCTCCTCTTTGGAGCAACCCTTCAAGTAGTTGAAGGTTGCTATCAAATCTCCCCTCAGTCTTCTCTTCTGTAGACTAAATAAGCCTAGTTCCTTCAGTCTCTCCCCATAAGTCATGTGCCCCAGCCCCCTAATCATTTTTTTTGCCCTCCACTGGACTCTTTCTAATTTGTCCACATCCTTTCTCTAGTGGGGAGCCCAAAACTGGACACAGTATTCCAGATGCGGCCTGACCAGTGTCGAATAGAGGGGAATTATCACATCCCTCGATCTGCTGGCAATACTCCTACTGATGCAGCCTAATATGCCATTGGACTTTTTCGCAACCAGGGCACACTGTTGGCTCATATTCATCTTCCCGTCCACCATAACCCCCAAGTCCTTTTCTACAGCGCTGCTACTTAGCCGATCAGTCCCCAGCCTGTAGCAGTGCATGGAATTTTTCCGTCCTAAGTGCAGGACTTTGCACTTGTCTTTGTTGAACCTCATGAGGTTTCTTTTGGCCCAGTGTTCCAATTTGTCCAAGTCTCCCTGGATCCTGTCTCTGCCCTCCAGAGTATCTACCATTCCCCCCAACTTGGTGTCATCCGCAAACTTACTAAGCACACAGTCTATTCCATCATCAAGATCATTAATGAAGATGTTGAATAGAACTGGCCCCAGGACCGACCCCTGGGGCACTCCACTCGTTACCGGTTGCCAACCAGACATCGAGCCATTGATTCCTCCCCGCTGAGCCAGTTGATCTAACCAGTTTTCAATCCACCTTACGGTCCACTTGTCCAACCCATACTTCCTTAACTTGCCGACAAGAACGCTGTGGGAAACCGTATCAAAAGCCTTGCTAAAGTCAAGGTATACCACGTCAACAGCTCTTCCCGCATCCACAAATCCAGTCATCTCATCATAGAAGGAAATCAGGTTGGTCAGGCATGATTTGCCCTTGGTGAATCCATGTTGACTGTTCCTGATCACTCTATTTTCCTCCAACTGTTTCAGGATGGATTCCTTGAGGACCTGCTCCATGATTTTCCCAGGGATTGAGGTGAGGCTGACCGGTCTGTAGTTCCCCGGATCCTCTTTTTTCCCTTTCTTAAAGATAGGTACTATATTTGCCTTTTTCCAATCCTCCGGGACCACCCCCGTTCGCCACGAGTTCTCAAAGATAATAGCCAGCGGCTCTGCAATCACTTCCCCCAACTCCCTCAGCACCCTCGGATGCAGTTCATCCGGCCCCATGGACTTGTGCACATCCAAATTCATTAAGTGTTCTATAACATGACTTTCCATCACCGAAGGCCGCTCTTCTCTCCATTCCACGTTACCCCATGTAGTAGCCTGGGAGCTCGCCCTCCCTGTGAAGACTGAAGTAAAAAAAAGCATTGAGTACTTCAGCCTTTTTCGCATCATCCTCCACGAGGATGCCTGCCCCATTCAGTAAGGGACCTACACCACCTCTGATCCTTTTCTTGTTGCTGATATACTTATAGAACCCCTTTCTGTTATCCTTCACATCTCTTGCTAGCTGCAACTCCAATTGTCCTTTGGCCTTTCTGATTTGATCCCTGCAGTCCCGAGCAATATCTTTATATGCCTCCCTTGTCATCTGTCCAAGCTTCCACTTCTTGTAAGCTTCCCTTTTATGTTTCAGCTCCCTGCAGAGTTCCCTGCTAAGCCACGCTGGTCGCCATCCACATTTGCTGTTCTTTCTGCACATTGGAATGTTATCTTCCTGTGCCTTTAACAGGGTTTCTTTAAAATACAGCCAGCTGTCTTGGACACCTTTCCCCTTCAGATCAGCCTCCCATGGGACCCTGCCCATCAGCTCCCTAAGGGAGCCAAAATCTGCTTTTCTGAAGTCCAGGGTGTGTGTTCTGCTTCTTTCCTTCCTTCCATTGATCAGGTTCCTGAACTCTACCATCTCATGGTCGCTGCTGCCCAGGTTGCCATTTACTTCTACTTCCCTGATCAATTCTTCTCTGTTTGTGAGCAATAGGTCTAGAGGTGCAAGGCCCCAAGTTGGTTCCTCTAGCATTTGTACTAGGAAGTTGTCCTCAATATTCTCCAAAAACTTCCTGGATTGCCTGTGCACTGCTGTATTATCTTCCCAGCAGACATCAGGATAATTGAAGTCCCCCATAAGAACCAGGGTCTGCGACGATCTGGAAACTTCTGTTAGTTGTCCATAGAATGCCTCATCCACCTCCTCTTTCTGGTCTGGCGGTCTGTAGCAGACACCCACCACAACTTCCCCCTTGTTGCATTCTCCCCTAAACTTAACCCACAAACTTTCAACCATCTTGTTTCCACTTTCATAGTGGAGCTCCGAGCAGTCATACAGCTCTTTTACATATAACGCTACTTCTCCCCCCCTTCTTCCCTGCCTGTCCTTCCTGAACAATTTATATCCATCCATGGCAGTGCTCCAGTCATGCAAGTTATCCCACCACATTTCCGTTATTCCAATTATATCATAGTTCCTTGTCTGTGCCAGTACTACCAATTCTTCCTGCTTGTTTCCCAGGCTCCTCGTATTTGTGTACAGGCACCTAAGATACCGAGCCCATTGCGCTGTCGATTCTCCCTCCTGTCGCGTCTTCCTCCTTGCAATTTCTCCTGGTGTCCTCCTTCCCCACTCGCCTGAGGTATTATGACTTCATCAGGAAATAAAAAACAATTATTTGATTCCCCCCCCCAGTTCCAACTACCCTCTCTTTTATTCCTGCTGTTACAGCCCCAGCACCCCCCAAGTTCCATCCCTTCTCCGAGGTTTCCCTCAGTTTCACTTACCTGTGCGCCTTGGTCACCTTCCCCCTTCGAACCTAGTTTAAAGCCCTCCTCACCAGGTTAGCCAGTCTGCTTCCAAATACACTCTTCCCCTTCCTGGATAGGTGGAGTCCATCTCTGCCTAGCAGTCCTTCTTCCTGAAGCAGCACCCCATGGTCGAGGAAGCCAAAGCCCTCCTGGTAACACCATCTCCGCAGCCAGGCATTCACCTCCAAGATGCATCTGTCTCTGCTCGGGCCCCTACCCTTGACCGGAAGGATCGAGGAGAACACCACCTGTGCACCAAACTCCTTCACCCGTGCTCCCAGAGCCCTGTAGTCCCCTTTGATCTGCGGAGGGTCACCTCTCGCAGTATCGTTGGTTCCCACATGGATGAGTAGCATGGGGTAGTAGTCAGAGGGACAGATGATTCTCGACAATCCCTCCATAACGTCTCGGATACTGGCCCCTGGCAGGCAGCATACCCCTCGAGAGGCCTTATCTGGGCGACAGATGGATGCCTCCATCCCCCTCAGAAGAGAGTCCCCAACCACCACAACCCGACGTTTTCTCCTGGGTGTGATGGTTGTGATCCTCCCAACATCGGGGGTGCATGGCTTCTCGTCTTCCATCTCATCTCCCGTCTGTAGTGCTGCGTAGCGGTTCTTTACCACAACGGAGAGTGGGATGGGAGCAGGGGTGGAGCACTGTCTGCTGCCAGAAGTAACCAGCTGCCAGTGTCCACCCTCTGCTTGAGCCATCTCATCCTTCTCCGAGGGTGTGGCAGCAGTCCTTTGCCTCTGGATAGTTTCTTTATCCTTGCATGTTTCCTCATGGATGCTATCCAGGAACTTCTCCAGGGCATGGATACTCCTGAGCCTGGCCACCTCCTCCTGTAACTCCCCCACCTGCTTCCTGAGAGATTCCACCAGGAGACACCTGTCACATTGAATGAGCTCCCCAGCCTGACCGTCTGAGAGTGGGAAATGCAGGCCACACTCCTTGCAAGTCCACACCAGGATCTGGGTAGAGATATCCATGGACAGTATGTCTGTCTGGATACAGGCACAGGTGGAGGAGACAGAAGCAGTGCTGGCACAAGCGGCGCGGCTCCTCTTCACCATAGTAGCTACACAAAACACAAACTTCCCACAAACTCCCTCACAAACTCCCCTGTTTGCACTCCCTATTCACAAGTTACCCCTGGTCGCTCAGCCACTGGCTTTTAAGGCCTTCTCTGCCTAGGTCAGCCCTGGCCCCTCGTTAAGCACACTGGGGAAGGGTGATCACAAGGCTGATTTAGCTGATCAGGGCTGAGCAGAGAACAACGGTACAAACAGCCCCCAGACAATCACACAATCACAATCCCAACTCACACAGTAACTGATAATTCACAGAAATCACCTGTGGGAAAAAAAGACACAAGCACAAGCACAAGCACACACAGTCAGCAATTCACTCTCCCCAAGGTTCGCTCTCTCTCTTGCTTCTTCAGCAAGGGGATCTCCTTCGCCTCCTTCTCAGGGCTTCTCCTTCTCCTTCCCTCGCAAACTCCCCTATTTGCAGTCCCTGTTCGCAATGAAGTGGGCTTATACCCATGAAAGCTTATGCGGTAAAAAAATGTGTTAGTCTTTAAGGCTATGTCTACACTTACCAAAGTTAGTTCAAATTAGTTAATTCAAACTAACTAATTCGAACTAATTGTAGTGTAGACATAGACCTAAAAGTGCCACAGGAGTTCTTGTTTGTTTTGCTGAAATAGACTAACACAGTTACCCCTCTGGAACTTGTTTCCATGTGGACAAGCTGACATTTGTTTTAAACTGTCTTATGCTGGTGTAGTTTTGAACTGCGAGTTAAATAATTGATTTATCTTGACTTATTTAAATTACAGAGGCAAACTAAAATCACCCTAAACCTAGTTTAAACTAATGTAAGAAAACTAGTTCAGTTTAACGTGTGTGTAGGACAAGCATCACAGGTGATATGTCTGATGTCTGGTTAATATTTCTCTCTGGCACTCCTTAAAGTGGTTCTATTGTAAACTAATTAGAATGATCAGCAATACTCTCACAACTATCATTTTCTGCAATAACTAGTCCCAGCGTGCCTGTGTTTTTCTTCAGGATACTGCAGTGATTTCTACTGTTGAGAGAATAGAGGAAATAATGGTAATAGCTAAACAATGATTCAGTGCTTTGATGCCACTCCACTCACATGGGGAGAGCCCTCAAAAATTCATATGTGCTACTAAAAATAGTAAAATAGAAGGAGTTTGCTGTCACTGAATACTTGTTTTTGCAAGTATAAGTAATAATTACAAAACATATAAGAAAGATAACTGCCTGGTGTCTCTTGGTTTGAATCTCAAAAGTTAACCTTCAGTTCACCCTACTCTCCCTGCTTTAACATGTTTCACTTTCATTACCAGAGCAAAACTGTTTCAGTAAAAAAAATGTAATTTTTATGCAGATGGAGCCCAGGAACTTGACTTTACATGCAAAACTTCTTATATAGCTGAAGTGTTTTCCACAGCTTTTTTTCACAGCTCTACCAGGAGAGAAATGAGGCCATAGAGGCTCATTTCAACTTCTGAGCACTTCCCCTTTCTTATACATTAAGATTTGACTGCTCCAATAACTTTCTAGTTCAAAAGGTAATCAATTGCTAGTCGGTTACCAAAATGCTCAGTTATCTGCTTTATATCCACTTAATCAGTGAAGTTACTAGGGCCTTTCAGCACTGATGGAACTGAGGACAGAATTTGATGCAATTGATTTATACAAGCGTAACTTGAGACTAGATTCTGCCCCTCAGGTTCCTTTCTACCAGTAATACAAGCAAAAGGACTTCAACTGGAGTGTGGATGTTCAGCAACTCTAAAAATTAGGCCCTTAAATGCCTAGATACAGACTCAAATGCTTAAATTTCAGTAGCAGGCTTTGAACACGTCAAGCCCAGTGCATTAACCGACACCCTGTTATACTATACTTACTGCTAATTATTTTTCCAAACTTGCGAAAGTGTCCAAGGAGACTCACCAAAAACTGCCCCTCCCCTGGAAAACTTACAAACTAAATTCAACAAAACAATGAGGGGGGTATAAACAAGCAGAAAAGTCAGATAGGCATGAGGAGAGATGAAGAACAAAGATGACAATAATAATGTCTATCTTCTGCTAGTAGCAGGCAGCGTAAAGAGACGAGTTTTCACTTTCTAGAGTTTTTTTCCTAAAACCTAAACTCCTTTGGCTAAAATTCCTATCCAATTAGGTGAGCATCTATATATCACACCATTCACCTTTGACAGGCAATTTATTCCCCACTTGTAATTACAGCCACCACAGGATTTTGGTTTACTAAGTGAAGGGAAATGACAGAGTAAATTTTTATAAACTTAACTACTTGATTTTTTTGCTGTTACAGCCTGACCTGATGCTATGTCATACACTCCCCTGCATTTAAGTTCCTCCCACTCTGTAACTTTCCTATCTTCAAAGCGTCTGACGAAGTGGGATTTTCTCCCACGAAAGCTCATGCGATTAATAAATCTGTTAGTCTTTAAAAGTGCCACAAGACTCTGTTGTCGATGCAGTGTTGTCACCTTTCCTGCTCCTCACTCCCAGTCAATTGGTCTGGAACTCTCAAAGGCTATGTCTACACCAGCAATTTAGGTCAACTTAAGGACCCTTCAGTCGACCTAAACTACTCCCTGTCTACACCAGACTTTCATTAAGTTGACTGAAGAAATTCCTTAAGTTGACTTAATGAAAGCTTAAGTCGACCTAATAAGAACCGCCCATTAGGTCGACTTAAGTCTTAAGTTGACTCCTTAAGGACAGTGTGGATGGGGAGTAAACCTTATTAAGTTGACTTAAGGGCGGTTAGGTCAACTTAACAAAGTGGACTAAGCCGACTTAACTTTAAGTCGACTTAGTCCACTTTGTTCAATCGACTTAACAAAGTCAACTTAACTTTTTCTAGTGTAGACATAGCCAAAGAGACTCTGGGTCTGGACTGCCTACGCAGCTCTGGGGCTCTACTACCTGACCTGCTATAGCTGGCATGGGCAACCTGCAACCTGTCTGAGACTTTCATCAGGTTCGCCAACTGGATCTATCCAGAGTACAACAGCCACTTCCCCTCCTTGCCCTGCACCTCTCTCCCTCCCACCATGTGGGCCCAGCGACACCCTGAGTGGAGCCACTTCCAGCCCCCAGCAGCACTGCACAGCAGCTGATCCCCCCTCCCCCCCATACACACAGTCCCGCTCCTTCCCGCAGCCACTCTGTACGGCTTGCTATACAATTTCAATTTCCGATATGGCCCACGGGACAAAAAGTTTGCCCTGAGCTATAGTGACATTCCGTTACAATGCTGGGACAGGGAGGCCTCACCAGAGTACCTCAGTGGATGGAGACAGCTCATAAGTGCCCAGATCTGCTCCCTTCCTAACCAAAGTAGCTCCTCTCCTCTGCGCAGCCCTCAGTAATTCTGCTCCCCCACTCAGCATTGTCAATGGGCCAAACTACCACCTTGCTCTGTTCTCTTGGCTGTGATGGGCAGCTTCCACATACATGCTGCTAGTGGGCTAGGTCTGCTACTCTGCTCCATCTGTAAACTACAGCACCAATCTGCTGTTCTGCTCCCTCCAGATAGCTCTCAGTTGCGGATCAGATCTGTTCTGCTCTGTTTACGGGATACAACTGCTACTCCCAACTCAATAGTTTAAGAAAGGTATCAATGCTATTCTGTACCCTACACAGAGTCCCTAGCACCCAAAAATATGCTCCCACCAGCAAGCCAGAAGAATGCATGCTCTGCCTCTCCCTCTTTAGCACTGCCATAGGCCTCTTGCCCAACCTAGGTAAACATGAATTTTAATCAGGATGGCTCCAAGCCCTGTCCCTATCCAGACCTTGCCCATGTGGTTCCCCACAGGATCTCAAATCTGCCAACCACAAGTACAAACTTACCCAAGTTCTACCCCAAATTATCCCTAGTTAATATGTAAATGAAGAACTGCATTGCTGAGTAGACTCCCTTGGTCTTCAGCAGATACCAGCTGAGAGCTCATGCAGGGTATGTCTACGCTACAAAAGTGTGTCAACATATGTTATCACGTTCCAGAGGGGTAGCCATGTTACTGTAGTTCAGCAAAAAACAAACAAGGAATCCTGTGGCACTTTTAAAGGCTAACAAATTTAGTTATCGCATGAGCTCTCCTGGGAGAAAATCCCACTTCATCTGACAAAGTGGGATTTTCTCCCACGACAGTTCATAACAAATAAATACATTTGTTAGTCTTTAGAAGTGCCACAGGCTCCTTTGACATACGTTATGTCGACTTTGAGCCAAAGCCTTAATTAGAGTGGTAGCTGAAATCCGTACTGCTAACCTTGGGTGGTGTAGTGGGTCCTCACCAGGACCATTTCCACTGATGTAAGGGGCAGTGTGGTGGAAGCGCAGAGAGCAATCTTTCAGTTCCCTGCAGGGAGCCCACAGGCTCTTGGCTGTCCGCACCTCCCCCAACCAACACTACAGATCCCAGCTGGGGCATGAGGACTTCCTTGTCAAAGCTCCAGCTACCAGCGGGACTGCAGCTGCTTAGCTGTGAGCCCAGGTGTGGATGGCTGCAGTCCCACTGGCCCTGGGGCACCTGCAAGGCCCTGGGGATCTGAGGCTCCATTGCCAGCCCATCCACTGCTTGCCAACATCTCAGGGGACTGCCCCCAGAGCCCAGTGGCTGGCAGAGCCAGGCAATCCCTACACCAGTTTAAGGGGACACAGTATCTACACCGACATTGTCGGCCTACCTCTGCTGACAAAAGCACTATGCCTTTTGTTGGGGTGGTTACGTTTTGTCTACAAAAGGGTGCTTGCAGTGTGTACCTTGGGATTGTTTTGTCGATATTACCCAACTTACGTTAACAAAACTTGCTAGTATAGACCAGGCCTCAGTTACTTCCCATTCTCTCCTTGGCTTCAATCCATAGGAGTTACAATTGCATCAGCCATTGCTGTATACAGTGTTGTTGTGGCCATGTCAGTCCCAGGATATTAAAGAGAGAGGGTGATGCAATATTTACTGAACCGACTTCTGGTGGTGAAAGAGACAAGCTTTCAAGCTTACACAGAGCCCTCCTTCAGATATTACTTCACCCACCTTGTCTCTAACAACAGACAGCTCGGCAGAAAGCATGTACCATTTATTGATACTGTTAGATTATGTGTGCGCTATTTTCACTAAAAACTAAAATAAATTTGTTGCAACAATCTAAGGGCATATTCTGCTCTCAGTTATGCCATCAGTGTGATCTCATTCTTTTTAGGGGAACAGCACAAGTGTTAATGAAAATATTAGCTTGCCTGTTTCTCTTCAGTAATCAATACGATCAATTTCACAAAGTGGTATTTGCGAGCATCATACAAGTACTGACAAAAATCAGTGCATTAAAAACCCAAAAGGAAAAACTATTCCCTTTATCACAGAGCTGCTCTGAACCGTTTGACAGAATATAATGGGAATGTAGCAGTGCAGATGTTGTTGCAGTGACAGGATCATTTAAATCCTGTATAAAACTAATGTCAATAATATTCAGTGAACTTTGGATTTACACATGTGTAGCCGACAGTAGAATAAGATACGAGGGAAGGACTTGCAGTTAGGAGGGAAAAAGCAAGAGGGGAACAGACAAGATGCCACTTCTGTTGTGGCTACAGGCCAATGTAAGAATTTCAAGCAGATAGATGATTTGGGCAAAAAAATTGATAAAAGCTGAAAGATTGTAGATTTTTTGATAACATTCCAAATTCTTTAGCTGGGATTTGTAAAGGAGCCCAATGGAATTAGGAACCCATATGCCATGGTCAATTGGAAATTAACTCCTTTTGGGTATGTCTTCACAGCAGAATCAACTAAGGTATTCAACAGACAAATTAGTTTGTTTAATGCAGGTGGGACAACCACACTGCATAGCCATATCTGAGTTACTGTGTCCTCACTGATGCTGAACTCACCTGTGTGGACTTCTGGGGATATATTACAAGGTTTTGTGCATCAGTAAAATGAGCCAATCTACTATTCTTACTCAGTGAACTGTGGGATAACTTAACTGTCCTCCTGGGCAAAAGTGGGGGAATGCATTGGAAGACTGTCAAATCACATGTGATTTAGCCTAACTCCTCAATTTAAAGTGGGTCGATTACCAGCCTGAGGAAAAGCAGTACTCAGGTTTGGTCTATGGCCCCAGCCAGCCCAGGGCAAAAAGATCACTAAACTCAAGTCAGAGTTTGTGTGTGTGGACAGGAGTGGGGGCTAGTAAAAGTCTGGGCTAACTTCGCAGTGAACATCCACATTAGGCTCCTTATGGTGACCCAATGCTACTGGCACTGAAATCATTTAGCACTACAGGTTTGTACTGAGGTTAATCCCTTAAAATTTGCAAGTTTAGAAGCATATGGGGCTGGAGAGCAAATCTTTTTAGGAATACAGAGTTCAACATGAGCCTATATAGACAAAAATTAAGGAGAGCTAAAAAGTAATATGCAACACAAGCTGTCTGGCACTTAGCATTTTCTTTTACATCACACTACTTGTTTAGGTGTATGAACATAACAGCCATACTGGGTCAGACCACTGATCTAGCCAGTATCCTGACTGCCAAAGGTAGCCATTGTTACTTATCAGCTGCTTGAGAGAGAATGAACTGAACAGGTATTCATCGAGTGATCCAGGTCCTGTCATCCATGGCCAGCTTCTGCCAATCAAATGGTTGCAACACTTAGGGATGCAACATGCTCTGATTATTTTAGCTACTAGCTATTGATGGACCCATCCTTCATGAATTTATCTAATTCTTTTTGGAGCCCTCTTTCAGTTTTGACCTTCGCAATCATTAATATAAAATTATTCCTGTTAAAAGAACAGGTTTTTTTATGGAGAACTTAAGGATCTGAATGTGGAGGAGGCTTGGAGTTACTTGAAGTAAAAGTTGCAGAAACTATCTAAAGACTGCATCCTAAGCAAGGGGAAGAGTTGCAGGCCAAGCATCTCAAACAGGTTGTATAAAGAAAGCAGAAAGCCAACAAAGATATGGAAGATGGGATGGAACAGAAAGGAAAGATACCTCTTGGAGATCAGAAAGTATACAGAAAAAGTGACAACTGCCAGAAGCCAAGCAGAGTTGGACCTTGCAACGTTGTTTAAAACCAATAGTGAAAGGCTTTATAGCAATATAAATAAAAACCAAACCAGAAGAATTGGGACTGCTAAGCAAAAAGGATGGAAAGGAAATTAAAGATAATCTAGGCATGGCTCAAGACCTAAACAAATACTTTGCCTCAGTTTTTAAACAAAGATAATGGGATCACAGTAGGGTAACTAATGGAAATGAGGATATAGAAGTTGAAATTACCACATCCGACATGGCAGCCAAACTCAGTCTTAATGGGACTAAATCAAGGGACCCAGATAATCTCCCTCCAAGAATTTTTAAAGAATTGGCACAGATCAATTGCAAGCCCAATAGCAAAGATTTTTATGAATCTATAAACTTGCGTGTGTAATAGAAAGAGAGCCTGAGATATGAGGCCTGGTATAAAAGTCCTCTTGTAAGTCCTAAGGCCCAAACAAAGTCAAACTCTGCTAATATAAAGCAGACTTAGCAAGAATCAGGCTAAGTCAGGCCCCGCCCTGTTACAAAACAGATGCCTCCTTGCAGGCTCACTATCCAATACATGAACTTGGCAAGAACAGGGCTGGCATTGCAAAAACGAGCACTTTTAGGCACTAAGTATTCATGTAAACACATTCCAGAAGGGTACCACCAGAATACCTGTAGGGGCTGTGAGATATTGAGACCAGCCAGAAGGAACAGAGTAGAAGAAGGGAGGTATATAGGCTCCAGGATGTTGAAAGCTGTGTATCCTAGCGACTGACCAGGGTACCACTGCAGGGTAATTGGGAGCACCTGAAGGCAATTGATAGGCAGTCAGGTGCAATTTAAAAGCTTCCCTGCCCAAAACAGAGGAAGGTCACTGCAGTGTAATGCAACTTAAGAAGAGAAGAGGAAGGTAGAGGTAAAAACAGAGAGCTGGAAAAGGAAACCGGGCCAAAGGGGACACTGGGTGTAAAAACCCTAAAAGGGGCAGAGGAAGGGGAAACAGCCCAGGGGAAACAATTGCAGAACTGTGACTCGGTCTGCAGCACATAGCTGCATACCATAGGGCCCCTGGGCTGGGACCCGGAGTAGAGCGTGGGCCTAGGTCCCAAACCACCACCCTTCCTCCTCAGGAGCTACTCCAGTGAAGGCAGCCCAAAGAGCAATAATCAAGGCTGTCAGGGGAGCCACCCTGACCATTAGCCCTAGCAAGCGCGAGACCCACCACCGGGTGCCGTCATCTGCACAGGTGGCATTTAGCAGCTTTTGCCAGCAATTGAGCAGAGATCATAAGAAAGTGGTGAATAGGCATGACCCTGGCATGATCCTTTGGGATGTCTGAAACTATAGTAAAATTGTCTATGAACCTTGACCACAAGATGTTGCAGACGCCAAAATATGATATGTGCAATGGTAAAAGGTTGTGGGTGAAACTTCCAAAAGCTGTTGAATATCAAGTCAGCAGATGTGCAGCATGTAGCCAGGGTATGCTGTCTCTCCCTCCCTTTTCCAACAACCCACTTGCAATAAGGACATTTGCTTTTGCTTCAAGTGTCAGTGACAAGAAAT
>ML685831.1:10681912-10739803 GCA_007922175.1 Pelusios castaneus
TGCAATAAGGACATTTGCTTTTGCTTCAAGTGTCAGTGACAAGAAATTATATAAATATGAGATGGTCTGATTGTGGATTAAGTGACTCCTGAAGTCCAAAGATGGACCTCATCCTGTACTAAAAGAAGGTGCAGAGCAGAAAGCCCCTCAAAAGTGGAACCTTGAGTGGCCACCAATATTCACCTGGAGATTAACATTTCTTGGGGAGCTATAGCTTTACTGCTGTGTTCATTTATAATTTATCTAATCCATGCTTAGCAATAGTACAATAAAGATGAATAAATTATAGTCTCTAAATCAGATGAATGTGCCATGCTCTCTCTCTCTCTAAACCCGTTAACTCCAATCTGAACCTTGTAAGCTTAATTCAGTGAGCTCTCAAGAGAGAGGAGCTAACAGCTATCCTCATGGAGCTTTCCAGATTGGGGAACTGAGGAAGGTTTTCCCTCAGGAGTGGGGAAACTGGGGAAAAACAACCTGACTTTTATGTAGTGAGCCCCTTGGGAAGGGAATCTGACAGGTCAATTCAATGAGCTCCTAAGAAAGGGGAATTTGAACTGCAGGCAGTAAGCTCTTAGGGAAAGAGAATCTGACCTGTTGACCCAAAGTTTCAAGGTAACAATCCCAATGCAAGGTTATTGTGATGAACTTGCCTTTTCTCACTGCTGGATGGGTGCCTCCTGCTGATCTTCCAGGGAATTAACTCATGCTGGTGCCCTGTCTGTGACCTGTGCTCTGTCACTCTGTGGGTTCCACCAGAAGTCCTACTCACTGCCACCAAGACCAACCACATCACTTTCATGGCCAGGCTCTCTAGCCATGCCACGCTCTGTCCCCCCCCCTCCCCCACTTTTGGGGGATTCTGAAGTTCTGGCTCTACCATCTTTGTCAGTGACAGGGATCCTATGCACAGCTCCTTTTCACTGCCTCTCCCACAACATCTCTGCAACTTTCCCTGGGCTGTTTCTCCTTGTCTCAGGGCCTTCTCACAACACAGTCCCAGCAGCCCATCACTGCTCTATCCAGGGTCCTGACTCTCTTCTTTGAGCTCCTGGGAGGTACTCGCTCTGCTCCCTGTTCTCCTTTATACCAGGTTTCTAGGCCCTGATTGGCTGCCACTCTCAGGGACCTCTTAACCCCCTCCTAGCTAGAGTGGGGCAGACAGCCTGCTAAAGATATAGAAGCACTCCCTGAAGATAACAAGGACACCTAAAGATAAGGTCAGGTTGACAGCGTGATGGATAAAGGTGCTTTGTTCAAATCAACATGTACAAGATAAAGGGTGGTAACTAACTATGGCAGATGGCAAATATATAACTTGTTTGTCACAGTATATAAAAGAGGGTGTCAGAAGGCATTTCTTTGTCCAGTGGCGGGGGGGACGGGGGGAGGGGGAAGGAATCCTGCCATTCACTAAGCTGAGTCAATTGTCAAAGACATACATACTGAGTCTGTGGTCTTTGGGGGCAGTTCAGCTGAGGTCTGCTGTGTCAGCTGGGACAGCATACACTAAGAACACATACATGCCACCAACGACTGACAAGAAGAGGTTATACCATGTGACTGAAGAATTACTAATTTAGCACCTATTTTTAAGAAAGGAGGGAAGTGATCAGGAAACTTCAGGTCTGTTAGTTTCATCTCAGTTGTATGCAAGGTTTTAGAACAAATTTTGAAAAGAAAGTAATTAAGAACATAGAGGTTAATGGGATAGAACATAACATGTTTTTGCAAAAGGTAGATCATGCCAGACCAACCTCATCTTGTTCTTTGAGACGATAATTGCTTTTTCAGACAAAGGAAATGTAGTAGATCTGATCTACCTGGATTTCAGTAAGGTATTCATTACAGTTCCACATGGGAAATGATTACTTAAATTTGAGAAGATGTGGATTAATATGAACTGAAAGATGAATGAGGAACTGGTTAAAGGGGCAACCACAGTGGGTCATTTTGAAAGGCGACTTGTCAGGCTGGAAGGACGTTACTAGTGGAGCTCCTTAGAGATCAGTCTTGGGTTCTGTCCTATTTAAAATTTTTATTAATGATCTTGGCACAAAAAAGTGAGACTGCACTAATAAAATTTCCAGATGACACAAAATTGGACAGTATTGTCAATACCAAGGAGGACAGGAATATTATACAAGAAGATATCGACAACCTTGAACACTGGATAATAGAAATTAGATTAATTGTAATAGGTCAAGGTCATGTATTTTGGTATTAAAACCAAGAATTTTTGCTATAATATGAAGACTTATCAGTTGGAAGCAACAGAGAAGTAGTAAGATCTGGAGGTATTTGATGGTTAAAGGATGACTATGAGCCACCAATATGATGTGATGAAAAAGGCTAATGCATCCTAGGACTAGATCTTGTGAGACCCCATCTGGAATACTGTGTGCAAATTTGGTCTCCTGTGTTTAAAAAAAGATTTATTCAAACTGGAACAGGTGCAGAGAAGAGCTACTAGGACGATCAGAGGACTTGAAAAACTACCTTATGAGAGGAAACTCAAAGGGTGCATCTACACTGGTGTCTAAGGATGCTTAAGTCGACTTAAAGTCGACCTTGTTAAGTCAATTTAACAGAGTCAACTTAACTTAACAAGTGTAGACATAGCCAAAGAGCTTGGCTTGTTTAACCCAACCAAATCAAGGCTATGGGCAGATGCATTTATAAAGAGAAATTATATCAGATGAACAAAATTAAAGGAGGGAGAGAAGTTATTTAAACTAAGCACAACTGTTAACAAGAAAAAATGAATATAAACTGGACACTTAGTAAGGCCAGGTTTAAGACAATTTAAGAGTCCTGTGTGGACTCTCTAAGTCGACTTAATAAGGTCAACTTAAAGTCGACCTAAATTTCTCAGTGTAGACATAGCCTATCGCATCACCAAAATCATTAAGATATTGAACAGAACCAGGTCAAAATCTGATCCCTGCAGGACCGCACTTGAGACGCCCTTCCTGCTTGACTGTGAACCACTGATAACCATAGATGATGGTGGTAGCGGTGCTGGCATATGCCCTGACTTGAAGTAGTAATAACCACAAAGTCACTGGGAATGGTTTTCCAACCAGTTATACACTCACCTTATGATAGTGACATCTAGTATGTTTATAAGAAGGTCATGTGACTACTAAAGCCTTACATAAGCCTTACTAAAAATCAAGATATACTACACTTACAGCTTTCCTGCTACCCACAAGGCTTATTACCCTGTCAAAGAAAGCTCTCAGGTTGGTTTCACAATTTGTTCTTGACAAATCCAGACAGATTGCTACCTGTCACCTTATCTTCTAATTGGTTGAAAATGGATTGGTTAATTATTTGCTTTATTATATTTCCAGGTGCTAAAGTTAAGCTGAATGGTCTGTAGTTGCCAAAGTTGTCCTTATTCCCGTTTTTATAGATTGGCACTGTATTTGCCATTTTCCCATCCTATCGAATCTCTCCCATCTTCCATGATTTTTCAAAGACAATCGCTAATGGCTCTGATACCTTCTTAGTCAGCTCCTTGAGTATTCTTGGATGTATTTCATCAGCCCCTGATGACTTGAAGGCATCTAATTTGTCTAAATAAATTTTAATTTGTTCTTTTCCTATTTTAATCTCTGATCCTACCTCATTTTCACTGACACATTTATGTAGTATCTAATTTTAGTTTAAATTTTAGTTTAAATTTAGCTTTAGTGTAGAATTTCTTTATATATCTATATTTGTCTTAATATTTATATTAATTTACCAGTTCCATTTCTGATACTAATGGAGGGTCTGTTCTAAAAATGCCAAAGCATTGAAAAATCAATTCAATATTGACACTCAGATGTAATCTACATTTTTTTAACTAAAAACACTGATAATTTTATTTATTATGAATAAATCATGGGATCTACCTCAACAGCTTATTCTAGAATTGTTACATTCCAGAACATTTTTATTATCACAAAACTACAGGAACTGAATTAATTCAATAAAGCTCCAAGGGGTGTATTTACAAATCAAAGCTACAATCTAGGGAGTGAGTGCAAAGGAAGAAGCAAAAAGATGCAAAGGTGGAAGAATGGGTACTGCAGAGGAGACTCCCACTGGAAAGGATAGTTCAATGCAGAGCTGGTCCAACCATATAGGTGAACTAGGCAGTCGCCTAGGGTGCCAGGTTCTAAGGGGCACCAAATTAAATAGAAGTGAATTTTTTTCTCCATTTAAAAAAAATGATTAGTATGTTATCTCTTATAACATGTAGGGGGGGGGGGGGCACCAAAGTCATAGTTCGCCTAGAGTGCCAAAAACCCTTGCGCCAGCCCTGGTTCAATGCTTAGAGAACTTGCCAAACATTTGGACAATATGGTTTCAATTCCTTGCTCCACTACCTATTTCCAGTTTTAACTGTCATCTTGTTTAATCAAACCTTTTTTCCTCTCTATTTGGCTGAAAAATGCTTAATAGCCAGTTAGTTGAGCATATAAATATTGTCTAGCTGAAAAACCTGTTAATCACACAATAATTTTTAACCTGTAATGATTGTTAGAGTTTCTAAAAGTCAATAACACCAACTCTGCTGAGTGAGTATTCCTGAGTAACACAATTAATAACATGGTTGTAGATTGCAATTGGTATATTAAACATCATCATCCTGACTGGCTGACTAAATGGTAATGATCCTGAAATATGTGACCACATGGAATGCACTGGTCTGAAACCTGTTTATCAAAAGGGTCTTCTTTGCTGAATTAAGCTCCAGCAATCATAAGCATGGAGGGCAGATGAAATGCTTCCAGGACACCTTTAAACAAAAACTGTTCAAAACATATATTTCTGACTCAACCTTTGAGTAACTGGTGCCACATGTATTATCCATGACTTTGAGAAGAATTGTGTTGTGCAGCTGGAAGTGGTTCTGGGCCCAAGAAAGTAAACATTGGCTTCTCCACAATTAAGCACAGCAGAGCAACATCATCAGGAATGCTGTACTCACTTCTTCTACAGCCCCATTCAGCTGGTTGTTGATGAGTGCTCCTCAGAGGAGAGTAGTTGTGGGCAGCCTCCTTTTGAGATGTGGAAGCACCACAATCCCTCTCCCCTCTTCATGGGAAAAGCAGGGCCATTATTCAGAGGCACCCCTCTTCTCCCCATGGTAAAGAACCACCATGCCCCCTCTCCAGTTCTAACTGTTTACAGGGGGAGGGGTCTTCCCTGGAATGTTCAAGGCCCCTAGCTTACCATTGTGTGAAAGGCAGTCTGAGCAGTGTCCGGACACTGTGCTATGTTCAGAGTGGAATGTGCTTCTAAAGTTACTTTTGGAGGCCTTGGGGGAGCACTTGTAGCAGCATTTGATGCTTTACGTTACATTCGATCACCTAACAATGGGAACTGTGGTTTTTTGCTCATTGCAGGGGAGTCATCGACCTTGAGACGGTGCACTCCTGCAGAACACTTTAGCCAGATTAGGAAGAGGAAGCGTAAACCATGGGATGACATGTTCTCAGAGCTCATGCATGCCTCCATGGCAGTGAATATAGAGCTCAGAGCATGGCAGCTCTCTCTGTCTAAAAAATTAAAGTTTGATATGGAGGACAGAAGAACAGCATGGGACCAGGATTGGGAAATGCAGCAGGATGGGGGATAAGTCCAACATGCTACAGTGCCTGGTTGAGCTCCAGGAAGACCAGCATCCAGACAGGGTCCCCCTACAGCCCTTGAAGACTGCACCTCAAGTTGCAGTCACCAGTCTCACCACCACCACCACCACCCCCCACCAAGGAGGAGGAGGGGCAGAGTGCACTATGTTGTGTACAGGCAAAGCACTGCAACATCCCCTTTAAGAGAACACTATCCCAGTACCACCTCCTCCCCCAACCAGAAAAAATGTGAACACAATAAACCAAAACCTAATTTCAAGACTTGTTTATTTCTGGTGCTGCAATAGGATGCCTTATGGGCAACAGAAGGGGGGGGGGGGGCATAAAAGAGGGTAAGAGAAGGTGAGGGAGTGCACAAGGACAGCAGCCACAAACATCAATACTGCTCATTGCAAAACCATCCTTTCAAAGCTTCCCTGATATGCAGGGCTCCATGGTGAGCTCACACTAATGGTTGCATCAAGCTGCTCAAAATTGGCAGCCAGCCTTTAAATGGCCAAATGCACACACTACCACCATTCTGCATTGAGCCTATGATTGAAATGCTCCTTATTGGCATCCAAGTGACCAGTGTAGGGCTTCATTAACCAGGATAGCAAGGGGTATGCACGATTCCCCAGGATCACTATTGGCATTTCAACATCCCCAAAGCTTATTTTTTCGTCGGGGAAGAAACTGCCTGCCTGCATTTTTTTTTTTAAACAGACCCAAGTTACTAAGGATGTGTGTGTCATACACCTTCCGAGATCAGCCCACATTAATGTCTGTAAAATGCCCCTTAAATGCCCCATAAACTGCAGGACCATAGAGAAGTGCCCTCTGCAGTTTATATACTCAGAGCCAAGGTGATCCGGAGCTAAAATGGGGATATGCATTCTGTCTATGGCACCCCCACATTTAGGGAACCCCCATAGCAACAAACCCATCCACTATGTCCTGGACATTTCCCAAGGTTACTACCCTTCTCAGCAGAAGTCTATTTATGGCCCTGTACACTTGAATTACTGCAGCTCCCATGATGGGTTTTATGACTCCAAATTGATTTGCAACTGAGTGGTAACAATCTGGGATTGCTAGTTTCCACAGTGCTCACCACTTGCTTCTCCACTGTAAGAGCTGGTGCAAAGTGAGGATTCATACGTTGTAGTACTGGGGTCAGCTCTTTGAAAAGTTCAAGGAAAGTGCCCTTTCACATACAGAAGTTGGGTAGCCACTGATCATCATCTCACATTATTAGCATAGTGCAGTCCCAACAGTCCATGCCTGTTTCCTGGGCCCAGAAACGGCGCTCTACAGACTGAAGATTAAGCATTACAGCCTGCACAAAGCACAAATTATATCTCTTGGTGACTTCTTGTAGGACAGCGTCAGTAACATCACAGTTTCTGCACTGCGGATCCTGCTACGCTGCTGAAAATACTGTATGCCAACATCTTTATGGCTGACCTAGAACATCGCTTCCTCGAATCTCGTCCACAATTGTCTCTCCTTTACCTGTGTTACATTGATGACATTTTCATCATCTGGACCCACGGGAAAGAGTCCCTGGAAGAATTCCACTAGGACTTCAACAATTTCCACCCTACCATCCACCTCAGCCTGGACCAGTCCACACAAGAAATCCACTTCTTAGACACTACCATACATATAAGGAATGGACATATTAACACCACCCTATACCGGAAACCAACTGACTGCAGTACATACCTATTTGCCTCCAGCTTCCACCCAGGACACATTACATGATCCATTGTCTACAGCCAAGCCTTAAGATACAACCAGATCTGCTCTGATCCCTCAGACAGAGACAAACACCTAGAAGATCTCTATCACGCATTCCCAAAACTACAGTACCCAGCTGGGGAAGTGAAAAAACAAAATTGACAGAGCCAGACGGGTACCCAGGAGCTGCCTACTACAGGACAGACCTGACCTAAAAAACAACAGAACATCACTGGTTATCACCTACGGTTCCAGCTAAAATCTCTCCAACACATCATCAAAGATCTACAATCTATCCTAGAAGATGATCCCACACTCTCTCAAGCCCTGGCAAGCAGGCCTATCCTTGCTTACAGACAGCCCCCCAACCTGAAGCAAATACTCACCAGCAACTGAACACCATACAACAAGAACACTAATCCAGGAACCTATCCTTGCAACAAACCCCATTACCAACTCTGCTCACACATCGACTCCAGTGATACTATCACAGGTCCCAGCCACGCCAGCCACACCATCAGTGGCTCATTCACCTGCACATCCACTAATGTGGTATATGCTACCATGTGCCAGCAATGCCCCTCTGCCATATTCATCAGCCAAAGCGGACTTTCCTTGCACAAAAGGATAAATGGTCACAAATCCGACATCAAAAATAGCAACATCCATAAACCTGTAGGAGAACACTTCAATCTCCATGGACACTCAGTAGCAGACTTGAAAGTTGACATATTTCAAAAAAGAAACTACAAAAACAGACTTCAGCGTGAAACTGCAGAGCTGGAGCTGATTTGTAAGCTGGACACAATCAGACTGGGTCTGAATAGGGACTTGGAATGGTTAGCACATTACAAAAAGTGATTGTTCTGTTCACACATTCTCTCCCTTTGATCAACTGGTGTGAATAGGCCTCATCTGCTCTGAACTGACTTTGCTAACATTTGCCCTCCTCCATCCTGGCATGTGTATACATACACCTCTCAACTGTGGTTTCCACTTCATGCATCTGATGAAGTGGGTTATAACCACGAAAGCTTATGCCCGAAGAAATCTGTTAGTCTATAAGGTGCCACAGAACTGCCGTTGTTTTTGCTGTACACAGACTAACATGGCTACCCCTCTAGGAGTGTTGCATGTAACAGATGGGAGGTTATTGTCCTGTTCTACTAACCACTGGTGAGGCCTCAACTCCAATTCTGGGCACCACACCATAAGAAACTTGAGGAAAAATTGAGGAGAGTCCAGAAGAAAACAACAATGATTAAAGGGTTTAGAAAATCTGATTTCTGAGGGAAGATTAAAAAAAAATCTGAACAGGTTTAGTCTTGGGGCGGGGTGGAGGGAGACTGCAGGGTGACCTGATAAGTCTTCAAATATGTTAAAGGCTATTACAAAGAGAACAGGGATCAATTCTTAATGGGCTTAATCTAGTTTAATGGGCTTAATCAACTGAAAGGGATATTTTAGGTTTGATATTAGGAAAACTATCTAACTACAAAGATAGTTAAAGTCTGGAATGGGCATCCAGGGAAGGCTGTGGAATTACCATCACTGGCACTTTTCAAAAATAGGTTGGACAAAAATCAGAGATAATCTAGGGTTATTTGGTCCTGCCTCACTGCAGGGGGCTGTATTAGATTTCTCTACCTGCTTTCCAGCCCTACTTTTATATGATTTTATGACCATGTAATAACCATAATAACCAGACAGTTATGATTAGGGCATTTTAGGCCTGCCTTAATTTACACTGGTGTTTAAAGACACTGATTTTTTTTTTCATAATTGTCAATTTAAGGTGTCACTATACATTAGAAATTGTGGTAATAGTATCTTAAAATAACACCATTGTATTTTTTTAGTAACTCTTTCATTTAGGCTCTTTCTTCTCTCAAAGTCTCTCACTTTTCTTTTTATTATTTTGGCCAAATCCCTGGTAAATGTTCATGGATATTATTAGGGAGGGTTAATGGGACTGAGGGGAATGTGGGGAATTGGTTCACCACAGGCAGAATTTTACTGTGTAGGGGGTTGCTTCAATCTTAACTACATAGAGTGTTCTCAGATACTTCAATAATAGATGCTACACCAACATCTTTTATCAAAAAAGAAGAAATAATCCACAAAATGTACATAGGCTGGTTAACATACTGCAATCTTGACACAAAGTTCTCCATAACTATTAGTCCAGTATTGTTCCCCAAAACAGTCTCGCTAAAAGAATGGGTGGTGGGTTTCTAACATCTATAAATGAACTGTCTGACGAAGTGGGATTTTCTCCCATGAAAGCTCATGCGATAAATAAATTTATTAGTCTTTAAAAGTGCCACAGGACTCCTTAAGTTCTTCACTTTTGACCAAACTAATTTGAACACTGATCTCCTGAAATGAAAGGCTAATATAGAACTCTGATCTTCCTTCACTCCTCTAAAAGCATGAGATTACACTCTTTATATTCTAAAGTCTTAATTTCTTTCTCATTTTAATTAATTATTAAAGTCATAGCAATGTTGTCAACCTATAAATGCTTATTGGGAAGGGAAATCACAAATTGCTCCTCCAAAAATAAAACTGATTTGTATTAATTCATCTACTTTATTCATGGGGGGAAGAATATTATTTATTAGCTCCTTCACTGAGAACAAATGCCTCATTAATTTTAAACACATAAAAGTTTGAGAATGCTGTCCATGTCAGACAGAATAATGACTGACATTATAAGGAGCATAGTAAACGGCATGCAAAATACAGTCGCCCATTATTCACTCTGAATAAATATACACCCATACTATGAAAACGTCAAGAAGAAGGAAATTAATGAGATGCACATAAGAGTAGGTGGGGGAGAAGGGCGGGATTGTGTTCTTGAAGGATCAGACATTCACACTGAGACACATGGGAATACCCACATTGCTGTATGTTTACGACAATACATTGGTTCTATTATGTTTTTGCTGAAAACACTTTGGGAGTGTCATCTCAAATCATTCAGGAAAACTCCTAGTATTAACTCAGAAGGACTCAAATTGATTTAACTTTGGTCCACAGTCTTTTACTTGTTCACTAATGCAAATGTTAGGATGTCCAAGAGAAAAGAAAGTGCTGAAAAATACTTTTTATAAAGCAATCTGCCATGCCTAGCAGAGAACAAAAGTACATGGTTATCTTCCCCTACTTGAAGACTGCTCAAATCAGAACCTATCAGGCATGTTGCTGGTTAGCTCCAGAAGGGTAAGGCGGCGCTTTTTTTTCCAAGATAAGCAAAAAGAAAGATTTACAGAGAGCCAATTTGGATGCTAAAAGACAGAGTAAAAACTATAGCTAGGTTTGTGTTGAAAAGCAAGTGGGATCACAAACAAAATGATGACAGATCACAGCCAGGAAGGGAACTCCCAGTGAAGCAGCTGTGCCTGATTGGCTGAGTGCAGTCATCAAAACCAGTTGGCAGTTGCTAAAAATAATTGCATTTTTGGTGATCCTCTAGCATTTTCTGGTAAAGTAGTAATTGATTTTGTAGAATTCTAGCTCTCCAGCTGAGGCTGTACAATACCAATGAGTCACCCTATGCAGAGTACAGCTACAGGATCCTAGTTAGATCACGGAAGGACAGTGGAATGGCTGGAAAAACTGGCACGCTAATGACCTTAGTTAGCAATGTGACTGGTTTACAAACCTAGCCCCAGAAATGAAAGGATTAAAGAGCTGCTGTGGGCAAAGCTGTCCCCACCCTCAAATCTTGTTAAGGGCAGAATAAAGGCTTAGAAACAGGAGGCTCCCAATAGTTGCTGGGCTGCCCAGGTAGAGACCAGATGGCAGCACTATATATTCCAAAGAGACTCCTGAAAACCTTCAGGGGAATTGCCATAAGGAGGGCCATTTAGCAGTCCTTTCTCTCTCCTGCCTATAAGGAGAGGGTAACCTTGGTAGGCTGGCTCTGTAAAATAGTTTGGCAAGCCCCAAGGTGAGCTGATTAGACAGCTGCTGTTTTATTGTCTACCCCTTTTGGATTTAGCAAATCTGAGAACAGACAAGAGATTAAGGGAGGGGAAACCAAGTCAGCCCAAAAGAGCTCTCTCACATCTGCATTGTCGAGAGACCCCTGCTTAGACAGACAGGGGGTGTCCTTAGGACTTTTCAATATCTGTCAAGTAAGAGGTACATGTCAGAAGCCCGAGGTCTGTGACAAGCAGAGCTAAGGAATGTACCATAAAGCACCGCAAGAAAAATGGATCCTAACAGTCGCAAGCAAACACAGGCAGCAATGAACTCCTCTTCCCTGATCTCATTCTCAAGAAAGGGGAAGAAATCGCAACACTCCAAGCTTCGTACTAGGGAAGTTTAATGAATGCTAAACTCAGGATCATCCATGAAGTAATTTATTGTTCTGGATTGCCCATTCTGCCTTCTCTGATGGACAGACTGAAGCAGGACAATGCCCAGACACTTCTAGAGCCTCAAGACACAATCCTTCAGAGTCTCTCCAGGTTTTGTTATGCCAGCTCCTAATCCTGGATGCTCGGTAACTGTCAAGTTTGGGGTATTTTAGTAATGATTTTAAGATACATCAGCAATTAAATTTATTTGGTTACTGTCATGGACTCACCCCATTAAAGACATCATAAAATTCATCACTGGAAGAGCAGCTCTCTTCAGAAAGTGTCATGCATGCTTTTTAGTCTTCACAGAGAGGGTGACCAAATAAAGATATTTAAGTTTTATGCAGTGGAGAAACAGCCTATGGAAAGCTCCAAAATAGAGGGTGATGTATTCAAATCAATAAATCAGGAAAAAAGATTTATTTCACCTGGGTGAAAAATCCCATACAGCATAATTGTGTAGGCAATTCTGAATGGAGAGATCTTTAGTCTGCTTCCATCTAGAAGTTTAGCTGAGGTGCTGGGCAGGGGAAGAAGTTTTCTTTTTATATATATATGAAGGGAACACTTATAATGACTTAGGCAAGTCACTGCTACTCTGTGCCTCAATTTCCCTGCCTATAAAATGGAGATAATGCCATTGACTTTCCTTACAAAGTACTTTCAGATATACTCATGGAAAGCACTATATATGATATAGGTATTATTATTATTATGCAAGAAAATTAAGTGACGGGCTTCCACTCCCAAGAGAAAGGGTAATTACAATTTCAAAAGTGTTCAACACCCAGGTGAAGGGAGGAAAGAAAGCAGAGTTGCAAATTGATTATGCTAAACTCTCATATGTTTGAGTCTTGATAAAGCTTCTAGTGTATGTTCTCTAGTCACTCTAAGGAAGACAATTTTTAGAAGAGGTTTAAATGCTAACTAAGGATCATGAACAGTATACCCACATACTTATTTGGCAATGACATGGACCTTTTCTAAACTCGTCTTCAGCAAATTTTAGATTTTCAAAAACAGATTTCAAAGCACCAAAGACAAGACATTACTAATTTTTTTTCTAGAAAGTTTATGCATCTCAGAGTGCCAGTTTGCTATTAGTGCTGATCAATCAAATGTGTTCAGGGGTCCCATACAATTCCTAGAATGCATTTCATTTTAAAGACATTTAGTCTTCTGTATCAGACACTGAAAGATTATTTCTTTGCCTTGCTTGGCATGTATATTCCTTTTTTGGATACCATAAAAACATTCTACACTCACTGCAATACAAGTAGCTTTAAAGGTTTAAAAAGGAAATTGGATATATGGAAGTTGTGGAAACAAGAAAAAATAGCACAAATATTTGCTTAATATATCCACATATTGCCCATAGAAAAGCTTAGTTAGTAGAAATATCACCTTTCACCTAGAAAGCAGATATTAAAAATATGCAAAGGCAGCTGTTTTCAGAAAGAAAAAAAAACTACATTTTTGTAGTCCCAACTGAGACATGTTCTTACACATCCCAGTTTTAATAGTCACATTGCATTACTTGATTTAGTGCAACATATGCAATGTGACTAATATAACCAGACGGTAAAACATCACTGAAAAAAAACAATACATCACCTGGGAAATAAATGGAGTTTTAGAAAAAGAAAGGTTAAGTAAATCAAAGTTTTCAAAGAGAAAAAACTCAGATAAAATGTTTCATTCATCTCAATATCTTGAAGTCTGTTTTCTTTGCAAGACCCTGGGCCTGGGCTAATTGAAAGAGTCCATTTAGGCAATTAATTGGGTAACAAAATCCTGCACCTGCAAAGAGGCCATTAGGGCTTAGTTGCAGGGACTTGCTCATTGCATGAGAGATGCTTTCTATAGGGAGAAAAGTTTCCAGGACTGAAAACCAAAGACCCGAGGAGGAGAAGGGCTTCGCAACCCGCAAGCTCAAGGGCAGCAACTTCAGTTATTATTTTGGATTAAAAATGGAAACCCAGCAGAGAAAGTTTGTCTTCAATCCATTTGGGCTGTGTGGAACCCTTAAGGGGACCTGAGAGAAAAGAAGCTGTGGTGTTCGGTGCCTGCCATACCACTTTATCTCAGCAGGGTGCACTATGGGGCAAATTTCAAAAGGTTGAGCTTATAGCTGGACTTTTTTGGCCTGAACAACTGATACAGAAGCCTACTGTGAGTTCTCTCCTGGAAGTTTCCATGTCTGGTTAGGCCAAATGCCACAAAATACAGACATTTATGCAGTTTGGCATTCTCTCTAACCTTATTCCATTACCACCACTTACCGTGTCTTCCTCATACACACCTGCTCTCTGGAATATCTGCTCCAGCTGAGCAAAAAATAAAATGAAAGTGTTACTATCACATGACCGAAGCCAGCTACATAAGTCAAGAGGAACCATTCCATTTACTTCAAAGGGATTCAGGACCAAAATGTGTATGAGTTTATATATATTTTAAAAATAAGCAAACAAAAAAAAAAACACTACATTTTAGCATTGTAACCTTCCCCCTCACTTTACCTTTTTCTACCCTTTCCTCAGTACTTATGGCTGTGGTGACATAAGCAACTTGCCTAATTTATTAGTGAGCAAGACTGGGAAGGTTAACTTGTAAGTAGGGGCTTGACAAGCAGTATACTGGAATCAGGGTGCCTTTACTAGCAAAGATAAGCAGCAGCACCCTGATGGTAGGAACAATGGACAAGATAAACCAGAATGTAAGGATCAGGTTCCACATGAAGTGCACATGGACTGGCTTAGTTACTTTGCAGGAACCAATTCAAAAAGGTATAATGTAATGTATAGCACATGCAATGTAATGCAAAAGTGTACATGAAGAAGGAAGATTTTCTGTGTAACTTTGGATGTGTGATATACCCTACACGCAGTCTGATAAAATCATCATAGCTTTGCTGTTGTATTCCAAATAAAGAACAAGTAACAAAATCTGAAGTTGAACAAACTGGGTGAAAAGTATTTTCCAGTTTTGGGAAAACATGTTCTGAAAAAGTCAAACAGAAAAAAATTGAAGGGAATCACAACTATTTCTCCGACTCATTGAATCACATCTAAAAATAGTTGAAGCTTTTCAGGGCAGGAACCATGTTTTGCTTGTTCTATGAAACACTCAACATTCCTCAGGCCAACATTCATTGAATGCAGTGAAGATGACAACTCTCATTAACTTCAGTTAGTGCTGAATAAATAATACTATTGTAATATTACAAAGCAATTGGAGTATCATACACTAAAAATGCAAAGGACAAAAATTAAATAAACAAATGCAGCTGTTTTAATTGCAAGAAAAAAACCCTAAAAGATTCTTATACATTTCTATTCTTTGTTTATAGCAAAGCAACTAATAAAAAGTCAATTTCCCTAAGGAATAGAACTTTTAATACAAACATTTATTTAAAAACACCAAAGATATTTCTTACCAATATCAACATACAAAAATACTTTTCAGGGAACCAATTACATGCAGCTAGAGAAAATCAATAATAAATTACATTTAAAAAAATCCTGGCCTTTAGCATAGTCTTCTTAGCTTAAGCTGGTAAAAGGATTCCTATCAACACACAGATGTCAGCTGCAGCTGTGAGAATGATCAATATCTTTATACTATCAGTACTCCAAGGACCACTTTCATCAAGAAAATTCTCAAAACCTTTTTCTCTGTTATCCATTGTTATTCAGTTACTACTTTTTCCATAAGCCTGTGAGTCATACATTAGTGAATCAAGTGAACACACTTTTTTTCCAGTGGGTCTTCAATTAGCAAGCCTGTATTTTTTTATATTAACTTTTCTAGCAGTAGGCAATTAGAGCTAAAATGTAACTTTGTCAATTCAGATTGCTTAAATCAAATCTAAAGTGCAACTTTCTGAACATCTAGTCTTATTTTACTTTCTGCCTGACATGTTAATGAATTCTGGACAAGATGTTGTGAACTCATTCTGTAAAATTTCACAATTGATTGAGTATTAGTTTAATCGTTGACCTTCTGTTTAAAACATAATATCAAACTGCTTCCAGCTATTTTCCAGCTGTCATTTCATTGTTTCTTGAAAATTTCTGTTGCGGAGCAATGCTTTGGCTTAGTGACATCATAGCCGCAAAAACCAGCTTTCTTTGAAAACAGGAAATGAATTATTTATGTATCATCTCAGCTTCAAAAAATTAACAAGAACTGTCAGACTGGTATCATATACCCCAGCATTTCTCCTCCCTTCCCTGACCCCGCCCCCCGCAGATACTTTATTTTGTTGACTACCAGTTTAAAACTGCAAAATGTGATTTGTGAGTATCTGATCCAATTCTAAATGACTATTTCAGTGTAAAAAGGATACATGACTAAGGATAAACTATTCACAAAAGCATTCTGTTTCCACTGTTCTGCATGGAAAAATGCTGATCTTTGTATAAAGCCCTCTAGTCTATGGTCAGGAAGGACAACCAGACCTCCTATATATCAAAGAACACCAGCACCAGCCAGCACCTGCACACTAATCCCAACAGACAAAATTAGACAAAAATATCACAGCCTCCAGGATATTATAGGTATGTTATCAACAAGAAGGTGGTCAGGGAAAGTGTGGGCTTCTTACAGAATGGGAGAGGCAACCTAGTGATAGATGATGTGGAAAAAACTGAAGTGTTCAATGTTTTTTTCCCTCTGTCTTCACAAACAAGATCATCTCTCAGGCTATTGGGCAGCACAGAATGGGGAGGAGGTGAGCAGCCATCAGTACTGAAAGAACAGATTCAGGACTATTTAGAAAGGCTGGATATTCACAAGTCCATGGGGTGGATGCAATGCATCAGGAGGAGCTGAGGAAGTTGGCTGATGTGATTGCCAAGCCATTCACTATTTTCTTTGAAAATTCGTGGTGATTGGGGAAGAACTCATTTGATTAGAAAAAGGAAAATATAGTTCCCCATCTTCAAAAAACGGAAGGAAGGAGGATGGCGCAGGTCCTCAAGGAATCCATTTTGAGACACTTGGAAGGGAAGAAAGTGATCAGGAACAGTCAGCAAGTATTCACCTAGGATATGAGTCGGTGTGTCCTTGTTGCCAGGAAGGCTAATGGCATTCAGGGCTATTGCGCTGCCCCCCATTGCCTCACTGCTCACCTCTCCTTCCCCGCTGCCTTCAGCAGCAAGCCGAAGGCAAGGGACGGGGTGAGAGCACAGAGCCCAGCCTTTGGGCTGGCCTGCCCCACCCCCAGAGTGGAGCAGGCAGCCCAGGAGCGGGGCAGGACTGTGGAGCCTGGCCTCAGAGCAGCTGGACCCTGGTCTCTGGGCTGTGCCCCACCGCCCTTCCCAGACAGCCTTGATGGCATATTGGACTGTATTAGTTGGAGCACTGCTAGCAGATTTAGGGAGATGATTAGTCTCCTCTATTCAGCACAGGTGAGGCCACATTTAGATTATTATGTCCAGTTTTGGGACCCCCACAACAGAAAAGATGTGAACAAATTCAAGAAAGTCCAGCAGAGAGCAATAAAAACGATTAGGGGGTTGACGCACATGACTTAAGAGGAGCGGCTGAGGAAACTAGCCTTGTTTAGTTTGCAGAAGAGAAGAATGAAGGGGAATTTGACAGCAGCTTCTAACTGCCTGAAGGGGAATTCCAGGGAGGATGGAGCTAGACTGTTCTCAGTAGCAGAAGTTGACAGAACTAGGAGCAAATGGTCATGTTGCAGAGGGAAATGTCTAGATTGGATTTTAGGAAAAATCACTTTCATTAGGATGGTGGAGAAGCACTGGAATGGGTTACCTACAGAGGTGGTGGAATCCCCATCCTTAATGCTTTTTAAGGCCTGTCTTGACAAAGCCCTGGATCAGACGATTTAGTTGGGGTCGGTCCTGCTTTAGGCAAGAGATTGAACTAGATGATCTCCTGTGGTCCATTCCAACCCTAAACTACTATGACTCTATATATGTATAATGAGTTATAAGTATGTGTGATATATCTATATCTCAAACTTATGCTGTGATACTTCTAGACAGCTTGACCTTAACACTGTCTATCCTGTTTGATGGCCCATCAAGAGTCATCAGACGTACAATGCACCCAGGCAGAGAGGCCAGGGGCTATGCCTATGAGTCAGCCTGACATGTATGGACAGGCCTATGGATAGGAGACTTTTCAAGATAAGAGCTTTTCAAGAGCTTTTCCCACGTCTATGTGCTATGAGCTTGTGTTTGGGACAAAGGATGTACAAGCCATATAGCAAAAGATATAAAAGGTAGCTGCATCATCTCCATTTTGTCTTCAGTTCTTCTTCTCAATTCCAGAGGAATTTCTCTACAAACTGAAGTTTTAAACAAAGGACTGAGACCCATCCAAGATTTGGATGTGCTCCAGCGGGACTTTATAAACCAGCAAACCCACTAAGGCTGCTAATAACCTGATATATGGACTCTGAAGTCATATGTATGTATATCAGAGTGCTTTGATCATTTAACAACGGTCTTCTTGTTCCTTTATTATAAACTTTTAGTTTTTAAGATAAAGGATTGGCTGGCAGTGTAGTGTTTTGGGTAAGATCCAAACTAGTATTGATCTGATACTGTGGCTGGCCCTTTGGGGATCAGAAGAACATTTTCCATAATGAATAGATTTTTAAATAACTTACCACTTAATTTGACATATTTGCTGACTGAAAGGCAAGAAAGCAGGTTCTGGGATTTCTTTTTTGGGTTCCTTAATAACTAGTACAGGAAATCAAGACATAATTTGTAACTGGTTGATGAATCAAATAATACAGTTAGCCAGCAATTTGGGGATTATCTGGTCTCCTTTGTGCAGCCTGTCCTGACCTTGGTATTTTCAGCATGGACTACCCTAGGCACCTGAGGTCACACCCTGTGAGCCCAGGTCAGTTGACATAGGCTCAGACTTAGTGCCCGAGGTATTTTATTATAGTGTAGACATACCCTAAGTACATGACCTTGAACTTTGTAACTTTGAATTTCATCACATAGATTGGCATGACAGTCTTCTAGATCTTCCTCTATAATATTCCAATAATCCTGTGTATTAGCGTTGCCTCACATCTTTGTATCATCAGGAAATCTAATTACTGTGCATCTACTTTTTATGCCAAGATCATTAATAAAAATATTAACTAAGACTGACCCTAAGACTGATCCTTGAGGGACAACAAGTAACCTCCCTCCAATCCAATAATTGATTTTTCAGCACAACTTGTTTCCTTCCCTCCTTTAGCCAGTTCCTTATCCACCTTACAATTTTTTTTAACTAATCCCCATCTTTTCTAATTTCCCATGTGGTACCATGTTAGCACTTTATTAAAGTCAAGTATATTAGATCTACTGCATTTTCCTTCTCAGAAACACCCCAGTTATTCTCTCAAAGAAGGAAATCAGGTTAGCCTTCCACAAGCTACCTTTTGTAAATCCATGTTGTATTACACCTCCTTTTCCATGAACTTAATTATTCTTTCTTTCACACTTTGTTCCAAAGTCTTGGATACTATTGTGGATAGATTAACAGGTCTGTGGTTGCGTGGATCACTTTTCCCTCCATTTTCTTCAATACAGATATGATGGTAGCTATTTTCCAGTCATTCAGTTCTATCCCAGATTTATTAAAAATCTTTGCAATCTCATGTGCCAGTTCTTTCAGAGTTCTGAGATAGAAATTATCCCGACTTCCTGATTGAGCACATTAAGTCCTTTGAGTTTCTCTCACCTCTAATTTCCATTTCTGTACACTCATTTTCAACAGCCATCCTGCCTGCTCATCTTCCATATTATTTTCCCTAGTAAAAACTTAGGCAAAAGTACTCATTTAATTGTGGAACTATAACTAGATTTTTAATCTCTGCCCCATCTACACTGCATAGCAGGTCAACCTCATCCATCCTTACTAATATATAATTATAATACATCATTTAATTTCCTTGAAAAGAACTTGACTATTAGCAATTTTCACTTTATTCCTACTTTTTGTAATCCCCAAGATACACATTTATCTTCTGATCAATCTTTTTCTTCATTTCATGAAGACTTTCTGCTTACTTCTCATAAACTTTTTGAGCTACATTTTCATCCAGGTGGGTCTGGTGCCTTTTCTAACAAGTTGTTTCCCCTTCATCTCAATGAATTTCAGTTTGTTTACACTCAGTGTAAGGAAGTGTATGTTCAAGTGCATGCAATATTTGTTATTTAGAGTTCATTGCTGGCTATTCACTTTTAAGTTGCTCACCCATTTTGGGAGCAGAAACAAGCCCATACAACTTGACCTGCCAAACACCATGAACAATTATTAGTTAATAGAACTCAGAATTATTTATCCAAAGCACATGATTAACTACAGACATGCAAGTAGTTTCCATTAAAGTCAATGGGGTTCCAGTGTTTAAAATTAAGCACATCTGTAAGTGTTTTGCTGGACAGAGGTCAAAATTTAACTGTGAAAAGAACCACTTAAAAGTTGTTTGAACCATTTGACAAAATACTTACAAATTCATAAATACATCTCAAAAAATAAGAAGGAAGAAGCTGGATTTCTCATAAAACTTATTCTGAACAATTCAACAAAAGCTACTCCTTGTATAGTTTGTCCATGACATCTCTCTCAGACAAGAAGAGCAGAAAAAGAACTGCTTAGGCTGTGTGCCCACTAAAAACACAGGGCAAGAGTACAATCTTCTAGGACAATTGTCCCTCAAGGCACAATCCAGACATCTAACTTCCCAGTCCTTGTAGCACAGCCAGAATCCATCCTACGCTGCTATTGACTCATCCATCACAATTCAAACCCCTCCAGAAAAGAAGAAATATTGTTTGAACTAGTATTAATGTCAACAACAATCTGCCATAGATTTCTGTCTTCCTCCCTTTGAAGTATGCTATGGACGGTAGCTGAGACTCAGCTCTATTACCCCACAGGCGAGTGATCCCACCCCTCCTTCACCTGCATACAAACCCATACAACAATAGCTGCAAACCTGGAATTCAAATGAATTTCTTTAGACTCCATGAAAGAGGGAGGTATTAAGCAGAGTAACTTGCTTTCCACCAAGGGCTCAACAAGACTCACTTCTGCACACTTTAGCTTCTCCCTCTGGTGTAAAGTAGGACCTTCAACAGTGAGGTTCAGACTTTCAATAAAGGAGCCTCAGGTGAGCATGCTAATATACAAGCTAGTTTACATTGCTACTCGGTTTTACCTGTTCTACACAATGCAGCTTAGGGGGAAAAGAATCTAAATAAAGCTGTGATGTTCCCCTCCTGCAATCTAGACTGGTGTGCCACTGTGCCCCCCAGTTCTCCACTCCAGGGCCCCAATTTATCCCACCTTGCTGTGTGAACCCCCACTCCTGGGTCAGCTCACTCCCAGCCTCCCACATGTAATCAGACCTTCACCCAGAGGAAAAGCGTTCTCCCTAGCCACTCACAGGATGGTCCTCCAGCAACACCCCCAGATCCAGATTCAATACCAGGAATTTCTGTCTTGCAAGGTTCTGTGTGCACCCACTGGGCCTCCCAAGCTCATTTGCACAATTTAACACAGAGATTGACATGTTTCAGTTTTGCTCTCAGTCAGACCTTACACACTCTTGCTTAAGATTCACTGCTTCAGATAAAGTAAACAATTTATTGATTACAATATGATTCTAAGTGCAATGCAAATCAAAACAATGCAAAATCAAATATTATTCAGTCAAAGAGATAATCAAAATCACAATCAAATACAAGATAACTCATATTCTAAACTAAGATCTCTGTTTCAGTCATGTTCAGCTTACCAAACAGGCCTGGCTATGATGGTCTTACTTAGACACTGATCTGTGGGCATGTATCATTCCTTGGTGGTGCTTGAAAGATGGATTCCATGGGAAGTGCCTTATCCACTTCAAAGTCTCTCTTTTTCTCTTTTCAAGCCCCTTTGCCACTCCCTTTTTGGGGTCAGATGATTCTCCCCTCTCAAGCCAAAGGTACCTAAGCTGTATTGTTCTTTTATGTATACCTCTCTGGGGTGTGGAAATACAACTTTGTGTTTCAACTGAGGTCATGACACAACAGAGTTCCGTATCTGTACACAAGTATGATGTAGCAAGAAACGTGCTACCATAACAATAATGTAGAGCGTGCCATGAGCATTCCCAAAACACTTGACATGACATACTTTTCATTAGAACATACATGGTTACATTGTAAGGGTGAACAGGAAGAATACATAGATCACATTACAGGGGTGTGCAGTGTGGTGCAGCATGCCACAAAAGTGTTTTTAAAAATGCCAATAAGTAATTACTCTCCAATTCAATGTAAGTCATGTAACCCCCTAGCACAGAATAAAGTAGATAAATAAGAACTAATAAGGAGAAATTCTGAGTCCAAAAAGCTCAAAGCAGCTCTTCCAGATTTCTAATAGCTTCAGTACTCAAAAGTGCAGACAATTGCTTCCAGGATTAAAGAATACATCCGTCTCTTCTGTAGTGTATCCACAAAACACATACATAGTTATTGCTTTAAAGTTTCAAATTATTACCTCAATTCCCAAATCCATTTATGAATCAAATATATCTGGGAAATCTAACCAAGTCATCTTTTCATGTATATAAGTTATATAGTCCTCTGAGGGAACACAAAATAGAGCATCTCAGATGAGAGCAGCTGTTTTGTACGTGAATCTCTAGGTCAAGATTCCTGTTTTATTTAAGGTGTACACCATAACAAGACACTTCATATGCTTTTCATCCACACAAATGAGAACTCTAGCAATCAATCGCATGCAAGGCCTCCCTCATATTAATTGGCACCTATATCTCTTTGAAGTATGACTTTCTTTACTTAAGAGTGAGAGAAACCTACTGAGCTAATGAAAGATCTGGCAATGTACATCCAGCTACATGGCTGCTGCAGTCCTTATGGAAGATTGAGTTAAGTAGATCTTTCAATAAGTGTGCAGAGGGATATCCTAGACTCATTTGAGTATTGTTTAGACAAATTGATATTCATAGCCTAACCTGACATATCAGTTGTAGAAAGTGAGTGTAGATAAGGGGTCTTTGTGTGCTTATTAGTAATAGTATAGTTTATAGTAAGTATAGGCCCAAGTCTGAACCAATCTTCAAAGGTTTAAACATCATAACTCACCTGGACCTATGCCAAGAACTCAGGTGTTACTCTGAAAAAATTAATTGAAATTATTTTAAATTTAATTGCCTTGCAAAAAACTTCTTTGCAAAAGCTGCTTCCCAAAGACAAATTTGTAATCATTTACTGTTCAGCTCAGCCTGGACTTCTCTTTTTCCTTAACGAGAACTGACTCGGAGTATTTTGCAACCAGGCTGCTGGGAAACTTGTGAGCCCCCTGCAGTATTAGCTCATGAGTTCCCAGCACAGTGGTGCAAAAGAAAAACCACAAGGACAAAAGCAGGAGGGGTGTGAGGGGGCTAAGACCCCATAAAATACCATCCCCAAAGTCTGCAAGACGGGCGGTAGGGCACGGTAGAGGCAAGATGCCCCGAAACTCCGGCTTCAATAGCAAGTGGCCTCTATCCGTTGCCAGAGAAAGGTCAGAACCTGTTCCCCGTGAATGAGGAACTGACACGTCGGTACGAGGCCGCCAGAGAAAGGTCAGGACCCATTCCTCGTGAGTGACGGAACTGACACGTCGGTAAGAAGTTCGGTGAGTATTAAGAAACGTCCACAGACCTCGGTGAAGGCTGGTTCAAAAGTAGCTACGGGTATATGAAACAGTAACTGAAGTAGTTTAGCACCCTGGTCCCCAAGAGTATGGGGGGATAGGTATAAGGTTAGGGACCAAGTAGTTTAGCACCCCAGCCTGGGAGTACAGGTAGGTTAGACTGCAATCCCCTTTAAAGGTAGGGGCAATAGCAGTGAAATAAGGATAGCTTTAGCAATTAAACCTTCAATGCGCATTTACTTTTGTCTTTAAGACCTGCTGCAGCATAATAGTGAAATAGTGCAACTTTACAATCATATGATTATTGACTTAATACCTTTATTAAAACTTGCTTAATTAACACCTTGCAAAGAGCACTTAAGACTCATTTTAACCATGGTGATTAAAAATTAAAAACCTTTTATTCATAACTCTCCTGATTTCTTTGATATTTCCCCTGTCACTATTAATCTCCTTTGTCCCCCTCTCATTTCCACTATTTCCCCTATGGGAACAATATTCAGTTCCCTTAATGTTCATCTGGGTTACCGGCTGAATCGGTTCAACCCTCTATTGTGTATCTCTCCTGACCTCTGATGTAATTACAAGGGCCTCCACTCAGTCACCGAAGGATAAAAATAGGGCTATTATCCCTATGGCCAAAAGAACCCTCGTCCAACCACACCCTCTGATGAGTAACACCCCAGAGGTGGACGTTAAACAGTGTTTGGACCTCCCTGAAATATTCTGGGCCTGACTCTCCCCTTACTAAAAGTAGTATTAATCAGGCAGAACATCAGTGAAGTCAATGGAGTTAGACTGGTATAAAAACACCTATTAGGGAGAGGATAATTGTGCCCTTCTCCTTCAGATCTAAAGAGTTACTGTGTAATAAAACAAAAATATATAGCAATACCAACAATCAAGGTAAGATATAATATAAGGAGCTCAGGCACTGAAGCCATTCCTAGCTACAGAAGGAAGCCTTCAGCTTGAGAGGGGTAGGGCCGGGAGTATAAGGGGTCTCAAAATGAGAAGAATTAGGAGAATGTGCACCAAAATGGAATAGCCAAGAATAAGGTATCCCTAAAAAGGACATGATAACAGCACACAAATCTTTCAAAGACCTAGCCACTAAGAATAGAGAAGAATTATTTGTCATAGTAACAGGGACTGTAACTATGCGTAATGGGATAAAAATTAAGACAGAAAAATGGAGACCGAACATCATGAAAAGCTTCCCGACAGTGAGAGCTATAGGCTGTAGAACAGCCTCTTGGGGAAGAGTGATGGAAACCTCAATGCCTGGCAATTTTAAAAAGTAGGTTGACCAAAGCACTAGAAGTACATTGTAGGGAATGTTGCAATTGTAGAGGATTGTAGATGATCGCTACTGGTCTCCAACCCTCTCGGTCCTCTCAGTGGTCTCTTCCCCTCCGAATAACAGGGCTTCAAGCCATCACCCAGTGCAAACACCCATGCTGGTTTATTCACAAAAGTGCAGACAATACCCACTCCCCAACAGGCCCCTGTAGGCCCTGAGTCATAGAGCTCCTTACTTTTTCAATACCAGGAGACACAATGAAATCTCAAGGTCCCACCTTCCTCCCTCTCCTAGGTTTCTCCCCTAGGAGGCTTATTTATCTATGCCAGGCAGGGGAACAGCTGTTCCCATTTGCCTCCTCAAACCAGGGTCTAGCATGGCCTAATTGGTCCTTTCAGCTGGGGGCTCCCTTCCCCTGCTTTTCACAGGCATGCTAGTGCACTTTGCCCCAGCCCAAACAGTGGGGAGAGGGCAGGAGGCAGCATTCAGTGGCATTATTCAGTGGGCAGGGACAGGCATGAGCCTGCCCAAGCTCTGAGCTAAAATCCTCTCTCCCAGCCTATGGGGAAGGGTGACTCAGCCCTAGCCCCAAATGACTCTAGGGTCAACTGATAAAAGAACTAGAATGGGCATGGGGGGGTCACAGGGTAAAAACAGGGGAACCGGAAGGGGATACCAAGCAGAGAAACCCAGACAGCACCCACTGTTCCTCGAAAGAGACAAAGGAGGCAGTGGATGTGGTCTAGAGGAACTCTGTTTGGAGGTGTATTTGGACAGAAGACCAGAAGTAGGCCCCAGAGTTGCAGAGCACACACCCCTCCATCCAGCCTCCTCTCCTTTGTGTTATAGATGACCATCCTGGCCAAGGCAAAGAGGAGGTTGACAAGGAGGTCCTGTGACTTTGTGGGGCCACAGATAGGGTGTGCTAGGCAGCAGAGGCCCTGAGGAGTTTTTTTCCCCTCCACTCTGCCACAGGATTTAATAAGACTTTTTGAACTCTAATTTATATTTTCTATGAAATTGCTGCAACTGGTATACAGTATTTTGTGATACCCTTTTGTAATGAAACATTTAGCCAAAATTTAATTTCATATTTACCCATTCAGTTAGGCAAAGGTGGGTTATTGTAGCTATAGTAAAGATTTACTTTAACTGCAGTAAGATACATGTTTCTGGAATTTGATTGACAAATGGTTGCAGTTTAAAATATTATACCCTGTTTGATTATGCTTGATACTAAAGGCACAAATGACAAAACCACCATCATAATTTTTCTATTAACTATTTTAAAATTCTGCTCTAGACTTTGCCTTTAAGATAAAGTCCTGATTAGGAGACAATACAGATCCACATCTTCCCTTAACAGCTCAGGAGAGATTCAAGAGGACAATCCATCTCCAATCTGTAAGAGGGGGTTAATCCACCTGTGTTTACCTAGGCTTCTTTGCAGAGTGGTATGTGGAGTGGAGGGAAGAAGAAGAGCATCTATGGTCCCATCTCCTCCCCAACCACTTCACTGATAAGATGTATCTAGGAATCAGCATTCTCTGTTTTTGCTATTGTGACTGCTTTGTGCACACAGTGTGCCATGGGTAGAGTGAAAGGAGGTGTTCCTCAAACAAAGGGAAATTACATTAAACAAAGGGCTAGCCCATAAATCGTGCTAGGAATTAATGAGAGGAGATCTTGTTTCTAAAAACTGAAATGGCTTTTTATTGAAGGCACTATTTACAGAAATGCTGCAATTACAGGTAGCATTCAAGCCATGTACAAGATTTGGCTTCCTGGTGCTACTCTGAACTCCTTCCTCTGGCATCCTATGTATGCCTCTCTCCCAATCCTTTACACCAATATCCAAGTTTCTCCTACGACTATCCACTGAGATCCAAATTGTACAAAAATCTTAAATTACAGAATACCACTTATTTTCACTTTAGGCTCATAGATCTTTCATCACTAAACATGTACCCGGAAGTTAAACAGATATCCAAAGAGAGATTACAAGCAGTGAATTTTATGGACAGGGATCACCCCATGCAGCCACAATCAAGGACCACAATTTCCTCAACAGTCCAATCTACCTGACTGACTCCCAAAGAAAAAGGTTTCCAGCAACAGTCAACATTCTCCACATAAAATCCAGCAATATAGAGAGCCAAAAGAGCCTCAAAGCACTTTCCCCAGCATGTCAGATGCTGCAAATCTAACATCAGGTTGAAAGCTTTTTCAAAGGGTCTAGGCTAACTACAGTTGACATTAATAAAAATTGGGTTGGGCACCAAAACAACATTTTTTTCCACCTACTATTTAAAGCCATGGAGACAGGAAGTTGTTTGAACATGGAGAAGAGGACTTGAGCATCTAAGTAGGAAAGTTGTGGAATAGATTAAAAAGCATGAATAAATAAGTTGTATTGAATAGTGGATAATCTTTGAAGTTGAAGAATTTTGTTTTTCTTTTAAAAATGGCACCTCCAAAGCACTATGGAAGAGGAGCTCTCTCTCATTGTAGCCTGTTTGGTCTTGCTTCAATGTGCTAATATGAGGCTTCCTTAAAATGGGGGAGTTAATTTTCTAAGTTATGCCATTTCTGCCGCTAGAGTGGGAGTGGATAATTACTGCTTGGAGCATGTAGTTATTGTCAGATAGTGCTTACGCTTCTCTTGGGGTGGGGTATGATGAAAGTAATGGGCTTCAATCTCTCCCTGAAGTCAACTATTTGAGATATATTCTCTGACACTGCAAATCTCAGCCAGGTCATTACTCTCATTAAACACTTTAAGTGCCACCTGTTCTCCCTGAGAAAAAGAAAGAGATAGTGGAAGGAAATATTTAGAGTTATGCTTGTCCTCTGCAAGCAACAGCAATGGCAAGTTTGCAAAGGATATCACATTTCACAGAGTAACTGTTATATATTTGCTGCTACCATGAATCTTCATTGTAGACTATCACAACTGACATGGTGTAATAGAGATAGATAACTGCAATACAATGCTCTTTGAAGAAAGTAAGCCATTTCAAGCAATTATATGCTTGTCCTCTACTCATTCTTTTTTGTCTTCAGTATTCTCACAAATGATATTGTGTTGTTGACCCCATTGATAGGGCTTTCTCCAGCACAAAATTAGTCACCCAACCTTAAAGTGTGTAATCTTCACTTGTTACATTTGTAAACAAGTTTCTTTTTACTTGACTATTTCGGAAACCAGCTATCCAAGTCTTTCTATAACACTTGACATGGATAAAATTCCTTTCATTTGTCTGTATGCATTAATGAAACTCTTCTCTTAATGATACATTAAAAAACACAATTAGCTATAAATTGTGAATTTAGCCTCCTTCTGCAGACAGGTTATCTGCGAACAAATAAATATTTTCTCAGTTGTATGTGTTACACAGATTTATTCAGATTTGTTTGCCAGATTTTTAGTTTCATACGGCAAGATTGTGCACACTCAGAATTTGACCTATATTGCTTAAGGTGTGATGGTCAGAAAATTTGTGCTTTTGTTCCTATGCGCTGATTGGATAAGAAACCAAGCACTGCCAGTATGATTATTAGTGTATTGAGAATAAAAAACATGATTTCCACCAATACTTTATTTATGGTTCTGACTTTATACTTATTATACTTGTAAAAGAAAATCCTGCAGAATCTTATTCAGGGGACAAGGCAATATACTATGTTTACTGTAAACTTGCATCAGTAGGAGTATTGCCAGCAGACTGAGGGATGTGATAATTCCCCTCTATTCGACACTGGTCAGGCCGCATCTGGAATACTGTGTCCAGTTTTAGGCTCCCCACTACAGAAAGGATGTGGACAAAGTAGAAAGAGTCCAGCGGAGGGCAACAAAAATGATTAGGGGGCTGGGGCACATGACTTATGAGGAGAGACTGAAGGAACTAGGCTTATTTAGTCTACAGAGGAGAAGACTGAGGGGAGATTTGATAACAACCTTCAACTACTTGAAGGGGTGCTCCAAAGAGGAGGGAGCTAGGCTGTTCTCGATGGTAACAGAGGACAGAACAAGGAGCAATGGTTTCAAGTTACAGCTGGGGAGGTCAAGGTTGGATATGAGGAAAAACTTTCTCACTAGGAGGGTGGTGAAGCATTGGAATGGGCTATCTAGGGAGGTGGTAGAATCTCCATCTTTGGAGATTTTTAAGGCTCGGTTAGACAAAACCCTGGCTGGGGTGATTTAGTGGGAGTGGTCCTGCTTTTTGGCAGGGGGTTGGACTAGATGACCTCGTGAGGTCCCTTCCAACCCTATGATTCGATGATTCTATGATTCTATAAATATAAAGATCTTAAAAAGCTAATACATTCACAAACACCCTCACACCCAAAATTGTGCAAATATATATTCAATATAATTACCAGTCTATTGCTCGAGTCAGTCTAGTAGCCAACTAGGCGGAGCATGGAGGGGAGCCAGGCCTCTGTCAGTCGCAATCCAATGCTCCTTCATGACTGCAGAACAAACCCAAACTTTCCATGTTCTCATCACATCTTTTATAGCCGCCGGCTCTCTTTTAAGTTTATAGACCTTGCTGTGTCATGCTGCCTCCGTATGGTAGTTAATCACCAGCTAATTGCAAACATGACTATTCTCTTATTTCTGTGTTTTCTCCATTCCTGAGTGGATCCTTCTGTATTTTAGGGTCATTTATTTGCACTTTACGGTTGTTGATATGCATTCTTCAGCCTTCAGGGTCAGGGAAGCAATTGGCTTCTTCACTCCCCTTTGTTGTCAGAGCAGTTTAGGATGACATCTTTTTATGCCTGGCACATACATTCCTCACTCACTGCACTAAGAATTCCTCAAGATAATTTCTTAAATAAGCTCTTCCCTGAACCTTTTCTTACTTACTGAACCTAAAATTAAGATGTAGTTCACTTATGCCTCACTAAACAGCATTATATCATCATCATAACAGTAAAGGAAAAATCTACATCTACTTCTATTTCACTTAAATAATAAAACAAGGAGTCTACATCTGATTCATTTCCACAGCTCCTGGGGATAGCTCACATTAATTCATTTTGAGAACATTTTTTCAGTGACTTCAATACTTGAATTTTTGCAATAAGTGAATATAATTGAAGTGAATTCACTTTGAAATTCAAATAATTTGTGATCTTTTTCTTTTGCCCTATTTTCTTACTTCTAGTCAAATTTGATCTTGCAAGGATCTCTGCCACAATTATTATCTGTTTGTCTGCTTGAGCAATTTTAAGAAAGGCATTTTGAAGAAGTTATCTAATCACATTGTTATTGGTTACTGTGCCCCTGTGACATTTTAGGAGTCATGTCTGAATTCCTAGTTTGATTTTACGAAAAAAGAAAGCTTTCTATTTCAACCTCCATTTTCAGGGATACCTACATTATTTTATACTGTATTATTCTGTTAGATTGCCTCATTCCTCATGCGTTTCATGGCTGCAGGGCACAGGAGACACATCTAGCACCTAGATGTCTGACTCTGAATGAGAGGGCCATCAACAAATGATTATTTTTATCTCATTGTGTCAGTGGAAGATACTGGCAGAGCCATTAACTTTTAATGACCCTCTGCCAGCAATTACACTTAATGGAAAATCCCAGCATAAGAACTGAAGAGCAAAATTATAGTCTACCTTTTAAAAAAAGACATACCTTCTAAAGCTTGGTCTATACTACATGATTAGTTCGATACAATGCAGCTTACATTGACTTAGTTGTGAAGGTGTCAACTGGAGGTGTCTACAGTTAGTTTTGGCTCCTGCCGAAGTAAGTGCCCAGCAAGGTGATTTGATAACACCACCTCTCTGAACAGCGTAGCAGCATAGTCGATATAATTAAGTCCACACAGTGTGAGCGTAGACATTGCTTTGCTTACACTGACTGTTACCAGCCTCCAGGAACTGTCCCAGATTGCTCTAAACTGCCCACTGTGGCCATTGTTTTGAACTCCACAGCCCAGGGGCCAAGTGGACAAGATGTCCCTCTCCCCTTTAAAGCCCTGTGAATTTTTGAAATTCCTTTTTCTAGTTGGCCAGCTTGGTGAGCCCATCTGGCACCTTTCCACTGCTGAGTGTAACTGCCCAGCTATCAATTACAGCTATATATTCTAGATGCACACCTGCCTGGAATAAACAGGAGATATTGGATGTGGAGAGAAAAGGCTGTGCAGGCAATGTTCCAAACCAGCCAAAGAAACATGGACATCTATGAGCAGACTGTTAAGGGAATGCAAGAGAAGGGGTACAAGAGGGTCTAGCAACAATGCTTCATGAAAGCCAAGTTTCTATTTCCATAATGAATACAGTGACAATGGTACCTCCATGTGTCTTATCTGTATCTGCTGCCAGTGCAACCTTCCGAGTCTCCTCCTCCACATCAGTGGAATGCTTGAGCTATAAAAGAGAGGTGGAAGAGGACAACTTGGGATGACATGTTCTAGGAGAACCTGCAAGCCCATGAAGCCTCAGAAAATGAGCACAGAACCTAGAGGATCATTCTGGCAGACAGTATAGAGATGGACGGAGTAGAGATGAAAAAGGTGAAGGAAAAGGAGAGAAGCATGCAGAAAGACATGCTTGTCTTACTCAGACAGCAACCAGAGATACCGCAGACTCAGCAGACCTGCAGATTCAACAATCCCATGCTTACCTCCTTCTCCAGCCCATAGAGACCTCAATATCAGTACCTTCCTATGTCTCCTCTTCTCCTCAAAATTCCTTGTGGCATCAGGAATGGGGAACCCTAACCACTCCACCCCCCAAGGAATATTAAAGGCATAAGAATGACCATACTTCGTCAGAACAAATGGTCAATCTAGCCCAGTATCCTGTCTTCCAACAGTGTTCAATGCCAGGTACTTCATAGGGAATGAACAGAACAAGTGATCCATCCCTTGTCACTTATCCCCAGCTTCATGCAACCAGAGGCTAGGGACATTTTAGAATGTGATTTTGCATCCCTGCCCATCCTGGCTAATGGCCACTGATGGACCTATCCTCCGTGAACTTAACCCATTTATAGTCTTCGCCTTGACAACAGCCTCTATGCATTGTTTGAAGAAATACTTCCTTCAGTTTGTTTTAAACCTACTGGCTATTAATTTCATTTTGTGACCCCTAGTTTGTGTTATGAAAAGGATTCAATAGCACTTCCTTATTTACTTTCTCCACACCAGTCATGGTTTTATATAACTCTCATATCCGCCCCCCTTAATCATCTCTTTTCCAAGTTGAAAAGTCCCAGTCTTATTAACAGCTCATCATATGGAAGCTGTTCCATACCTCTACTCATTTGTGTTGCACTTTTCTGTACCTTTTGAGATGAAGCAACCAGTTCTGCATGCAACTTTCAATATGTGGCCATACCATGGGCTATGTCTACAGTTGGCCAAATAAGTAAGTCGACTTAGCATGTCCACACTCAAAAATTAAGTTGACTTCAAGGGGACCTTGCCAAATCGACTTAGAGCGTCCACACTGGACACCTAAGTCGACTTTTAGGGGCTAGGTGGACCTGGGACTGGTCCACGGTGGCAGGGGGGGGGGGCTTCCCTTGCCAAGTGCCAGGGGGCTTAGCATTTGCCCCATTGTACCTGGGTACAATGGGGGCTGAGCAAGACAGGGACACTGGCAGGGCATAGGAGTGGGGTGGGCAGGGCTGTGTCCTGCCCTGTGGGGGTGGAGGGAGACACGCCAGGCTGTGGCTGTGTCAGCCACCGTGGCAGGGAGGGCAGTGGGGGACCCCTGGAGCCCTTAAGTTGACTAAGTCGATGTAGGGCTAATCTGCGTCCACACTGGCTAAGTCGACTTTATAAAGTCGACTCAGCCAGTAAAGTCAATTTTAAACCAGGTTTAAAAAAGTTGAGTTTAAATTTCCTTAAATTGACTTAAGCAGCATCTTAAGGCAATTTAAGGAAATTGTAGTGTAGACGCAGATTAAATTAAGCCGATTTAAGCAAGCTTAAATTGACTTAATTTGTAAGTGTAGACGCACCCATGGAATTATAAAGAGGCAATATGTGATTTTCTGTCTTATCATCTCTCTCTTTCCTAATGATTCCCTGTATTGTTAGCCTTTCTGAGTGCCGCTGCACATTGAGTGGATGTTTTCTGAGAACTAACCACTATGACACCAAGATCTCTTTCTTGAGTGGTGACAGCTAATTTAGAACCCATCATTTTATATGTATAGTTGGGATTGTATTTTCCAATGTCTTACTTTGCATTTATCAACTCTGAATTTCATCTGCCATTATGTTGCCCAGTCACCCAGTTTTGTGAGATCCCTTTACAACACTTCCTATCTTCCTCTGGACCAGAGGTGTCATTGTCGTCGGGCTGGCAGGGCGCCAGCCCCGGGTAGAAAATCCTGAGCCCTGAATCTATTTTCCCCAGCAGGCACATGCGCACCCAGGTGGAACACTGCGTTCCGCCCAGGGGCCCCAGCAAAGCTGCAGACTCCTGCGGAGGCCAGGCTGGGGAGATTCAAATCTCCCGCCCTGAGCATGCTCAGACAGAGCGTGCTCAGGGTGGGAGCAGCCTGGCCCAGAAGCGGTTCTGCCGGCCGTCCCTGCAGCTCCGAGCCTCCGGCCAGGTAAGGGGGCTGGGAAGGGGCTGGAGGCAGGCCTGGAGAGGGGTGGAGGGGACAAGGAGACTGGCTGGGTTAGAGGCCTGGAGAGGGGTGGAGGGGACAAGGAGACTGGGTGGGGGCTGGGTAGTTGTGGAGGGGACTATGCACGGCAGGAGTGGGGACTTCGTGGGGGGCTGGGAGGGATGGATGAAGTTAAGAGGCCTGTGGAGGGGGCATGGGGAGAAGGAGACTGGGGAGGGGCTGGGTAGCAGTGGAGAGGACTATGGGCAGCTGGAGGGGGACTGGGTGGGGAGCTGGGGAGGGATGGATGGAGTTAGAGGCCTGGAGAGGGGTGGAGGGGACATGGGGACAAGGAGACTGGTGGGGGCTGGGGAGGGGTGGAGGGGATTATGGATGGCTGGAGGGGGACTAGGTGGGGGGCTGGAGAGGGATGGAGGAGGTTGGGGGATGAGTGGGGGTTAGGGACAGAGGGGCCTAGGGAGGTGTGGAGGATCTTTTTGCTATCCAGCAACGCCCCTGCTCTGGACTGAACTATCTTAAATAGTTTTTCTGCAAATTTTGCCATCTTCCTGTTTACCCCTTTCTCCAGATCATTTAAGACACTCACAGATTCATATACTCTGACCTGTGAAAGCCATCATTACTGCATATGTGCCTAAAATGGGAAGGACTGTTATTTCCCCTTTGTAAGTTCTGTTCCTTTAATGCATTACATTCTAAAATGCTTTTTAATTTCCTGGTTCATGTTACAGAATAAAATTCCATCTTTTGGAACAAATTAATCTTTATTAGTTCACAACTTATGCTAGCTGCTGCTTAGCAGAGCCAACAGTACCCTGTTTCCTGGCACTGCACTGTGTCACAGGACCCATATCTGTCTCAGACAATATTAATAGGTGCATTGACAATGTGATATTCCTATACATATAGTACTCACTACAAGATTAATACTGGGCTACAGCAACAAACACTACTCTGGCTCACTAGTAAAAGGGTCTTTCAATGCCTCCCTGAGTAGCATGTGAGTTGAGCTCTTCTTATAGCCATTATGTCTGGCTGCTCAAATTCAGCAGACAGCCTGTGACAAGAACCACCCCTTCACACACAGACACACATACACACACCCCTGTAATGTAATCTATGTAACTTTCCTGTTCACCTTTGCAATGCAATTGTATGGTTTAATGCAAATAATGCCTTGCAAGGGCTTTTTTGAATGCTCATTGGCTATGTCTACACTTACAAAGCTAAGTCGATTCTATTAAGTCAACTTAACAAAGTTGACTTAGTCGACTTAAAGTTGACTTTGTTAAGTCTACTTAGAGAGTCTACACTAGACACTTAAGTTGACTGGCTAGGTCACCAGACAGTCACGGCTCCTAGGGAAAGGGGATCCTGGCTCCCCCTCAAGCAGGGAGTCACGGAGCCAGGCAAGAAGGGAGCCGTGGCTCCTGGGGAGAAGGGAACCATGGCTCCCCCCAAAGAGAAAGGAGCTGCGGCTTCCTGCTGAGAAGGGAGCCACAGCTCCCTTGTCCCCATCACTAGGTCAACTTAGGGAATTAAGTTGACCTAGGACATCCACACTGGTTTTAGGTCAACTTAAATCAACTTATCCATTAAGTCAAGCTAAAGAGCGGTAGTTATTAAGTCGACTTAAGTCAGCCCTTAAGTCGACTTAATGAAAGCCTGGTGTGGATGCAGCATTCTTTAGGTCGACTTAAGCATCCTTAAGTCAACTTAACTTGCAAGTGTAGACACACCCATTATGCCAGCAAAGTCTTTTTTGAATGCTCATGACATACTCTACATTACTGTTATGGTAGCATGTTTCCTGCAGCATCATACATGTATACTTATGTGAAACACATCCCCATGCATTTCACATAACTCAGATGGGATCAGATAAAGCTGTCTTTCCTCATGTACGCTGTGAAGAAGTGCATAACAAAGATGATGCAAACTGAACTCCCTGGCTTAGGAAAGAAAAAGCATTCTCAGCCCACGGGAGGGAGTGCGGGCCAAGCAGGGGTTAGAAGATGGAAATATTCACACTCTGAACTGTTGGAGGCTTTTTGCTGCTTGGATTTCCACCTTGAAACACTTCCAAAGGACTGAATCTATCCACATGACCAGAAGGGCCAAGCTGCGAAACCACCAGCAGCCAGTCATGTGGTTTAGATAAAAATAGACTGCAACAATGAACTTTAGCTTAGAATATGTGTTATTTTTGTTTGGTAGTGGTTAACTCCTTGACTGATTGATTAATTGATTGTGCATTGATTTGCTATATACTCACTTAAAATCATATCTTTAATTAACTAGTTTTTGTTTAATCTAAAAGTGTGGATTTTGGAGAGAGAATGAATGTGTGGAAGCCTAGCTTTAAAGGAATAAAGGCTGATTGCATATCAGTTTCTTTGCTAAACTGATGGACCAGAGTAAATGGACCTGCAGTGATTTGGGGAGGGTCCTGATCCCTGCAAGCTGGAAATTCCTGGTGGCAAGAGTTCTTGATGGGACCATCCCCTGAGTAGCCAGTGAGCACAAGTCCATTGCCTAGAACTGATTACATGCAGGAGGCTGGTGTGGGCAGACCCAGGTGTGGTGGTCCACCCCACAAATTGGGTTATGTTGGGGTCCACAAGTGGGCAACTGGGGAGGCATAGCCGCACACCAGACCAGATTGTAGGAGGGGAATATCACACTTCACCTCTACCCTCCACTGGTGGAAACTTTCCCCATTTGCTTCATAGACATTATGCAAGACACAGCTGGCAACTATAATCTTCGGGATATTTTTCTCACTGAGGTCCAATCTTTTAAGTAAACAATGCCAGTGACCCTTCAAATAGCAAAAGGCACCTTCGACTGTAATTCTGTACCCCCTAAACTGCTAGTTAAAGTACTCTTCAGTGCTGTCCAGGTGGCCAGTTTACAGCTTCATGAGCCATGGGAACAAAGGGTAGGCTGGGTCCCTCAGGATCACTATTTGCATTCAACATTCCCAATCATAATCTACCAGTTGGGAAAAAAAGTCACTGCTTTCAGCTTTCTGAATAATCCTGTGTTCTTAAAGATGTTTACATTGTACAATTTCCCTGACCAGCCCACCCTGAAGTCTTTAAGGCATTCCCAGTAATCCATATGCACCTGCATAGCCGTAGGAAAAAAAAGCCATTATTGTTGATGTACTCTGTGGCAAGGTGGTCTGGTACTAGAATAGTGATATGCCTGCCATCTATTGCCCCATTGCAATTTGGGATCCCCACTCTGTCCTGCACATTGCCCAAAGTCACAGTCTTGCAGTAGGATTTTCCAACTCCAAATTGCTATTGGTCAGTTTGTTATCTAGCTGGTGTTGGTGGTTTCCATAGTTCAATCACCACTCACTTCTCAACTGTCAATGCGGCTCATTTTGGTGTCCCTGGGGCAAGTTCAGGACAGAGATCCAGGGATGTGACCTTGCACATCCAAAAGTTCTACAGTCACTATTCATCATCTGCAGCTGCTTCATGAATGCTGCCACCAACTTTAAATTGTTTCTTTCTATGTCCCACAGTAGTCTACCCCTCCTAGCCCACAATAAATCATCATGTTCCCTGTAGATCCTCTGCAAATATTGCAGGATCAGGTGCCCAATGCTCACAACATTCCTGACAGGAGTGCAAAATACATGCTTCTGTCAGAGATGGCAGAGAGTGAGGAGAGATGTGCAGGTTTGTGGGATTTTGAAAAGGTTATGAGAAAGTTATAGGATGAAGATAAAATTATGGGATGGAGAGAGTATTGCAGTAGGGGAAGTTGACCCCATGCTCCCAGTCCCCCTATCTGGCTCATTTCAGTCCCATCAGGCATTTCAAGAACTTCCCAAATGACCTTGTGCTAGAAGGTGGTGAGTTGCACAGTGGGATAGCAAACCAGATGTACTGCACTCTGTATCAATACAAGTGTTCTTGGTAAAAACGTACAACATAAACACAAGGAGCCAACTATGCACACATACAAGTAATAACTGCAAAAGCTGTATGCCAGTGGAACCTAGGTTGACATAGTTTTGTCTTGTAGACATGGGCTAAGCAAGGGAGAGACACTGTTGCTAGAATGGGAAGATCAAGCAGGGGAGGGAGCGCTGGGGGAACAGGGACAGGCCAGAACACTCATCAACACCTCAGGAGTTGAGTAAAACTAAGGCAGAGAATTTACACGCACTTTTTGTTTTCCCCCATACATCTGAAACTCTCTCCTTTTTAAAAAAAAAAAAAAAAAAAGCACAAATCGATAGTGGTATAATTAAAAAGCTTCTTTGCAGAGCTTGTGTGTTTCTTGCTTTAATTGTCAGGGTCCCTGAAGGATTAAGCTGTAAACTACAGTGCTCGTGAGCTGGGGTTCTGTGGACACCATGCATAAGCAATTGGGGCAAACAGGGTGGGTTCAAGACTGGTCTTAGGGCCTAGCAGGCCCAGCATTAGTAGGGGAGACAAAGAGGAAATTTCCCCCTCCCAAGAATTTCAAGGAACCCCAAATTATTGTAAAGAAGGTTGAAATATGTACAAAATTATCACATTAAGCAGTGGAAGTGTCAGGGCTGTAAATTCCCAGCTCTAGACGAATCATTTTTGTAAGTGACAATGTTGTGTTTAAAATAGTTATCCCAACAGTAAATTCAAAACTTGTCTACAGTAGAAGCTGAGGGGTTAACATGGGTGTCACATCAGAGCTATCATGTGCATTCAGTGGTCCAGCATGAAATATCACAGCCAACCACTAACATTTAACCTTAGGAGTCAGCCAGGAAAGACCTGCTGGCCTAGTTATTTGCTGCTAGTTCTGCATTCAAAGTTCATTTGTTTCACTTTGAGAATCTATTTGAGGCATGGCCAAGTGATCTTTTCACCAGTCATATCATTTCCTAACAAGTTTTAGAATTACTATTTAAAGTATTAAAAAGAGATAAATAGTTTAGATAGGCCAACCAACACAGCTTTGTGAGATAGTATCCAACCAGCACCATCTTGGTGACACTGAAAGACAGGCGACCGCCATGTTGGTAATGGGGGTGTGTCATTCACTCAACCAGACAACCCTCAAGAAAGCAGAAATATCTGTCAGAGGCCAAAAAGCAAAAAACCACCACATTAACAGCAGATCAGCCTAGCAGAGTGGATTTTGGGTCCTGGGACAAGAAATAAAAATATTATTTAGGACATAGTGCATGAGTGGCCACAGTTGCTGTTTGCACTAAAAATCAAGGAGAGAACTTTACTGAACATGAGATAAACATGTTTGCAACTTCTAAAGCTGGGACAGACAGCACCAAAAAGTTAAATAAGTCCTCTCTTGCTCTTTGAAATGAAGGTGATGATGAATCTGTCAGCTCAGCTTCCTTAGCAACTGTCCAGGAAGAACTCCGAAGCAACACCTCGGCACAAGAGACTGAAGCAAGATGCGGCAGCATGGCCACATTCCTATGAACATTCGGACTCCATTTATTGTTATCTTGTTGAGAAAGGACCTATTTAAACAACATCTGAAACTTTCAGTTTTCCACAGTGGAATGGCAGATGTTTCACTGTTACAATCTTATCGAGTTTACTACCAAATGGAGGAGCCATCAATCAAAGCTGGGTGGTGTATTCCTGTACAGGGAACAAAGCATTCTGTTTTCCAGGCTATATATGCAAGAGGAGCTCCCAAGACATCTCAACATCATGAAGATTTTATAAATGGCATATCAGACTGGAAGTTGAAACCTAAACAAAGAAAGCATGAGGCATCAGAAGGCAATATGCTTAGTCGGAACAGAACAGCACAACTGTCTCAAGAATTCTGTGACTACTGATGAAAAGCTGGAGCAGAGAAACTGAAGGTAAGAAGCACCATTGGCATTTAATACTGCAACGATATCTACGTCACACTATTTCTTGGTGAGAGATATCTGCCATTCAAGGTAAGGTTGAACACCTGAGAGAAAGATGGAATGGAAACTTCCTGGGAGTGACTGATTTACTGTCTAGAGTATGACCCAGTTTTGTTAGGTCATTTGGCTACAGTGCAAAGAAGTGGATTCGTTCAATTGATTGTTTAATTTTTTGACCTTTCTCATGGAAGTGAAAGCTACAAAATAGTATGGACTGTTGCACAACAGTGCACTTGATTGTTCCATATGGGACAAATGGCTTTAATTCTTCAGTGTGTAGCAATGAAGCACAAACACCTATTAAAGTATCTTTTCTTACATTCCTGAACGTCAGTCACTACAAGAGCAGAATTTGATTAAAGTAGTTTTGAAGCAGGTAGAAGACATGAGATTTCTAACACGGGGCTCGTCAGTCTATTTTGATAATGGCTGAAGCATAAGGGGCAGGCACAAATTAAGAAAGCTAACTCCCATTCCATTCATGTGCAGTATGGTAGTCACAACAGGAACTTGATTTTTGTTGCTGTTGCAGCAGCAGCAGCTTCTTCCCTTGAGTCAAAAAATATTTAGTGTACTGCAAAGATTGTATGTGTTATCTGGTGGATCTGTGGAAAATATCCCACCTTTTAAAAAAAGCTTATGGATATTTCCCTGAAACCCTTGTCTGAAACTATATAGAAGGCAAGTATAGATATGATAAAAGTTGTTTGTCAGCAATTTCCCCGCTGGGAGGTACTCCACAGCTGTATTAGCTCTACTTCCAACAGTATGCTTTGGTCACAGATACAATCATTATACAAGAAACTGTCTACTTATCCTTTCATGGTAGCCTTCACTGTATGGTACAGAGTGCTGAAAGAAATCAGCACGGTCAACAAGCAATTTCAGGGAGGCGATATAGACTTTTGTATGGCATGCAAATTAATAAACACCACCAGGAGCAATCTTCCAGGATTACCATGAGAAAAAGATTGGCATTGGAATGTTGTTGTAGCAAGCTCTCAGCAAGCTAGAATGAATGTATAAAGTAGTGGCCCTGTTGTAATATCAGAATGGTAGCAGAGGTACAACTTAGCTTTGTCAAGTACATGCCCACTGGTTTCAGGCAGGTTTTTTGCTCAGAGCCAGTGTGCTTCAAAAACGCAAGGGGATCCAAAAGTAATTCAGTACTGCAGCCCAAAGGAATTCAGCTAGGGCTAAAATAACTGCCCGTAAACCCATGTCTGGACAATAAGAAGAGTCTTCTCCCTTTATCAGCTCTTTTTGTGTGTTTAAATTCAGAACCTTTTCATATAACAGTGACTTTCTCATAACTGAAGCAGATGAATCAAGATGATTAAACAGGGAATATATTTTAATGGCATCAACAGTATTGACAGCATCATGCAGTGATATGAGTCAAGCATGGAAACATCACAGGATTATTTTTTTTAAAATATGTCACTTTTTTTGCATATCTTTCACTTTGAGCATGTAGAAGGAAGGTACCCTCTGGTTCATGTGTGATTATTTCAAGTTTGAAATTCAGGTGGAAAGGCACACAAAAAACATGGGCCTTCATGCTGGCTGCTCAGATAGTGACCTACTTATCTAGTCCTACCATCTGTGAAAAGACTTCCGTTTTGATCCCTCCCCATTCTTCCAACCAACCATCTCCCTCTCTACCACATCCAGTCTCTCAAACCTCTCACTTTCCCTGTACCTACTCACCAGTTTCCTGCCCCTCAACATACCCACTATATTCATGTATCTATGTATGTTACGAGTGTCATGCCAAAGATGAACTTTCCAAGTCTTGTGTTTTCACATTAAGAAAGAATTCACATTGCACTGAATAAATTGCAGAGGGTCTAGTCTGCCTTTAAAAATGTGGGTAACTCCTATCCAAGAGAAGCAGAGGCACCTCAGAAAGTAACACTAACCTAATTATGTAGAATATTTTAAATCATAGCTCCACATTCTCAGAAATCTTTCGAATGAATGCAAAGGGTAATGTTTCATTGGGATGTGTTTTAATCGAATTTCCTGCTGTTGAAACCAGCTGGACAGAATACATTTGGAACAACACACCTATAACCCCAGAAGATGTATAGCAAGGGTTGTTGCAGGGAGAGTAACAATGCAAGCATCCTCTGGCAGCCTCAACTAGAAGTCTTAGTCCTGAGCCACAGATGCCAACCCTAGTAATGAGAATATTCAATCCCCCTGCCTATTCGTTCCCGGTCTTCTCTTCAGACACATCCAAAAGACAAGTCAGTGCTATTTCTGATGTGGACATCTCCAGGAAGTGGACTGAGAATACTAATATTCACTTAGGCCACTGAGCAGCCATGAGATGGTAATGACTATCGGTTTCTTTCTACTGATCTGGATTCATTCTGGTGATTTTTGATGCAATCCACAATTCTCCACCCTCCTGCTTTGGGTCGGGGCACACCACTGTTGAAGCAACAAGGGAGCAGAAAATAGTTCAATATACCAGCACAGACAGCATTCCCTCCTCAGTAGAGAGAGCATATCCTAAATGTTCTGCATTCCAGAAATCTCTGGCTGGCAATGGGCCATAAATCACCCATCATAAATTAGACCATATTTGGGGTTGCTCAGATCTCTACCAGGGCAAATGTGGATCCCAGTTCTAAGAGGTGCAATAGCTCCTTTGCATCCCTCAGCTGTACTCAGCTTCCCAGGAATTGACAAACCACATATGCATCCAAAGGCATCTAGTCCCTTGTGAAAGGTTTTTAGAGCAAATAGTCTTGTACAGACCTGCAGTTTCAGTAACCATTACATTCATTAAAGTAACCTGATATCTTTAACAGTTGTAGTGACAGATATGACAATATCATGAACAAAATGTATTGACTTTAAGAACTTTAGGAGTTTATTGTACTAAATATGCAAGTGTTTTTGTACTATTGAGGGTTTACATATAATTCCATGGAGAAGGGGAGTCACAGCCTCCAGGAACTAAGAAGACTGGGGAGTGGCTAGGCAATGTACCCAGGTTGTAACACTTCCGGAGAGCTACTACTACCTGGAAAGAAGTTTGCATGTATTGATTAAAATTGGATTCTCCACAGGCCAGACAAAGAATGGATTTTTGAACAAATAGCCTGAGTTTAAAATAGTTTAAGCCTTCTTTCTGATCCAGCAAATGGAAGGGTCCTCCTGTCCAAAATGGGAGACCAGTCCTTTAGGAGAGGATTGGAAGGACTTTGGCTTATTGAGGCCACAGAAGACGGAGAACCCTGTTCTGAGCTGAAACTGATGAACTTGTAACCACAGAAAAGCCCAGGTGAAGTTAGAACTGTTCACTGGCAAGAACGCTTGTGGAGTCAGGGAATTATTTTGGTAAGTTCATTGGCATGCATGTAAGTTTTTTTATTGTTGTTAATATGTTCTCTGCAATGCCTTTTACCTTAAAAAAAGGTTTGCTTATTTAGAAAAAGAAGTGTGTAGTAACTTAAGTACAGCAATTGCATGGTTCATTGTCTTGGAGGAGAAAAGGAAAAGAAGGTCAGATTTATTTATTGTTTTACTGACATTGTTCAGGAGGTCACAGTAAAGGTAAGGAACCTGTGCAGCCTGGTCAGAAGAAAGAGACGACAGGCCTCCTACTTAGAGGTGATGGCTAAGGAGCTAGGGACATAGAGTGGGTTCTCTTGCTGGACCAGAGAGAAGCAATATCAATGCAGTTGCCCCAACTGGGACAACTGTAATTTGACAATCATTTTTAACATTAAACCTAATATGCTAAAAATGATTTAAGTAACTAAACTATTTATATCCTGGACACTAGAACATGCTGTTATGGATTAGGGTGAGTTAATATCTTCTGGCAGATTCTTTTACTAAGTATGTAGGTAAAAAACTGTCCTGACTGCCAGAAAAATGTTTAAGAAATAGCATTTACTGGTGTTAGGGGTAGCTACTATGCAGAAATAATTCTGAGCTACTTATTCCACAGAAGGCTTTTTATCAAATGCTGCTAAAGTTTGTTTTTTAAAGAAAGGTCTATGGCATAAAAATCTACATCTTAAAAATGTGATCTTCCAAAACAGAGTCAAAATACTCACGTGCAATCCTATGTATGCTTTGTGTTTCATTCTATATGTGAAATATATGGTGAAAGCTATCTGCAGAGAAATTCATTTATATCTTTATATTTTTAAAAAGAAAAATCAGAACAGGTTGCATTATGCATTACCATGTGAAGGCTAGTGTAACTAATAATTAAAGCTACAACTATGTGCGAAGAGCGCTATAATTAGTCACTTTTCAAATAAATAAAATGTCAGAAAAGCAGGGAAAAAACCCTTAATCAGCAGCACTAATTTTAGTTGAGTATACATAAAAAGCAGTGATCATTCTATAAATTCTCATCCACAGACATTTACTTGTGAAAATTCTCCTCTATAAAAGGACAGTATTTTCTCAGTACTCCATTATTTTGAGTATATGCACACATACATGTGCACAAAAATGATAGTATAATATGAAACATAATAAAGCCTGATAATTAAAAGGTACATAGTATTAAAATATCTTACTGGTAATAATTATTGGGGAGTGGAGAGGAAGAATGGCAGGAAAAAATATTTTACAAGTTTACAAGTATTTGACCTCTCAGCTGTCAGCTTGCCTCATTTCCCCCTGCTACACCAAGCTGAGTCATTTATGTAATGTATTTCATTTGACTTAGTCTTCTGGACAAACCATTAAAAGTCTTCTGGTTCCATGGTGAGCAAGAGTCCAATGAACTTTCACTCCTTGATAGAAGGGCTCCCATTTTGGACCCAGGCTTTCAAGAAGTCCTCTTAACAAAAAACATACCTCTTCTCTCCGATATGTCTATAGCCTGCTTCTCAGTATCGTCAATGAAATATTTTGAGGTTATTTTTTCACAGCTCCTTCAAGTTGTTTACCCAGTTTCTTCTCAGTAGGTAGTCCTGTTACCAGTCTCTTGTCACCCTCCTGGCTTTTTACTGTCTATAATTTCAGGTCAAAGAGTACCCATCCCTTGAGGTAGTTTCCACAGCCCTATAACTGTCCCTGGAGTCATCTTTCCAGGCTCTTTCAATCAAATACTTACCAGCAACTTTCTCTGGGGAGGCCTTACAGCCACCATCACATCATCTTCCAGGAATCCTTTAGTGGAAAGGCCAAAACTAAGTCTTGATTCATTCCTGATCTGTGATTACACCTCCAATTAATTTAGGTCCTGCAGGATCATCCGGTAATCCTCCCATGGAACTAAAATACAATGCTGAATCCATAGATACATGTAACATTTAGAAATTCACTATATAGGCTATGGATATAGATGTGTCCATTAATTTCACTGGGAGTCAAGGGTACCAATTTAAAGGCTCAAACCCTGTGGGTGTGGGAGATGCTGCCACTCCAAATAGGAATCCTGCAGTTGCTGCATGCTGCTTAGGCATGCCTGCCCAGCTCTAGTCCAACGTTTGGAAAGCTGACCTAAGGGAAGGAGCCTGGGGAATCCTACAATCCAAGGGTTCCCAGCTGTACTACACCAGCTAGGGAGGACCTATATCATATCTAGCACAATGTAAGAAAACTTTTCTAAACCTTAAATGAAAAGGCTGCCAATTATCTAGATACACGCAATGAAAAAAATGAATTTTAGATACCCATGCCGAAACCACACACAGAAACTAGGGGAGATCTGTGCGTGGAACCAAAAAGGATCCATTCTCTAACCAACTTCCAGAGGTCAAAAGGAGAAAGTTCCTTTTGATTAACACCGATGTACATATTTTCAGCCTTTGAACGGATGAGATTAGAGAGGTAGAGTGTGGTAAAGGAAGAAGGAAAAGCCACTGTGGGAGCCCTATAGAGTTTCTACAGAGAGAGGAAAGGGAAGGAGGATTTTCCAAGAGAGATGTTGAAAAACTTATCAGAAAAGAATCACAGCAACTAAGGTATTTTCTACATGCACTTTTCATAATCCTCTGACTATTTGCCCAATAATGTTACCGCTTCGCTAACTTGTCTATGTAGAAAAACAAACAGAGTCTTGTGGCACTTGTAAAGACTAACAGATTTATTTATCGCATGAGATTTGGTGGGAGAAAATCCCACTTCATCAGATGATTTGAAGACGGGAAATTTACAGAATAGGAGGAAATTAAATGCAGGGAAGTGTATGACATAGGATCAAGTCAGGCTGTAACAGCAAATCAAAATAGATGTTAGGATTCAAATACTGGGGAACAGCACATAGAGGAAGTGAGGTCAAATCACCTGTTGTAATGAGAGAAAAATCCGTAGTCCCTGTTTAACCTCAAGGCAACTGAGTCTGAGTGGTCTATTGCAGGGATATGTTCCTGCCTGCAACAGACTACACTGCCAACTTTGCCCTCATATCTACACTAAAGACACGATCACAGGACCAAATCAAGCCACATAATCAAGGGCTCATTCACCTGCTCATCCACCAATGTGATTTATGCCATCATGTGCCGGAAATGCCCCTCTGCCTTATATATTGGACAAACAGGACAGTCTCTGCGCAAAAGAATAAATGGACACAAATCTGACATCAGAAATTGCAACACTAAAAAACCCAATAGGGGAACACTTCAATCTCTCTGCTCACTCCATTGAAGACTTGCTAATAGCTGTGCTGAAAGAGATGAATAACAAATCACAGCTTCAAAGAGAAGCTGCAGAACTCTAATTTATATGCAAATTTGACTCAGTTACCTTGGGGTTAAACAGGGACTATGGATTTTTCTCTCATTACAACAGACGATTTGACCTCACCTGACTCTATGTGCTGTTTCCCAGTGTTTGAATCCTAACATCTATTTTGATTTGCTGTTACAGCCTGACCTGATCCTATGTCATACACTTCCCTGCATTTAATTTCCTCCCATTCCGTAAATTTCCCATCTTCAAAGCCTCTGACGAAGTGGGATTTTCTCCCCCGGAAGCTCATGCGATAAATAAATCTGTTAGTCTTTACAAGTGTCATAGTGCTCTGTTTGTTTTTCTGCAATAGGCTAACACAGCTACCCCATTGGAACTTGTCTATATAGAGTTCAGATGTTTTTACCACTATGTTTCCGTAATGCTGTTCTAAGTATTACATGCTTATCCAAACTGGACTTTAAGAGTCCTTTCTCACTAAAAGGGAATAACAAATACTCCTAATAATGCAATAATAGTAAGTCCTTAGGCACCAAATTCTGTTCCTATTTACACTAAAGTAAATCTGAAACAGCTTATTTGAAGTCTATAGGATAGAGCAACTCCTCATTTACATTTTTGTTAACTAGGAGCAGAATACGGATTTAAATGATTTTCAGGTTGCAAAAATGTGACAGTGCAAATAAGTCCTAAACAAGTTAATCAGTTACAGTCACAGAACTTCCCTTAAAGAATGAATGAAATAACATTGATTCCAGTCATTGTAAAAGCATTCTGAAGAATTCCTTTAAACTTATACAATTAAACAAGTGACAGCTCCTTAATAAATGTTTCCTTGCAAGCAGTTTTGCAGTGGGATTGCATCATAGGAGTCATGTCCTAAACCTTTTCTACCCATCTTCTTTCCATTTCTATTGTAACAGCTTTTTTTTTAAAAAAAAAAAAAAAATCCATTTGGACACATACTGATGACTTCCAGGGATCCCACCGGTTTATACGCAAATAAAAAAAGAGTACTAGATGCACCATATTAAGACTTGCCACAGAAAACTGGTTAGTTCCATAAGCCTACAAAACAAAATAAAATCAAGATAATAGTGCAACAAGATTGTAACAAAGGATATAAAAAAAATTATATACTGTATACTGTAAAACAATTATATTGCATGTATTTTGTGCACATCAAATAAATGTGCAGAAAAAAAGTCATGGTCACAGTGAAAGACAGGCATCTGGCTTATTGTTAGGCAGTTTGATTCTGGCATTGATTAGTAGGATTATGGAACCTGACTGCATTGCTGCTTGCTCTTTGGAAGGAGGAGAAAACACAAAAGGCTGTCATTGGCCCAGAAGCAAACCCATCTGGTGAAGTCATGAATGGCTGAGTTCAACAGCAGGGAAACCTACTGTTATTCATTTCTGCGGTAAGTTGAGGACTCTGGAGGACTTAAATGGGATAAATATCTAACAAAAATTTGCAGAGAAGTATTTGGAATAAATATGAATATGAATCTCATTTCAAAATGGAAAATAACGTATAGGACTAGAACTGGGGGGGGGGGGAGGACACAAAAATAGGTAACTGCTCTCTCACATACTTCCCCCATCCTCCTGAATCTGCAGACACCCCTCCACCCAAAACCTGTAGGTTTTGGATTCCATAGGATGGACTGAGGATTCCAGATCCATGGGGCAGCCACATGCTACAGTGTGCTTCTCTCTGAGCTGGCTGATATTCATATAGATAACCAGCTAGCGGTTGCCCATGCTTCATACCTTTTTCTACACCCCCTGGAGAATGACATTGACTTTTGTCTTGCATTGAAGCAAACAGAAGTCTATGAGGGGTGCAAACTATTGACAAAGGGTAAAGTAACTTAACAGAAGGCTGCAGTTTGCGTCAGACCTTGCTTTCTAGAACCAACAGAGCTTAAACACTATATCCCATGCTTCCTCATGGCTCTTTTCCTATGAAAAAATTTCAAACATTCCAGGGAACACTATGAGGATCATCATACTAGGTTTCTGGAGCCTTCTGACCCTTTCCTACAGGTTTTAATTACAAGATGGTAAGATATTGTCTAATAGTGAATTTAAGAACACGAGGAGCAATTCTGGGTTGGACCAATAATCAATCTAGCCCAGTATCATATCTTCCAACATTGGCCAATACCAGATGCTTCAGAGGAAATTAACAGAATAGGGCAATTATTCTATGTTTGTCAAGTCCCGCTTTCTGGCAGCTGGTGGTTTTGGGATCCCCAGAGCATGGGGTTGTATTCCTGGTTATCTGAGCTAATAGCAGCTAATGGACCTGTTCTCCATGAACTTATCTAATTTTTTCCAACCCAATTATACTTCGGCTTTCACAGCAACCCTAGCAATGAGTTCCATAGGTCGACAATACATTGTGTGAAGAAATACTTCCTTATGATTACTTTAAACCAGTTGCCTATTAATTTTGTTGTGTAATCCCTGCTTCATGTGTTATGTGAACAGGTAACTAACTTTTTTTTTTCTCTAGACCATTCATGATTTTATAGAGCTCTATCAAATCCCTCCTTAGTTTCTTTTCTGAAATCCCAGTCTTTTTAATCCCTTATCACATTGGAGTTGTTCCATACCTCTCATTTTTGTTGCCCTTTTTTCTAAGTTTTCCAATACTAATATAACTTTTTTTGAGACCAGTCAACCAGAACTGAATATAGTATTCAAAGAGCTGGCATATGATGGATTTCTATAGTGGCACTTTTATATTTTGTCTTATCAATCACTTTCCTAGTGATTCCTGACATTGTTAGCTTTTTTGACTGCTACACATTGCGTGGATGTTTTCAGAGAACTAGCTATGAGGACTCCATGATCTCCTTCTTGAGTGGTAATCGCTAATTTAAATCCATCATTTTATATGTATAGTTGAAATTCTGTTTCCCAACATGCATTACTTTGTATTTACAACACTGAATTTCATATGTCATTTTGTTGCCCCGTCACCCAATTTAGTGACATCCCTTTATAACTCTTTGCTGCCAGCTTTGGATTTAAGTATCTTGAGTAATTTAGTATCATCTGTAAATTTTGCCAGCCTCTTTTGTTCACCCTCTTTTCCAGATCATTTATGAATATGTTGAACAGTACTGCTCTCCGCACAGATCATTGGCAGACCACACTATTTACTGCTTTCCATTCTGAAAAATGATCCTTTATCCCCATTCTTTGTTTCATGTATCAATCTGTAGGTAAAAGATAGGAAAGTACCTTCACTCTTCTCCTATGACTGCATACTTTGCTTAAGAGTCTTTGGTGTGGTCCTTGTCAGAGTCTTTCTGAAAGTCCAAGTCTACTGTACTGACTGGATCATGCTGAGACCCCTCCCCCGACCAGAAAGAATTCTAATAGAGTGTTGAGGCATGATTTCCCTTTACAAAAGCCGTGCCGACTCTTCCCCTCCACATTGTGTTCATCTATGTGTCTGATTTTTCTATTCTTTGGGCTGAGACTGGGGGGCAGGTGTGAGTTCCTCAAATAGTATATGTTGATGGAGAAAAAACAACTAAAACCACCCTGAGGAGAAAGAGAAAAAAATCAGCCCGGGACCATCTCCCATAAAGCCATGGCAGAGTTGGGGCCAGCTCTTGGGATTCCCCACAGTTAGGACGTAGGGTCAGGCTCTGTGCCCTGTATAGGCCCTGGGTGACTTGATCGGCTCAGCTGTTTCCTCTCATGCTCCACACTTGCTCACTATAGTGCAAGGTCAGAGGATAGGATGGGCCCTAGACAGATAGGAGATGCTGCAGCATTATAAACTAGGGCAGTAGCAGAGGGCTGATGGAGGGATCCTTTCCTAGGACCAATCGCCACCTTCTGTGTCCTGAGAAGTAGCCCTTTAGAATTGGGATGGCAACTGCTTCAAGATGGGGGCACTGGGCTACCAGCTTGCCTGTAAAACTGATTGCAATAACAAATGACATCCTCTCCCCCAGGATCTGGGAGAGTCTCCATCTCTAGAGCAGGGCATGGGTGCTCCAGCTGCCTGGTCAGGTTCACTTTGCTCTCTCAGCCCCATGGCAGCAAACCTAGCATTTCACGAGGCATGTGGGCTCACCTCCCACATCCACCAGCCTCCTCCAGGAGCTTCTGTGAGCATTTAAATGGGGCATTCTGCCCTGTGGAACATGCAGCCCCAGCCTAGAGCTCAGGCAGCTGCAAGACCACCCCGGATTCTGTAACGGCAGCCAGCAAGGTGAGTTCAGCCCATAACTTTGGGATAAAGTTGCTTCCACCCACTAGATTCCAACCCAATCCCTCCTCTTGTTATTTTAAGTATCACTAACAATCAGTAAATCTGGAAATTAGACTTATACTTATTCATAGTATTAATACCTCTGCTGTCCCCTCCACCCCCCAAATAAAGAATTCAACCTAAGCCTATGGTGTGAAGTGGTTTGTCTGGTGCCGACGTTAGCCTTACTGGCCTCTAATTGCCAGGATCACATTTTTATCTTTTCTGTTTGCTCTTCAAATTTTTTTTTGAGCTCCCAAAATCTTCCTCCCTCAACCAATGCATTTAGTGTGGGCCTCTGTTATGGTACTTTTAAATTGTCACTAAGCAATTTGCTGACATTTCACCCTTGTGACTTTTCCTTTTAATTTCCACTTAACTAGCTCTGTGGTTCTAGTTAAATGCTATTGTAGTGAACTGATCATTCCTGCCGTGGTGGTTGGCAAGCTTTTACATTGGATTCAGTAACTCATACAATGCAAGGAAGGCAATGCATGATGACCTTTTCTGACTTATGTCCTCTTAGACTATGTACATTATCTGTTTGTATGCATTTGTACAGCACCTAAAACAGTTAGGCCCAAACTCTGATTGGACACTAGTGCAATAAAGTGTTAAACATCATAACTAAAACTAAACAACACTGTCCCAAAGACTTGCCCCATTTTTGCTTGTCTTACACTGCATACTGAAATCCAAAGGCTTCAATTAAAGGATCAACTTCCCTGTCATCAGGTAAGAAGACAAGTAGAATTCCACCCTCCCCATCCATGTTGGATCATCTCCAGGAGTAACAAATTACTATTCAGCATGTCTTCTTGCATGGCTACACCCAGGCTCAGGCAGACAAAAGCCCACACTTTTTACCAGACTAACAAAGGCCCTGTGCAACAACCTGAAGATATATTTTATATATAAGCTAGAAGGAGAGAATGTTCTATGAATATAGCTATTGGAAAAAACTGAGTTGTGCATGAGGCACAGTAAAAATAGGAAAGGGACACCAGCTGTAGCAGTGGTATAAAAATGCTGGGCACACTGACAAGCAACTGTCACCTCAAAAATATGTCCACAGGAGAGTTTGTTCCTGCTGCTGCTTTCAGCATTCAATATTTGAATTTCTAGAACATATTATAAGAAATATCTCCTTAGCTTTCAAGCAAAAACACTAAAAGTAGACTAGAGGAATAAATTATCTAGATTTTGTGGGGCAGTCTGGGAATGCTGTATTTCACAGCATACATTTAAAGGTGGCCTAAGAAGCATGCACTATGGAAACTGCTCCTCAAACTCTGATTCCCCCTCCCCCCTCCTTGCAGGGGCTCCATTGAACAACTTACAGTGGTCCCATGCTGTGCCTGCACCATCATAGTCGGCCCTTCCATACTGGCAGAGTCATATCTGAAGGGGTATGAGCCGGAATTCTTCCTTCATGTTGATTTGGTTTTAAAAGAGTTTGCCATATATGTCAACTCATTCCATCCCTGCTTGAGTGCTTTTCTCCAGTCCACATAGACATGCTAGTGGTGGGGTGAAGACATCAAGAGAGAGGAAACTGGCTCTCATCCCATCCTCTCCTCCCTCATACCCAGAAGAGGAAGAAAATTAATTTCATAAAGGTGCCAAAATTTTGATTTCCTAACTTTCAATTTCCTGCAGTGTTAGACTCTCCAACCGCTTTCCCTGTGCAAGCAAGTTTCAGAGGCAGCCAATAGCAATGTTCACTTTGTCACCATTACAAAGAGCTTTGCCTCCAAGTCATTTGGATTAATTTTAACAAAGGACTGCAAATGTAAACATTAGAGCACTAGTTCCAGTTTAAGCTGAATTAATAGTATTATTTTTTTTAAAGAAATCCATTAAAAATATAGCAACCCCAGAAAACTAAACAAGGCCATTCTCCTCCAGAAATATGGTTTAGCTCATGCAGCACCAATTGGCACAGCAGCAGGAGCCAGGACAGCAAAAGTGTCTAAAAGAAAGATGCTAGTAGAAAGATCCGGAACCATACAAGTCATTAGAGAAGGTTGCGGGCCCTACATCTCTTCAGCAATACTCACTGCAGCTTCCATAACAGCTGTTCAGCGTCATTTACTACCTGCTTCCACAGCATCAAGAACCACATGCCTTTCTCTAGGACCATTTCACTGTAACCTATGCCCTTGAATGCTTCATAGATTCAAAGAGTTTAAGGCCCAAGAGCCCATCAAATCATCTAGTCTGAGCTCCTGTATATCACAGATTATTAAATTTCACCTTAGTATCCCTGTATTGATCCAACAACTTATGTCTGATTAGTGCATAAACTTGCATTTGGCTAAAGCATATCATCCAGAAAGGCATGCAGTCATGATCTGAAGACAGCAAGAGGTGGAAAATCCACCACTACCTTGGTAGCTTCTTCCATGAGTTAATCGTCCTCATTGCTAAAAAGATTCTGTTCCCTCATATTTAACACAACTGACGAGGGGTGAATGTCATCATGGAAGAGTTGCTGGCATTAGAGGCAACACATAATCTTTCCTCAACCACACCTGCCTTCTGCAGCCTCACTTTCATAGAATACCTAGGAGGTCTAACAGATGTTGGCCCAGTAAAACACAGTAGAGCATAAGCCTCCAGCTGCCACCTTGATCTCTGTTTCAGGAAGCAAGACATGTTGATCAGTCCCTTGCTGCACAACATTTCAGTCAGAGCCTGATGTCCAGACAATATTGCTTCTAAGAGCTTCTGGATTACGGACCCCTCAGCCACTTTTCCTTGTAGAGCTGTGGCACTTGCACTTGCATACCACCCCATAAAACATTGCATGCCACCTGTTGCTCCTCCCCCTTTTTACTGCTGCTGATTGATTGATTGATTGATTGATTGATTTAGTATCAGGGCAGCTCATCAGCCCAGGCAAATAAGGCACAGCCTAAACAAAGAATTCAGAAGCTATATTTGTGTGTGTATATATTAGTATTAAGACAGTTATGTATATATACAAGTTCACATATTTAAATCCACAAGGAGAAAGTCAGTAATCTGACCGATTTCCATAAATACAGCGCCAGAATGTAGTGCTACGGCAGGTGAGGCTTAGATCTGTGTATACATAATAGTGCCTCAGAAAGCACACCATTACTATGGAAACTTGCCACACCCAGGTATCACTTTATGAGGGTGGGGCTTTAGTAACCAAGACCCGGGGAGGCCTTGGCAGAATTGCAGCAGTTAAAGACTATTCTGACAGGCTGCATCTACACTTGCTAAGCTTGCTTAAGTTGACTTAATTTACCCTGCGTCTACACTACAGTTTTCTTAAGTAGACTTAAACAGCTTGCTAAAGTCGACTTCATGAAAATGAAGTCGACTTTATTAAACCTAGATTTAATTTGATTTAAGGCTTAATTCGACTTTTTAAAGTCGAATTAAGCCAGTGTAGACGTGGGGTAGCCCTAAGTTGACTTAGGGCTACCCCAGGACTACACCAATGCCCTCCCTGCCAGGGGGGGCACAGAGGGAGCCTGGCATGCCCCTCAAAGGGCAGGGCAGAGCCCTGTGTGACGCTGTCTGGATTTAGGGAACCATTTATGATATTATTTTCTATGGTTGTAGACAGCCTGTCTCGGCTGTTTCCCCAGAAACACACAAGTTAAAGTATAGATATAACAACCATATTCCTAACTTCTAATACAAATACAATTCCTAGACATAAACTATAAAATCATTCCCAGAAAATTACTACCTTTCTATTGATACCAAACATGACATAGTTCCTATGGATTATAGCATTTATGAGATATTAATAGAAAATAATATCATAAATAGTTCCCTAAATCTGGACAGTGTCCCATCCTGCCCACATGCCCTGCCAGGGTCCCTGTCCCCCTTTGCCCCATTGTACACAAGGGATGCCCCCCCTGCCACCATGGACCTGCCCAAGGTCCCCCTAACCCCTAGAAGTCGACCTAGGCATCCAGTGTGGACGCTCTAGGTCGACTTCGTAAATTCCCCTTTAAGTCGACTTTAATTTTAAGTGTATACTCACTAAGTTGACTTAACTAAGTCAACTTAAAGTCGACTTAGTTAAAGTCGACTTAAAATTACAAGTGTAGACATAGCCACAGTGAGGCAGAGCGAAAGGGCCCAGGAATATACAGGGAAAGCTCCAGTTGTAAGCCCAACAACATAGAAACCCACTGCAGGGCAAGTCCTCAGCTGTGGATAAAGCTACCCGCTGCTAAACAGCTCCTGCCTAGAGATGGATCCCCTGCTCCTGGATGTGAGGGAAGGAGTGGGGCAGTAACAGCAGAGTCCCAGAGGGCTTCCAGTCCCTGCACAACCAGAGACACTGGATCCCTGCAGGCATAAGGTGTGGGGAAGGTTACAGTCCTTATGGGGCGAGGCAGGGCAGAGACACCCCCACACCCCCAGCCAGGCCTGCAAAGAGCAGGATATTGCATTGGTAGAGGGTCCCCAATGCCCCTACCAAGGGCTGGAGACTTTGTAGATGTTTCTTCCCCTGACCCATGTTCTATCCCTGGGACAAGCTACTTCCTGGTGCTCAACCCCCTGGTCCCTCTTGCTTGGCAGGGGTAAGGGCCATCACCACCATCTGCTCGGAGTGATTAAGAGCTTAGTTACTGGGTTCATGCAGGTAGGAAAAGCTGGGGTCTTGTCAGGAATGGGTCCAGGAATTGGCGAGTCAGTTCAGTGCAGGGTAAGCCCCACAAAATGCCCTGGGAAAAGGACCGCACAGCTTGATCCCCCTGAAATTCCCTGGAAGCAGGGCAGTGGGCTCAGCCCAACCCATGCGGGAAAGGGGATCACTCTCCTGTGTGCTCTGAAGAAGAGTTCCCTGTTCAATCACCAAACAACCTCCTACCTACAAGCTGAGTAAGGAGTCTCCCCAACTTGACACCCTCCCCCAATAAATGACAAGCTCCTCTTTGCAATACCCCAGGCTTCCCAACCCCACCTCTGCTACTCCCTTACAGTTCCTGAGAGGCTTTCCCCTACCCCAGTGCTCCCTGGAAATGGTGGGATGACCCAGCCCACATCTTTGGGGATGTGTCTTCTCTCAGGTGCTCTCCAGGAAATGAGGCCCTGGCCAGAGGGGAGATGAATTCGCTGCTAAAGGACTTCTGGCAGGTACTCATCCTCTTCCTTGAAGTCCTGGCTGGGTATCTCTTCTCTGCATTCTCCTCCACACACACCTGCAGGGATCTGCTGTCAGCCATCTTCCAGGGAGCCGTTCTGCAGCCCCTCTGTCATGGGAGGGAGCAAGCAGTCCTGGAAGGGGAGAGCAGAGACACCCCCAGCTGGTAAGTCAGAGAGTGGGTTCCGGTAGGGCTCCAGAGGTTCCCTGCCCTGATGTCAGATACCTGCAGGGGCCAGGGGAGTGGAAGCTGTGTTCCTGCCATGTGTGCACGCCTCACCTATGTCACAACTTTCTTTAGCATACAGATCCCTCCGTGATAGATGCTTTAGAAACGTCACAGATTCAGTTAGGATTATTTGTTAAGTATCAACAATATGCTGAAAGCTGTGCAGTACATACTGCACACAATCCTTTCTTAGGGGCAAAGACTAATAGTTCAGATGATAGCTGTCAATTTTAATGGAACATCAAAAGACCGCAGCAGCACAGCTGGAGTAGAGGTCCAACAGTGAAAGTGGTTGTCATTCTTTGTTATGTTATCTGCTTTTTTTCCCCAAACAGAAGCTCTTCATCCCTTCCTTGAGTTGACATCTCCCATCCTGGAAGGAAATTACACTAGCGGCAGAAAATTCTCTGGCTATTTTACTTTCTTGTGAAAGCTTCTCTTTATTTCTCTTTTCATGTGCAATGAAGCAGGGAAGCTCTAACAGAACCACTCAAGTTTTTGTTGCATCTATTTCTTGCCATTAAAACTTTGTCTCATTTTGTAATTTTGGTCATCTTTGAAGTATGCTTACTATTTGCCACATCTTAAAATTGATTTTTATCCATGTCAGTATGTTAGCCTTCATTGCATATGTGTATTTATGCAGAAAAGGAAAAATAATCCAGACTTACATACTGGAAGTGATAGCCCATTGGATCACCAAGATTTCTATTGGCTTTATCAATGAAGCACCATCACTGCTATTTAAATACTCCATCAAAAGTCCTGCTGTGGAGCTGGACTTACATAGCTCCCTATGAAATTTGTCATGCTTAGTCTTCCTGGGGATACATCACTGGAGGCTCTGTTAAGTCAATTTAACAAGGTCGACTTTAAGTTGATTTAAAGTCAACCTTGTTAAGTCAACTTAGAGAGTCCACACTGAAAACTCCAGTCAACTGCCAGCGTCCACATTGGTTGACGGAGGAGTGGTGCAGTGTGAGTAGCTGTCCCACATTGCTCCAGGGCCTGGAGGCCAATTAGGTCAACTTCAGAGCAAGCCCCATCTACACTGGCTTAAGTCGGCTTAATAAGCGCCCAATGTGGACGCAGCAGTCTGTAGGTCGACTTATCTCTCCTTAAGTCGACCTAAAGCTCTAGTGTGGATGTACCCCGAGTCAGCTGCTATTAAGCAAGTACCTGCTTCCTTCTTTCTCTTTTTTCTATTCTCAAACATGCAGGCCCTGTAGCACTCCCAATTCCTTGCAAGTCTAGTAACTAACATAAGCAAGTCTCAAACACCTACCTTTGTCCTTGTATTAGTTTCTGCTACCAGCAGGCCACCTGTGAGGCATGTTACATTAGCTCTCCACATGTAATCAGAAAGCATGGGAGAGAGGATGAACTCTGAGTAACAGAGCAACATTAGCTCTGCTCATTGTTAAATATGATGTGATCTGAAGGACACTTTTTTGCAGTGCTTTTTTTCTAAAAAAAAAAGGTACCGGAACTCCTATTGATGTCCGTCGTGTCATAAAGAAATAACACTGAAAATAGTGCAGTAAACAGTAAATTTTTGAATATATCAAAGAAATAAAAATACAAGGTAAAAACTGTTAAGTTTTATTAACTATGCAGGCCGCTAATATACTGAAAGACAACCTGTGAGGTCTTACAGCAGGGGTCCTCACACTTTTTAAATAGGGGGCCAGTTCACGGTCCCTCAGACTGTTGGGGGGCCGTATTATAATTAGAAAAAAACGTGAATGCGTAGCTATCACGTCTGCTGCTGGCCTGTGTTTCTGGGTACTGGGTGGCAGGCAGTAATGCATCCACACACTTTTTGTTGGTGCTGTGGGCTCCAGCCAGGCCCAGAGTGTGGGACTGACCGATGTTAGCCTCCTGGCCTGCTGTTGTGTACGCAACTAGTAGCCAATGTTCCCTCTAGGTTTGGTGGCTTGTGTGCAAAATTTTCAAGCCGTGTGAAAAACTTTTTCAGAATAAATTTTTGGGGAAAACTCACAAGACAGAAATTATAGGCATTAATTGAAGATAAAGTGACTGTAAATAGAATTAATTAATTAATTGTGTTTAATTAATTTAATTGGAATGAATTTGGAATTGAAATCTAATTTTAAGAAAGGTTTTTATTTAAAATTAATTTTTAAAAAGTTTTAAAAAAGAAGGGAGAGAAAGAAAAAAGAGAAGGAAGGAGACAAAGAAAAAAAGAAAGAAAGGAAGGAAGCAAAGACAGAAAGAGCAGGAAGGAAGGAAGACAAAGAAGAGAAAGAAAAAAAGGAAAGGAAGAAAGAAGAGAAAGGAAGGCAGGGAAG
>ML685831.1:10739903-10830903 GCA_007922175.1 Pelusios castaneus
TAGGAAAGGAAGAAAGAAGAGAAAGGAAGGCAGGGAAGAGGAAGACAAAGAAGAGAAAAAGAAAAAAAGGAAAGGAAGAAAGAAGAGAAAGGAAGGAAAGGAAGAGGAAGAGAAAGGAAGGCAGGGAAGAGGAAGACAAAGAAGAGGGGAAAAAAAGGAAAGGAAGGAAAGGAAGAGGAAGAGAAAGAAGAGAAAGGAAGCAGCCCCGGGGGTCTGGAGGGGGCGGTGGGGGCTGCCGGCCTGCGCGGGGGTCCCTCCTTGTCCCCACCCCCACCCCTCTAACCCGGCCCGTCTCCTTGTCCCCACCCCCACCCCTCTAACCCGGCCCGTCTCCTTGTCCCCACCCCCACCCCTCTAACCCGGCCCGTCTCCTTGTCCCCCCACCCCTCTCCAGGCCTCCCTCCAGCCCCCTTACCTGGCCGGAGGCTGGGAACTACAGTGATGGCCGGCAGAGCTGCTTGCCGGCCAGTCCGCTCCCGCCCTGAGCACGCTGTAACTGCACATGCTCAGGGCGGGAGATTTAAATCTCCCCAGCCTGGCCGCAGCCTGCACAGCTGGGAGGGAGCACCGGCGGGGACCGAACGCGGCCCCGGCAGGGCAGACAGACCCCGGCAACGGAGCCTGATCCTGGCCCCGTGCCGGGAGGCCGACGCTGTCGGCAGAGCGGGGCGGGGTCAGCTCTGGGCCAGGAAGTCGAGGCGGCCGGTGGGTTGGAGAAGGAAAAAAAGGTGCCGGAACGCCGTTCCGGTGCGTTCCGGCAGAAAAAAAGCACTGCTTTTTTGACTGAATAGTCATTAAGTTGTCCCATATATGTTCTGCTGGGTATGGATGTTGGCCTCACCTGTTACATAAGAGAGCTCATATTCTCTCCTTCTCTGATCTATTTTAATATATATTAGTCCCTTCATTTTTATAGCTTATTTTTTATTTTTAAAGTAAGTTAACTTCAAATATAATGTATATATGCACTCTAAGTTTTGGGGTCCCCTCCCTCAAAGAACTCTGACATGCAACCAACAGTGAAAAGAGGAATAAAGCATGAAAAACAAAATAAAAAAATAAACAAAACCCACAACAACATGTGGAAGTGAAAACACTTGCCAAGATACGGTAGATATGACATTATCCTGGGCCAACTTTTTGGAACTAAATTAAAAAAAAAACAACTGTCAAATTGGGGCAAGCTGCTTAGAAGCTCTTTGCATCTTAATAATAAACTGCACTTGCTTAGAAAGAACTTTGTGGTAATTATACTTAGTCTCTGAAGAGAAAGCACTGTGTAGATGCTGGCCCTTTAGGTAGTCTGCCCTGCTGGGTGAATTCCCTATACAATCAGGGGGCTGTGCAGGCTGGATATACTCCATTCAGAAGGGAGAGGGACCTGTATCTCCACCCAAAAGAGTCAAAAGTGAGAGGTGGAAGCCTGAAGAGATGCTCTTGCTGGACCATAAAGGGAGAATACAGGTGTGTATAGCAGGGTCCAACTCACCACCTTGGTGCCTTCTGCAGGCTATCTTGGTAATCAGCTCTCAGCTGAGCAGATGCCTTTCTCTGTGGTGTCTCGTCCTCAGTCCTGTCTCTACTGGATCCTCCTTCTTGTGACTAGGCCCTCTGGTTGAGTCACAATCCATGTCCCTCCTCCCTTCCAGGGGATTTTGCAGTCCATTTGAGCCACATCTCACTGTGGCCCCTGCAGTTCTGCTACTGTTCCAATGGCGATTAGAGGAGGGACCTGAGCCCACCCACTGCTCTGGGTCCTGACTCAGGGCCCCTGTGTGCATAGCAGCCTTCCACTGTGTTTCCCCCACAACTCCTCCCACAGCCCCAGTACCTTCTCTGCCCTTGCTTCAGGAATATGCAGTGCTGGACAGAGCAGGGGGCTGACAGTTCTCTCTTTTTGAGCTCCTGAGAGTCATTTCCTTTGCTTGGCTCTGCAGCTCCCTTTTATACTGGCCTTCTGGGCCCTGATTAACTGTCATGCAGTCCCTTCCCATTGGCTACCTTCCATGCAGCCTCCCCAGGAGCCCTCTTAACCGTTTCCAGGCCAGTGAGGGACAGGCGCTCCATCACAGTACAGTTACCTTCAACTGTGACAATGTTCATCCACTGTATAGCAATATAGAAGAACAACAAATCAGACCCCCAAACCTACAAGGAGTTCAATTTGAGTAGATGGATACCCCAGAAGAGTGCCTTGCAGGTCCAGAGCCTACAATAGCCCTCTTGCTATTGTCCTGATAAATGCCCCACAAATTACAAAGCTTATTTTAAGACAGATTTTATTCTTGGCACTAGTCTCATGCAGTTATACATGCAGTTCCTCCAACAATAAAAACATTAGGAGTTCATTTGTTGATCTCCATTTGACCCTGAAGGATTTTTCCAAGTGTCCAAGTAGCGCCACCCACAAAGCAAATAGGAAATAAAGTACCAAAAGTGCTTTATAAAGACTGAAATGTTCTATAATGCAATGGAAGCCAACCTTTCCATCCATAATGGACATAAAATGGCATATTTACTTCCTCCCCTGCAAAATGGAGGATATATGCTATTCATCTAAAAGTTATGAATGATTATTGCATTATCCTAAGTGTATCTGTAAAGATCAGGGCCCCATAGTAAACATCAGTCCCTGCTCTTAACAGTTACAATTCAAACAAAGAACTAGAGGAAAGGAAGCAAAACATATAAGCAAAGATTAAGGGCAATGATGGACATGTCTTCCTTGTTATGGTGTCTGATATGTGGGGTAAGAGGAAATGTCAAGTCAGAAGGAGTAAATAGAAGCAAGATAGTAGTGCGTGGGCAGAGAATAGGGATGTCCATTAAGAAAAAGGAGTAAAGGAAAGGAGGACAGAGGGCAAAAATAGTTTGCCTGGCAACAGAAGGACAGAAAGGGAGGAGCAAACATGTCCAGAGTTTGAACTGTAAAAATGTGTGCTAAGATCTGTGGCATCCCGCAACTGGCCAAATCTGTCAGGAGACAAAGGAGGCCCTCAACATTGTTGCTTCTTCTGCTTCTAACTGTTGCTAACAAAGTCCTTTCTACCTGCATAATCGCCTCTATCCCAAAGACTCCTGCTTTGCTTCCCTCAGCCCATGGAGGTGGTACAGTGTAGCATGGCTATATAGCATTAGTTCTACTATTCTCAGTCCCAAAATAATTTCTGCCTGATCTAAAGAGAGTTGAAAAAGCTGTGAGGAATCCTTCAATCATACAACTTCAGCTAATACTCCAACATTTTACAGGCCTCCCCATAGTCAGTTAAGATCAACTATGCAGAACACACTTAGGGCTTTGGGGATAGGAGGTTGCTGTAAGTGTGAGATATTCATTTCTAATAAATTCAGGCCACTCACTATGGAGTGGCACCCTGAAAATTCCTCACTGGCAGCAAGATAAAGAACTTCAGTCTCAGATATAACTAATATCCCATAAAATCCAAGTGGCAGGACCAGAGCCAAGCAAGCATAGAAGCTGTAGTCACATTACCGTGGATGGAAGAAAGTGGAGGGGGGGAGGGGCAGAATGAGACAAGTCAGGGTTCTCCGAGAAGTGTGTAGAGGAGCCTTACGTCACAAGCACCAGGCTCAGTGCATTGTTCTCTTCCCAGTACTTTGTCTAAGAAGTGTTAAGAGCAGGGACTGACATTTTAAGTTAGTCCTCTCTCAGCAAAAGCCTACTCAGAAAATTCAGAAACAACTGGAACTAATATGATGCTTGCATGTTATAGTAGTCCTTCCCCCAAACTCATGGTCTTCTCTATTTATAAGGGCCCAGGGCAGGGCCAGTCTGTTACCCTGTACAGAGCCTAAGGCAATGGGATGCCCGTCTTGGTTGGGGTCCAAGACACTATTGTAATACAAGTGATAAGTTACAGGTAAATGTGCTGTTAGCATCAACAGAAGTCTATTGCATTTCAAGAGAAACAAAAATGCTACACTGATTTTATTAGTGAGAGCATCTCTGAAGCCATCAGCAATGCATTTAAACCTACACTTGGCTTCAAAACCAGCAGTAAAGAGATTCAGCCATGTCAGAAACACTATGAATCATTCAGATGTTAAGGAGCTCCTTTTTCTTTCTAGGATGCTGAAAGGCAGTCTGCTAGCTTCAAGGGACAGCCCTTTCCTAAGAACTGATAAAAGAAACTGTTTGAAATAAGTAATTGGCTCAAGAGGTTGAGAAATCCTACCTCAATACACGGTAAAATCTGCCTTTGAGGAATCCACACTGGCACTTACAGGAAGTCTGGTGGGGTTCACTTACGATTGGAACACATCCTTGTGGCCAAGTCTAGCAATTAGCTCCAGTCAGGTCTGACACTCCCTTCGTTGCATATGTGGCCCCCCTCTCTCCTCAGGGCTCAGGGTGCTCCCTCTTTACTACTCAACTCTCCATCCAAGTCACTGCAGTCCTCCCCTTCCAATGTATTAAAGTTCCATTGGATCAACCATCCACCCACCATTCCAGACAGTCTTCCAGTGCAGGGCAGATCCTGCACCATTTTTCCACTGACGAGCAGGAGAACCTGGGCCCACCCACTGCTCCAGGGTCCAGTCCAGACATTCTATCCATGCAGGCTCACAGACCCCTTTACTATTTCCAGGACTCCTTCCTACTTCCCTGCTCTGTCCTCCACTCCCAAACTCCCTCCTCTCAGGAACTAACTATAGGCTGCTCCCCTCTTTGAGGGATTCTGCAACCCCAAACACCTCTCCTTTCTCCCAGAGAATGACTGCAAAATACTTCCCCAATGGTCCTCTTCTGGTCTCAGCTTCCTCCCTTTATACAGGCCCAACCTGATCCTTATCAGCTGGGCTCCATCTTCATTTAGTTCGTGTCCTTCAAACTTAAATCTACCTCCCAGGTGTAGCCTATCAGATTAATTTACCTAATTTAAACTGATCTGCCTTGTGACTGGTACATGCCTCATCACTTGAGGTTTGGGTTTTGTTGTTTGTTTGTTTGTTTTTAAATGTAGTCCCATACAAGGAGCAAATGCAGCAGCTGTTATAGACATATGAAAGCAAGTACAAATATTCAGCCAATCATTGTTCAATTGCTATTGGCTTTTTAACAGCATATTTAACAAGCTATTTCCTTGTAATTAATGGGTTTTTAAAATATTCATAAATTGCATTTGTATTTATTAAAATATAACCCTTCTGCCAGGTGGAGTTGGAAGCATCAACTTGAAAATATCACAACTGGTATTCACACACACAAAACCATGAACAAAACACCCACCCCAGAATACACTGAGAAGTTTCCTTTTGCCTCAGGTTCTTAATGTACCCCTCCCTTTACAGCATCCCACTCATAGACATTGTCCTTGGTCATGGAAAACCCAGAGTCTAGAGGGAAGTGGCAGAGTTCACCTCCCACTCTGATTGCGGGGAGGGAGAAAGAAGACACCTGCTCGTTCTGCTATCTGACCGCTATGTTCCAGCTGTCCTTCTGCAAACCATCACCTTCTGCTACTGCCTCCTCCCCTAGGATCCCTCTTGAGATTCCACCCAGTTCTCAGAGATTGTCAGCCCTTAGTGGGAGAACCTGGGTGCTGAAGCTGGGCAGGAGTGTTGTCCCCCAGTAGATGATGTCAGCTCTAAAGAACTTTTAGCAAAATGAAAGACTCCTAATGGAATCTTAACTAGCTTTATCTTTGAACAGGTTGGGGATGGGAGGATAAACCATGCCTGGGACTCCTACGCAGAGCCATGCTTCCAAGCAGGAATACCTGTCCCCGCCCCCTATCAATCTTCACAGGGCTGTGGCACATCAGCCCCTTCCTTGCTTAGCCAGGGCTGTCCCTGGGAGGGGGCGGGGCCCAGAGCCAATCAGCCTGTAGGAGCCCCTGCTCCCTACTAGCAGGCCAGAATGGTAGAGGGCAGCCACAGGCCTCTGGCACTGGAGGGGACCCTGTTCAATGCTACGGGTGGGGGGTGAGGGGAGAGCTGCGGCCAGAGGCCACCCTCCCTGCACTGCTCCTCTGCAGTGTTCAGTGCCTGCCCCATCCCCAGCTGGCTGGTCCATCCCAGGGGGTGAGGTGGGCCAGCATGTGGCCAAGGCTCTGCAGGGCCTGAGGGCAGGCCGCCCCACCCCATGGGACAGACTGGCCGGGTGGGGGCAGGGCAGGGCGGGCATGGAATGCTGCAGAAGAGCAACGCAGAGAGGACAGCCTCTGGCCCATGGACCTCCCTGCCCACCCCGCTGGGCTGAATGGGCAGTGGGGCAGCAGCGCGGGGCCCACCTAACCACGGGGCCCACGGTGATGGCCCTGCTTGCCCCCTTCCGCCCAAGACGGTCCTGTGCTTAACCATTTTGGTTCAGAGGATAGAAACCCTTCAATCAGAACAGGCTAAGCACAGTTTGGCTACCCTTGGCTCATACAAGGTGGACAATGTTTCATCACCCCTGCATTTAACACCAACATGATTTGAAATCCAGCATCGGCAAAAGAGATCATTTGAGCAAATATGTTCTGACCCTGAGGTCTGTTCCCCTCCACTCAGACAGCTCAGCAGTTACATTCAGACCCTGCTTACAAAAATATAATAGATTTTAAGCTATTATGAATTGGGTGGTCCTGAATATTATGGTAATGTATTGCAGGCAACAGCTGTGCAGATTATGTGCAGATTAAGGTCTGCCTCAGATGCAGTAGGGGCCAAGACTCTGAAAAGGCTTTTGGTGGCTAAGGGATAAAAAAAATCCTCTTCTCTTTTCTCAGATCCAGCTAGATAAGTCAGCCAGTAACCTGTGACACTTTCCTCTAAACGTTGGGTTACCATTTCCAGCTAGCTACATATAGTTTGCAATTCTGAGAAGGGCCTCTAGAACATTGTCCTCAAAGGAGATGCTACAGTACTAAATACAAGAGAATATATGAGGCCCACAGGTACCAGATGTGAATATATGTTAGTGTTCATGCTTAAATGAGACACCTTAACAGATGGTGGTTAGAGAGTTATTTGTATAAGGGTTAGCAAAGTAGGTTGTGAGATGCCAAAATTTTATGTGAATGATCATGGGCGCACTGAGCAACATTCTACCCAGCTGGACCACAAGAGAGTGGATTAATTTTTGTTGTACTGCCAGAAAGACTGGCAGCAGGGAAACACATGGACTGAAGACCACCGTCTATTTTTTGTGCTGACATCACTAGGTCACTTACCTAACACAGACCATGAGTGAATTCTAATTTTGAAGCTACTTGAACACTGAGAATTTCAAGTTAGGAAAAGAATAGTCACATGTTTCTTTCCTTCCTGAAAGGTGACAAAATGTCTGCTTCTTGGCTGTAATTGATGACACAAGAACTCTAAACTAAGAGGTCACCTGCTCCTATCTCTGCAGAGACAGTCCTCCAATCCAAGACTAAATGAAAGATCCCACAACAGCAACTCCCTGAATTTCTCTCTCCTGGCTTCCTTGAAGAAGAACAGAAAGCCCACCTCCCCATTTCACAACAGAACTGGAAGTACTTTCCTGGCCCTACTATACCAGTCTTTTAAGCTCTCTGGGATGCCAAGATTTCCACTTAGCTCAGTGACAGTTCTAAAAAGAGTTTTCTCTAAACCTAAATGAGCCTCTGAAAGTTTCTTTCCATAGTTTGTTTGGATTTCCCTAAACTCAGTGCACTATCTATCCTCTATCTATCTCCCAGAGGGCCCCTGTAAAAAAGAGCTTCCTAGTTCCATCATAGTTGTTTCTTAATTCTGCCTCTGCAAATTCTTTGTGACATGGGGGAACCAAGGGGACAGAAGATCTTCTTGAAGAAGGCACAACTCCCCTAAGACAGTGAGTCTGCAGAACAATATGTAATTAAAGGAACCCAGGAACCATTTGAGGAAGGAGAAGGTTAAGGTTGGAGAAAGTCAAGGTTGTGTTGTCAGTGTATCATCAATTATTGATTTGTCCCAAGACCTTGCATCACAGAACCATAAAAATAAGACCACTTTGATCTGCTAGTAAGATATTGTCACTTTAGTGGAGGACAAAGAAACGATCTTTTATCTCTTCCAAAATGACAAAAAAGAGAAGCCTAGTGATAACTTAATTCCTTAAAAAGCAAAATGGCCAGATTCTATCACATTTTGGTGGATGGAAAAGGTGTTACCTTTCTCCTCATATAATTCAAGAATGGTACTTCTTGAAAAGTAAAGAGCAAAATAACGTTCAACATGAGGAAGGTTATTAAAAAGTCTTGTCCTAAGTGTAAAGTGATATCCAACTATATAATGCACACAGAAAGTGTGACCAGAAGTAGCTACACTTTTAAATACTCTTTAATTAGATTCTTACCCTGAAGAATCTCTCTTTTTTTTTTTTCTAAATTCCAGAAGAGGTGATTTAAGGGTAATGGAAACTGTAGAAACACTCCTGCAGCAATAAAAATCAATTCTGTACATTTTACCTTCTCAGACTCCAAACTGCACAACAGTATGATTAAATATTTCAAACTATATCTGAACGCACTCAATCCATTTCCAAACATGAAAAATTGAAATGTAACACTTCTCATTAATTCTTAATCTGAAAGGGGTTTGGGGAGATAAATGAAATTTTTTAGGGTTTAAATGAAAAATTCTATATTGTGATTTATTATGATGCATCATAATTTCTTCCTACATAGCAAATGTGGTGATAACAAGGCTGATTAGGAAGATCATCACTAGATACTTCATTAGCCATGCAGGAAGAAAACACAAGTCATCATAATAGATAAAAAACTGCAGAGAATAGTACTATAATTTAGGCACCTAAGGCACAGGTAAAATCTACAAGGAACACACAGTCCAATTTGTTCTGATATTCCCATTTAGTCCTTTCACCTGTCTCTTATAAGAGCTAGTGTTAGATATTTCTGAGTATCATAAAACTCCTCTAATGCTTTTAATTGTGCAATATTATTGAGTCATAATGTCAGCCAATAGTTCTGTGATTATTCATCTTGCCTCTGAAATATCCTCCCTTTAACCATTATAAACACCCAACCTGAGCTAAAAAAAAATTCATCTCTAGTGTTCACTTCAGTGTGCTCACACCAAGGGAGAATAAGAACATAAGAACATAAGAAAGGCCGTACTGGGTCAGACCAGAGGTCCATCCAGCCCAGTATCTGTCTACCGACAGTGGCCAGTGCCAGGTGCCCCAGAGGGAGTGAACCTAACAGGCAATAATCAAGTGATCACTCTCCTACCATCCATCTCCATCCTCTGATAAACAGAGGCTAGGGACACCATTCTTAACCCCTTTCTGGCTAATAGCCATTTATGGACTTAGCCACCATGAACTTATCCAGTTCCCTTTTAAATATTGTTATAGTCCCAGCCTTCACAACCTCCTCAGGTAAGGAGTTCCACAAGTTGACTGTGCGTTGTGTGAAGAAGAACTTCCTTTTATTTGTTTTGAACCTGCTACCTATCAGTTTCATTTGGTGACCCCTGGTTCTTGTATTATGGGAGTAAGTAAACAACTTTTCCTTGTCCACTTTTTCCACATCAGTCATAATTTTATATACTTCTATCATGTCCCCCCTCAGTCTCCTCTTTTCCAAGCTGAAGAGGCTTAGCCTTTTTAATCGTTCCTCATATGAGACACTCCCCAAATCCCTAATCATTTTAGTTGCCCTTTTCTGAACCTTTTCTAGTGCTAGAATATCTTTTTTGAGATGAGGAGACCACATCTGTACACAGTATTCAAGATGTGGGCGTACCATGGATTTATATAAGGGCAATAATACATTTGCAGTCTTATTTTCTATCCCCTTTTTAATGATTCCTAACATCCTGTTTGCTTTTTTGACCGCCTCCGCACACTGTATGGACATCTTCAGAGAACTATCCACAATGACTCCAAGATCTTTTTCATGACTCGTTGTAGCCAAATTAGCCCCCATCATATTATAGGTATAGTTGGGGTTATTTTTTCCAATGTGCATTACTTTACACTTATCCACATTAAATTTCATTTGCCATTTGGTTGCCCAATCACTTAGTTTTGTGAGATCTTTTTGAAGTTCTTCACAGTCTGCTTTGGTCTTGACTATCTTGAGTAGTTTAGTATCATCTGCAAACTTAGCCACCTCACTGTTTACCCCTTTCTCCAGATCATTTATGAATAAATTGAATAGGACTGGTCCTAGGACCGACCCTTGGGGAACACCACTAGCTACCCTTTTCCAATCTGAGAATTTACCATTTAGTCCTACCCTTTGTTCCCTGTCTTTTAACCAGTTCTCAATCCATGAAAGGACCTTCCCTTTTATCCCATGACAACTTAACTTACGTAACAGCCTTTGGTGAGGGACCATGTCAAAGGCTTTCTGGAAATCTAAGTACACTATGTCCACTGGATCCCCCCTGTCCACATGTTTGTTGACCCCTTCAAAGAACTCTAATAGATTAGTAAGACATGATTTTCCCTTACAGAAACCATGTTGGCTATTGCTCAACAGTTTATGTTTTTCTATGTGACTGACAATTTTATTCTTAACTATTGTTTCAACTAATTTGCCCGGTACCGACATTAGACTTACCGGTCCGTAATTGCCGGGATCCCCTCTAGGGCCCTTTTTAAATATTGGCGTTACATTAGCTGTCTTCCAGTCTTTGGGTACCGAAGCCATTTTAAGGGACAGGTTACAAATCTTAATTAATAGTTCCGCGACGTCACATTTGAGTTCTTTCAGAACTCTTGGGTGAATGCCATCTGGTCCCAGTGACTTGTTAATGTTGAGTTTATCATATAGGAGAATACACTCCTATATTCATATACAAAAACAAAACACTGTGCATCACTTAAGATTGGTCTATTCATAACATATCTAACACAAAATAAAAGCAAGGAAGTGAAAAGCAAAAGCTAATGGTACATGACCTCAAGTTCACACTCAAATACACAACTGCCAAATATTACAGACTACAAATCACAACCTTAATACCACCTCCATGGGAATTCCTGGCTTCTAGTACCTCTCTCCCCCCTTCCCCGACCCCCTCCCCCACCCCCACTCCACACACACACCTCACTCCCTTCCCATTGCTATGGATCTTGCCACCCGGTGTGGTTCACCAAAACTGACATTCAGAGCATGTAGTATAATAATTTTCTGGGCAAACATTTGCTTAGCTATAGTCAATCACCAATTATAATTCCTGGGAAGGTATAGATGTTTTCATTTTTTCATAGCCAGTAATGTAACACACCTAAACTATGCAGTAGTCTCAGATGTTATGATGGGCACATTTAAAAAAGAATTCCTTTGATCCCAACAGTATAATCACAGCTAGTTGAGAAGGTTGTAAACATTGTTAACATTAAGGAAACAATGGTTGTAGAGGCTCCCAAATACATTGGGCCCAGGGAGAAACCTGATGAGCCATTAAGGAGACAATGGTTGTAGACAGCCTCCTGTCTGGGGTGTTTCCACGGAATCACACAAGTTAAAGTATAGATATAACACCAAATTCCTAACTTCTAATACAAATACAATTCCTATACATAAACTATATAATCATTCCCAGCAAATTACTACCTTTCTATTGATACCAAACATGACATAGTTCCTATGGATTATAGAATTTATGAGATATTAATAGAAAATAATATCATGTTTCCCTAAATCCAGACAGCGTCACACAGGGCTCTGCCCTGCCTTTTGGGGGGCATGCCAGGCTCCCCCTGTACCCCCCCTCAGCAGGGAGGGCATTGGTGTAGTCCTGGGGTAGCCCTAAGTCGACTTAGGGCTACCCCACGTCTACACTGGCTTAATTCAACTTTAAAAAGTTGAATTAAGCCTTAAGTCTAATTAAATCTAGATTTAATAAAGTCGACTTAATTTTCCTTAAGTAGACTTTATTTTCCTTAAATCGACTTAAGCAAGCTGCTTAAGTCGACTTAAGAAAACTGTAGTGTAGACACAGGGTAAATTAAGTCGACTTAAGCAAGCTTAAGTCGACTTAATTTACAAGTGTAGGCGCAGCCTTATAGTAGTGCCTACTGGCCTTAAAAAAACAGCTAAACAAACTTGTCAAGAGGACATATAAATGGGGCAATTGCCCAGGGACCTGACAATATTGCCCAGCCTACACTCCACCCCATTCCCCACCTAGCCCTGCTACTGCAGCACTCTCTTCTCCCCACCTGCCCACCTCCTTCCTGCTGTTGTTCACCCCACTGCCATTGTAAGTCACATGCCTCTCTTCCCAGCTGTCATTTGCTGTCTGGGGGAAAGAGTAGTGTGGAAAAGAGTGGGGGGACTGAATGTGAGGGACACAGCAGCTAAGGGGCTAGCCAAGTAGGGGAGGCGGGCCATGGGTGGAGAAGACAATATGGGATTGTTCTTCGCTGAGGCCTGGAATTGCCGTCAGTATGCCTATAATTTAAAAAACAGAGTGGTGAAAGGTGACGATATCAGTCTTTACTGACATAACAATAGCATCGATATGAGAGGCAAACTATTTCTTTCATCCAAATCCTTGCCAGTCTCTGCTAGCCCTTTCTTCTCTTAAAACTACTTAGACTGAAGATCAACAAGCTACTTCTAAAATATATTGTTTCCGATGTCATGCTTCTCTGAAGACAATTTAGTCTGCTGTACAAGACAGACTAGTTTTGCCTTTTTTAAGTCAAATAGATTTAGTGTCCTTTAGAATCTTGGGTCTGGATCAATAAACTCTAATTGCTGAAATTAAAGTAAAAAAGTAGGAAGATAAGATCAATGCCCAAGTTAACAGTAATAAAATTTGAGCTTAATTCTTCAGCACTGTACATTAAGAGTTAGAAAGGATGGTAGTTTTTACATTATCAAATAATTTAATAACTAAATACTTCTGAATTTTTCTTGAAAGAGTTATTTGAAAAGATATTTACTGAATTCTTTGACTTTGTGGTTTTCTCTATCCTGAAGCTATTTCATATCTTGTTAAACATCCTATTGATACTCTATCTTTAGATTCATTTGTGTCTGCTGGAACTATGCTACTGACTTTTGCAATGATTTTTGACAAGGGGGCTTGTTATGAATGTGGTCTAGAAAATGAAAGGGAATGTGCAATTCTTAAATTAAAAAAAATATTTGTTTCCTTTGCCCTCTTCTGATCTATGCAGAACTGAAGACGAAAATTGTTGGAATTGTTTCTCCTCTCACTCACTCTAATACAGAAAGGTCTCAAATTATTATTCTTGGAATGCTTCCTAGCAATCTATGCATAGTGGCAAGTTAGATGGTGCTGGCTCTCTTATTTTTTAACACTGAATTGCATAAAAAGATAACTAGCAATATACTTAAATACTTTCTTATTCTTCTTCCATATAAACCACTGTCATTGCTACGGCAATGTTATGTGACTATGAATGGAAGGTGAAGTGGTTCACTAGCTACTGTCCTTTGGCCAAATCTAGAGGGCCTTCCTGAAGTTGAGGACTATTTTACACAACAAACGGTCCCATTTTAATCAAATATCAGAACCTGCCCCATACACCACAATTATATTATGGAGAACTTCCCCCCTATGGTAAACAAGTAGTTCCAATCAAGTCAACAAAGTCTGTGCAAGTTCTGCATTGTTCCCTGAAAAACAAGATAATTTAAAAAAATGTGCTGTAATTAGTGATGACAATGCATTTCGATCATTTTGTTTATGAAGCAAGTGAATAACAGAGCCAGCAGCCCAATAAAGATGATTGATCCTTTCTACTATAATAGGAATAATATCTACTTTTGCTACTATCTTTCTAGATATGCCTTCCTGAAATGATCTTTGAGCTTTCACTTTCTATTCTTTTATAGAAAATTTATACTCTCAGATTTGGACCATAGACCTGTTGTTATTTATTTTGGGGTGGTAGCAGCAATGTGGGAAATGAAGAAGGCTTGATACATATGGGGAGGAACTTTTATACACAATGGGTAATGGAAGAGAGGCCTGAATAAGTAATATCAATCATACTTGACTTTTCTCTTTCGGATTTTATATATTTCTAAAGGACAATTAAAATTCTTCATTAAAGGGGAAAAAAACAGACTATCAGGACATAGGAAAGGAAGTGGTATGGAGAACTTCTCTTTTGAAGGGCGAGGTACACCAGAAAAAATATATATTGAAAAAACGTGCAATAACAGGTGCTTTGGGGTGGCTTTAATTCTTTATACAGCACACATTATGGTAGTGTACATTGTGGTCCGGGTATGCAGACCAATGTTTGCATTGATATCTACCACAGGAAGCATGAAGGTACCATTCACAAGATCACATAGCTGCAGTTTCTGTAGACTTTCATCAGGCATCGAAAAGGTTAAAGTTCCCCCTCCCTCCCTGAAACTCTTGGCAAATTCACCATCGTAATGCCTCATCCCAAAGAATAGCTAAATGGCTATTTTATTGAACTGCTGCTATTCTTGATGGCTGGTTAGGTGGAGCAACAGTCTATTTTCGTCCCCTGGAGATGCAGCAGATAACTTTGCCATAGCCCAGCCTATTGAAGCTTGCCATAGAAGATTAATGATCTGTTGAATTCTAAACATTTGGGGAAATATATCTGTAGAATTTGTCAATACTTGTGGCAGATTTATCTTGTGATACAGCTATTCAATGCATGCATATAGTGTTGAGGAAATAATATGTGACAGTTGTTGGAGAATAAATTGCATACTGCGAACAAACGAGTGATAGAATTTACTATAAATATTGCATTACACCTTCAGCAATCAGTAACATTTTAGTAATTTTGCACTTGTTTCAACTATTATAAGACAGGGTAAGTCTACTGTTTTGGAGACCATTGCCAGGCCTCTAGAGTTCAGTAAACTTGGCTCAAAGGACAAGCACTAATTTACTAGCATGGGCTATGTCTACACTTGTTAATTTAGGTTGACTTAGCTAAGTCGACTTAACAAAGTTAAGTTGACTTAGCATGTCCACACTTAAATTTTAAGTCGACTTTGAGGGGACCCTACAAAGTCGACCTAGAGCATCCACACTGGACGCCTAGGTGGACTTGTAGGGGCTTGGTGGACCTGGGCCTGGTCCATGGTGGCGGGGGGGGGGAACCCCTTGCCAAGTGCCAGGGGACTCAGCCTTTGCCCCATTGTGCCTGGGTACAATGGGGCAAAGGGGGACAGGGACCCTGGCAGAGCATAGGGGCAGGGTGGGCAGGGCTCTGCCCTTCCCTGTGGGGGGCATGCCAGGCTCTCCCTGTGCCAGCCACCCTGGCAGGGAGGGCAGTGGGGAAGCCCTGCAGTCCCCTAAGTTGACTTAGAGTCAACTTAGGAATACTCCACGTCTACACTGGCTTAAATCAAGTTTAGAATTTTTTACTTTCATAACTGACATAGCCATGGCAAGTCCAGAGGTACCACGGTTATGAACTCCCAAGCCTAGAGATGCCAGGGCTGAAATTAAGCCTTGAGACCAGGATTTACATCCCTGCTATTCCTGACAGCAATAGGGACTAGAAATGAAAAGCCTTGAAAGTACCAGGTTTACATCCCTTTGTGACACTTCCCAGGTGTACCCAGGGTTGTGAGGCACCTGGCTACTACTTGCTCTTTGCATGAAGAAGCCTGGTCTGTGTGTACCATGCATCATCTCTGCAATCCCACTGGCCACTGCTAGCACATGCATCCTCCTCCAGGCCCTGCAGGCTCAGCTGTCACTCTGCAGATTATCAGTAAAGACACTCCAGAGTCCTGATCTCCCTAGCAGTGTCTCCCTGGACCATCTAGTCCCTAGTCCACTGGACCCTCACAGTGTTCACTGATCCACTTCATCCAGAGAAACGGCATGCCCCAGCTTACCACTTCCAGTCACTGCTCTGCTTTACTCATAACACTTAGAACATAAGAATGGCCACCCGGGATCAGACCCACGGTCCATCTATCCAAGTAGCCTGTCTTCCAACAATGGCCAATGCCAGGTACTTCACAGGGAATGAACCGAATGGGCAATAGAGTGATCCATCTCCTGTCATCCACTACCACTCCTGGTAAACAGAGTTTAGGGACAGTTAGAGAATGGAGTTTCCAACTTAGACTGATTTATAGTGAAATCAAGTATAAGTGTATTTAACAAAGTATAGAGACACAAGTAGTAGCAAGTACAAGTAGTGGAAACAGTTACAGATGAAATAAAATCATAAAATACAATTTAGAGCCTAGACTTAACTAACAAGATACTTTATTATATACGAGAGTATTGCTCACCCAAAATTCTTGTAGTGCTTTCCAGCCGGGTGGGCTGTGAGCCTTCTTTCAAGAGACTTGCACAGAGTTTGCCTCCTAGGTGAACAATTCATTGTCTTTGCATTCCAAGATATACTAGACCAATCTTGTGTCTTTATTCATAAACAGGACACATACACCCCTCTGTTTGTTCCATCCTTTAGGTTTTGCAATCTCTCAATTCACAACTCATTCAATATGCAACTTGGCATACAATACACAAATGGCCAGACAGGGAGACAGATGTCTGCCTGAAAGGAACATCTCCAAGCTATGTCACCTCCTGGTGACCTGTCTTAACTCCAAGACCTTAAAAGCATAATTTTCAGGATACTTACATAACCTCCTTAAACATTATCTGTACATACCTTTCACAATGAATATAGTGACCAGGGGGTTACTAACTATCAGAGGAGAACTCACATGACACCATTTGGTGACCTATTATATAGATATCTGACCCAGAGGATCCCTGTACAACCCTATGCACCCCCTCTACCCTCTGCCAGTTGGCACCAACGGGTCTGTGGGTCACACCATGCTCTGCCCAATTCACAGTAGGGACTTGTACCTTAGTCTTTCCATGATACCTGCAATCCAGGTAAATGCCATAACCGCTGGCTATAATAGCAAACACCCTTGCCCTGGCACTGAGAAACCAACCCAATTAAAGTTTCATTAAAACTACTCCATTCCCAGGAAGATTTGATAAATTTGCATTTTCCAACCAAAAAAAAGTTGTAAAAAAATCTGAACTAGCCCTAATAATTATTTGAACAATAATGAATTGCAATGATCACCAACTGGTCACCTAGAGATGAAAGGCTCTTCCATATCCCACAACCAGTCTCTTGAGCTAGCCTGCCAAGATTAGTGTGACCAGAAAGTGGGGGTGGTAACAGGCACCTATATAAAAGCCCAGAATATTGGGATTATCCTTATAAAATTGGAATATCTAGTCTCCCTAGTCAAGATTATCTACAACTTAAATTCAAACAGTTTTCTTTTTGAAAGAACAATTATTTTGAAAATAGATTCCATCCACAGCTGTGACTAATGCAAACCTAAGACACACTTTTCTAACCTATCTTTCTATTTATTAAAATCTCTTTTCTCATAAGGGAGTAAATTTCGAAATCATTCAACACCTAGAAAAAACCACCAACTTTAGAAAATACATTAAAGCTATGCAAAAAACCCAAATATCATATTAAACCAGAATATTGTTGAGCCTTCAATATAAGTTATAGGAAAAAGAAGATTGTCAGAGCAGAAAGTGAGAAACCTTTCTTCTACACACACAATCAATGGTATTGATTTTTAAACAAACATTATTATGGCTGTGGTGGCACCTAGTGGTAGACAATATACATTGGTATATGAAGTATCTGGTCATCATTTAAAGAAACTATTGTTCTTTCTTTCATACAAGTTCAAGTGCTTCATTACTTCACTATTGTACCAAACACTAGTCTACATGACGTAGAAACTTAACATTAACACCATAACATTTTCAAGAAAACAGCCTTTAAAAAAAGGAATTTGGCAATTCTGTTGCCACCTCAAATTGGCATATTTTGTCCATATGTTAGAAGAAGTAGAGTTTCCAAAATACATTCTGCTCTTTTCTTATTGCTTACTTCCCTTATCTCCCATCCTCTACTGGAAACTGACACACAGAGTTAGATTGTTGATTATCTTCAAGCTGTGGTCAGAGACAGCAAGAAGTGGGGGGTCCACCTAGGGGCCATTTATGTTTCCCTGATCATGAGCTGCCCAACTTCAACATGTATTAGAGCTGCTCTAACTCACTTGCTCTAACTCACTCCAGTGGAGAGGGAGTTCTGCCTTCGCGTACTTGCCTCCTGCGACTGGAATGCCCCCATCCCAGGGCCTACAGAAGGGGGTAGGGGTGTCCAGCAGATAAGTGGCCCACTCTGGCAGAGAGTTCCCCTACAATAGGGGAATTCTTTGTTGGCTATGTCAAGTCCACTTTACATAGTGCAAAGTTCAGAGAATCCAGATCACCAACTGAAATATGTTTCTCCTTTCTTTCCTATTATTACTACAACCTACTGCAGGTATCCATAGCAATTACCTAGAATGGTTGATATACTCAATTTTTCAGTTTAAACTTAGACATTTCACCATTGCACACCACTGCAGCTTCTGGCCCAACATTTATACACTCACAGGCCCACCATTCCTTTCAAGGGGCTCACCCAATAGAAGACACACACCAACCCCTCCTTTAGAGTATCTGCCACAAAAAAGGCAACTTTCAGTTCCATAAAAAACAAGAAATCTGGTGGCACTTTTAAAGACTAACAAATTTATTTATCAAATGAGCTTTCTTGGGAGAAAATCCCACTTTGTCAGACGCTTGAAGATGGGGAACATATAGAATGGGAGCAAAATAAATGCAGGGACGTGTAAGTCAAAGGATCAGGTCAGATTGTTACAGCAAATCAAAGCAGTTATTTGGATTCAAACAGTGGAGTATAGCAATTAGCAGGGAGTTGGGGGTGGGAAGGAAAGCAAAATTACCTGTTCTAATGGGAAAAAAAAAACATAGTCTCTAGTCAGCCCTGAGTTCATGGTGTCAAATCTGCATATGAATTCCAATTCTGCAGTTTCTCTTTGAAGCTTTTTATTTGTTATTCGTTTGCCTGATACAGCTATTAACAAATCAGCAGTCGAGTGCTCAGGAAGATTGAAGTGGTCCCCTATTGGTTTTTGAATGTTATTTCTGATGTCAGATTTGTGTCCATTTTTTTTTCACAGAGACTGTTCTGTTTGTCCAATGTATAAGGTGGGGGCGGGGACGCATTTCCGGCACATGATGGCATGAATCACATTGGTGGATGAGCAGGGGAATGAGCCCTCGATGTAGTAGCTGCCTTGATTAGGTCCTGTGATGGTGTCTTTTGTGCAGCTATGTGGGTAAAGTTGGCAACGTGCTTTGTTGCAGCGGTATGTGCCTGTTTTAATGTTTCTGTGGTTGGGTGTAGTTGCTGGTGAGTACCTGTTTAAGGTTGTGGGGCTGTCCTGGTTCCCCACTGGTGGAGACTTCTGAGAAGCTGTAATCTGTCAACAAGTGTTCTGATCACACACTCTCTCCATCCACTATTAGCCAATGCTGAGGCTGCACTCAAAGACTACAGGTTCCCCTCAGCATAAGATAAATCTTGGGCTGCTTGTGCTACGACAATCCACCCCCTTCCTGCTACTGGAAACCAATGCCTGGTTCTTAAGCAAGAGAAACTTGCAAAAGTCCTTGATGAATGTGACCAACAGATGATGGCAGTGCTTTGAAATATCAATATAGGCAATCCTCTAATACCCAAGCAGCATATTTTACAATGAAAAGAAAAAAGGATTTTTGTTTTAAATCATCTGATTTCTGAAACTGAGTGAAGAGTAGACAGTAAAATAGCATAAGGCATGGAGGGGAGTGTAGGAAACGGGAACAAATGGAGCATCAGTTTTGGCAAATCACTAGCAAAGCACAGGGGATGCAAGGTGGGAAGAGACAGTTGTGCAAGGTTTTGAAAGTGATCACACAAAGCTTGAATTTGCTAGGGTAAAGAACACAAAGTCAGTGAAGGCATCCATGGGTGCGGGGAGACAAGGAGAAATAATTTGACCCTTTCTCATTGTGCCATGCCTGTGTTCTACATTTCATTAATAAAGACAAAAATTCCAGTGTAGCTAACAGTTAAGTGGGATATAGATTCTGCAGTCTCCCTCAGTTACAAAAATTCCCCTCCCAGTGCTCCGTCTACATCATTAAGATAATTTGTGGACCAATTATCCACAAGGAATTTTATAGGAATTTTAAATGTAACATGAGGTCTAGAAAAATACTCATCTTCAGCTAAAATAGTACTGTAATCTCAAAGTTATCTCCTAGCACAGCCATGTGAGATCCCTGCATTCCAAACTGTTGCAGTTTTGAGTGTTGGCTAAGAATAAATCTCACACACACACAGGAATTGATCGTGTGGAGTCACTCTCTATCGTGATATACAAAGATTTCTTTTCCCCTTTCATCAGGCATAGAATGAAAGATTTTGCAGGGAAAATTCCCTCCATCTCCCTACAACTATTCTGAAGCTAACAGTCACCTGCAGAGGGTAATGTAGATTGCCAATTTAATAATATCTTATAAAATTACTTGTATTACTGTTGCATGTATGATCCCTAGACATGCACCAGGGCCCCAGGGTGCAACACACTGTTCAAACAAAAACCAGAAAGACATTTCCTGCTCCCAAACATGTACAGTTATGTAATTATCAACTTAACCAAAGTTGTTAGATGTTTGTACTAGTATATACACAATATTGGAATTATAGTAACCCCTCCTCCTATAACCAGAATAATTAATTCACCTGGCTTCCAACTTCTTATTCTAATCAACAGATCATCCTATTTGGTTTTTTATTATTTTAATGTAAAGCCACATACATACACAGAGTTTTAATTGTCCTATGTGATGGATACTTTAGCTCACACTTCCGTTTAAAAAATTACAACATAAATTTTAAACTAGTCCCAGGACTTCAGTGGTTTACATTAAGTACTTTGGCTATGTCTACACTAGAAAAAGTTAGGTCGATTTTGTTAAGTCGACTTAATAAGGTTGACTTTAAGTCAACTTAAAGTCAACCTTATTAAAGTTGACTTAACCAAGTGGACTAAGTCGACTTAACTTTACGTCGACTTAGTCCACTTTCTTAAGTCGACCTAACCACCCTTAAGTCGACTTAATAAAGTCGACTTAAGGGTTACTCCACATCCACACCATCCTTAAATCGACTTAAGGAGTTGACTTAAGGGTTAAGTCGATCTAATAAGTGGTAGTTATAAAGTTGACTTAAGCTTTCATTAAGTCAATTTAAGGAATTTCTTAAGTCGACTTAATGAAAGCCTAGTGTGGACATGGCTTAATTTAAGTTGACTTAAGCCTCCTTAAGTCGACTTAAATTGCCAGTGTAGACATAGCCTTTGTCCCTATGATACTGGATTTTATGCAGCCAAGTCAAATTCTTCAGGAAAGACAATTTTTCTGAACTTTCATAATAACTCTTCCACAGTAAACAGAAATAATCTCATGTTATCCATAGACAATCAAACTTCGGTCAGGTCCTTCTAAAGAAAGGAGTGCTGACCAGAACAATAAAATGAGACAAGACTGTGAGCAGCCATACCCAGTAGACAAAGCAGGAGTTGATTCCAGGAATCAGAGTTGAAGGTCAAAGCTGGGTTACCTGAATAAGGGTAGACTGGGAACAAGGTGAAAAGCAAGAACTATCACCGCCATGACGGAATGCTTTGAGCAGCCACCAAACTGCTACTGGACTTTAGAGCTGGTCTGCTGACCCTTGCCACTGATCAAGCAACCTACTACTGGCAATTTTGATCATTAAGTTGCCCAGAGACTCACTGTGTCACAGATGCCAATTCCTATAATTTCTTAGGCAATATTCTCATTTTAAAAAAAACAACAACAATAAAAGTTCTCCCCTTCATTAAAATCTATCACAAAGGCTTAAGAAGAGCTTAAACAAGCACACACATGTTGATTTTCAAATATTTTTCTTTGCAAAGTCCTCTGATGGGGCCATTTAAACAGCCATTACTACTAAGCTGGCAAGAAAAGCATGAGGCACTTCTTAAATGCAAAAATAAAAAAGACATCAACTATATTGTCTGTTCTGGTTTTTCCAGTGCTTCAATCTATACCTATCTCTAACTTGTCTCCAAAATGATCCTCAAGGCATCTTCAGAATAGCTTCCAGAATTTGCCCCATACCCCCACCCCTTCTTTCCAGGATCTCCTCTTACCCTTGAATTTTCCAGGAGTCTCTTGTGCCTAAAATTATGTTTCCCAGCAATCTCCCCCCACTCTACACTCACACAGCCTCCTCACCATTCTCATCTCATTATCCACCCCAGACTTATATCACACTTATTGCTGGATCTCCAGACCTTGAAATCCTATCCAGCCTCACTGATAGTTTCTCCAGTTGAACTGCACAATTAACAGTTTCTCTGAACAGTCTGTGGTAATTGAGGACTCACTTGGAACAATTCCCTGAAAACAAAAACATGATATGCAGAGGGAAACTAAGTAATCAAGCCTTTCTCAGAGTTTCTTCAAAATCTTTCTCCCCTCCCCTGACTACTTATGGAATCTATCTGTTTGGGAGCCAAAATGACAGTTTATGGTGGCTCCCAACTCATCTCAATTGCATACTTCACTCTCTTTTCCCTGTACCATTCCTATTCCTGTTTACAGTCCCAGTAACTATTTCTCGTGCCTACCAAAAGATAGGCTGTCTCTCATGTTGTCTAGTGGTCTCTGGACCTCCATCACATCATCAAAAGAGAAACAAGCATAGGTCAGAGCTAAGACTGAACCTCTCAAAGGCAAAGTTCACCATGCAGCAAACACTTCAATCTCATTTTCTTAAACTGGCAGAGTCAGATCTTTTAATTTTTAAGATTAACCCCAATCACCACAAAATTTCCAAAGTAGAGTGCCAGATATTTTTGCTAGTTTTGCTATCTGCACAAGGGTTTCTCTACTCTACCCCACCCCCCATTCCACCCCACCACCACCACCACCACCACCACCACTTCCCCAATGCCCACCCAAACAAAGGCACATAAAATTCTACTTTTCAACTTTACCCAGCATCAATCCCGGTGGAGTTCACCATGCAACTGTGTTGTTACTCTTCATAGCACATTCCTAAAGTCATGAGTGCATTATACTCCAGTCCTCATCCAGCCATCCCTACATGGAGTATCTGGTGCACTATGGTAATAACTTTAGTCTCTGGTTCCATGCTTTGGCTGCAGTATACAACACTACAATTGTCTGAAACCTCTCATGCTACTCTCAAAGCCCCAGACTTGCTGCCTCTATATCTCCACTCACTTCCCTTCCAACTGTCACCACATCTTCCTGTCCTCATCACCTGCTGTCCCTGCTGAGCAGGAGGAAGTTAAGAAGCAGCAGATTCATCTCAGAACATTCACTACTCTTCCTTCGGGTGACCCACATCACTGCTCAGCAGTTTTATCACAACATATCATTTTCCATTAGCTCTCATCCCCAATCATTCAGAGAGATCCTAAACTGTGTTATGAACAATATACAGACATCATTTACCCTAATTCTACCCAACTCTTCAAAAGGGTGTGTGAATAAATGATGTCTACATATGAAACCCCACTCACCTTCTTGTACCTCCTTAAAACCTACTTAATGAAGGAAGTCTTGCCCTCAAAGCACTAATCATGCTGTTGTTTGGTTTTTTTTAAATCCATCAAAACCGTGGAAGCCAACTACATTATAATTAATCAACATTCTCTCTGAATCATACTAGGGTATTAGTTCCGAAAAGGAAGAGGAAAGTGCATCATTCATTAACTTAATACTAAGTCAGATGGTACCTGCAATTTCAAATGGAACTCTCCCATCCAAATATAGACCATGCTCAAGGCTGTGTAGATTTTTACAGCCCTGGTATAGCCACAGCTGAGTCAACATATTAGCACAGACAAACAAAGGGAAAGATTAGTTAATGATTAGTCTATTAGCCAACAAGATGCATATTGTTTATACAGCTTTAGGATTCTTTTTCCAGTGAATGGATTGCATGTGTATGAGATGTACAGGCAGGCAGACACATCCAGAAACGCACAGAGTACAAATATGGTATGAGCATTCTACTCTGATTTTGCCAAATATAAAGATAACCCCTTCTGTGGTAATTTAGCACTGTTTTATTCTGGAATTTAAGAGATACCGCAACAGCAGTAGTATTATAAGTTTGTCAACCAATGACTTGTCAAAGTGACCTGAAAAGGACTTACTGTATGATTAATGCTAACACTTACGTCTTTTCTAGCTCAAATGCACAAGAGATGGAAATCTTCCACACACGATAACTATGTTCCAAATATAAACTTGTAAGAAATGCATGAAGTGGAAAACAGACGATGTAAAAACTTGAAAAAAATATGATTACACTGTACCAGAGAAATAAATTTAGCCCCAGATTGCCTTTCTAATAGCGTGAAAGAAATTTCTCCCATTGCTGACTTTTAATCTATCCTTATCCCTTTCTGGGTCTCCTTTTCTTTTAAAAGATGTATCCATGACAGATAATGCTGTCTTATTGCAACACGCTATCATAATAGTGTTATAAAAGGTACGGTTGACTTTAAATATTAATATAGCACATCAGTTACCTCCGTCAAGTACCTCCAGTACTCCATGCCTTCATGAATTACCAGGACCATGGCACTGAAGTAATGCTGCATGAGGGAAAAGCATGATAAGATGTCACTAGAATTGGAAAGTTTATGAGAGATTGCCTATTATTCATATACACAGCAGGCATGCTTTCTGGTGGTCATGCCAGAAGTGAGCTTGTTACAGCTGTTGAAACTTACTGTTGTTCCTCGTGGATGTTTGTCTGTAGTTGTTACCTTAAGAAATTGGCCAGGAACTTAAAGAGTCAAAACAACTTGTAGGGTTCCATAACTGAAAGAAACAAAAACAAAAAAAACAAAAAACCCTTCACCTTTTGTCATTTACAAGATATCCAACATTATTTTATAGTTAAAAATACACAGTCTTGTCTTTGCCAGGATATTATAGTTCAGATGAAAGCCTTCCCTCTGCACAGTTTGTCCAAAATCTTTTAAAATAAGAGTTTGAACACCTTAGAAAGGGTCAATCAAGAGAGCAACCTTTCATCTTTCCCTAAGATAGTGTTTCCTCTACTGGAGGATTAATTTTTATGCCTAGTAGTAGGTCTGATAGGTTTTGGATCCCAACTGAACATACATCACACCTTTAACTCTTCTGTGAAGGGACAAACTCATCACTAGCTCTCATTGTGGCTGTGTGTAGATACGGTATTGCTTCTCTCTTGCCATCAGGTACCTTCAGCCAATGGTTGCTCCACCTGTGCAATAATCTGTCTCTTCTTATGACTCCGCCCTCTAGCCTGATCACTTTAAAATTTCTGCCCTGAACAAAAAAGCAAAGGGAATTAACACAAATAAATTGCCTAGGAAATAGAGAACAATTTCCACTGCAAGGTGCATCAGACTCCTGACTCCTCTTTTTAATCTTGCTGTGTGTCTCAGATGTTGATCTCTTCTATTTCTGTTTGTGGTTAAACCTTTGTTGTACATTACCTCTTCTATATGACCCATTCCAAGTATCTAAGATCCAACTGCCAAAAAGATCATTTCTTAAATATCAATGATGATCATTCTAGAACTATCATTTTGCTTCTATCAGTGATACAGCCTTAAACAATGATTTAAATATATTAATTCAGAAGTCTAAGAAACATTGTAGCTCATGTTTGTAAGATGTGGCCTTCTTCATCACCTATAATTGGATCGCCAGCATATATGTAGTTTCTTGAATATACTTTTATCACAGCAAAACATGCATTTAAAAAAGTTAGATTCTTTGTTATCCTTTCAGATGCATGACAAGTACACCTATTAAAGTGCATTATATCACCAGTGTAGAATAGACTAGATGAAGAGTTTAGCTAAATTAGCTTTCTGAAGGCTTCTGAAGAACAGAATTCATGCTTTATTAATATCCCATCTTGCCCTCTTAAATGCACTTTGGCAAAGTTCCCCAGCTCTACAAAACTTTAGTCAGTGAAAAATATTCCCGTCTATCTTGTCAATCATGGTAAGAGTTACTGGCACATTATTCCAGTTTATTCTTTATCATTCCAAGTTACCCATTAGTGAAAGGATTGATAACAAAAGTTTTGCTAATGGCAGATAAAATTTTTCATTGTCAAGCTTTTATTCAGGTTTCCTTACCAGCACATAATCTACATTCCATAAAACAAGATATTATTCCAATTTCGGGCAGCTATCTACATATAAGGATTTGTTCTTATTATCAATTGTGTATCTAATTTTCCCTTTAGTCCATTTGCTGCTCTTACTTCCAATTTATGTGTTTGTTATCAGAGCTTTCAGATGAGATATATCACCTTGCAAGCACGTAACAGAATGTGTTAAATGTGTAACTCTTTCAAAAAGAACAGACAAGAAAAACTTAACATTTTAGAATCTATTTTCTCTCTTCCAAGCATTTAAGAGTATAATTCTTATTTTATTCTAAAGGGACTGATGTCAAAAACCTTTTCTTGGTCCAGTGTGAGAAGTGCCCTAAAATCTAATGCATACCGTGGAATGGATGGAAATAAAGGTGAGGTAAGCATTTATGAACAAGACCAAAGTAGAAAGGCTCTCAATTAGTTTATTAACACTTTTCCAAAAAGCATGCCACTTATTGCATTTCAAGGACTTCTCTAAACACTAGTAAACTATTATTGCTACATGGCTCTGTAGAAATGAGTTGTTGCAGTGGGCTAGCCCGGTGGTACAAGTAGTGCAAAAATTGGTTAAACACTTAAAATTCAATTAGCATTTCTAGTTCTCTTAGGCTATGTCTACACTTACTAAAGTTAGTTCGAATTAGTTAATTCGAACTAACTAATTTGAACTAATTTTAGTTAGTTCGAATTAACTTAATTCGAACTAGCAAAATTTAGTTCGAACTAAGCAAGTGCATTTAGTTCAAATTAGCGAATTGCATTGAGTTCAATGGGCCGGTTAGTTAGTTTGAACTAACATGGCCACATTGGTTAATTCGAACTAGCTAGTTCGAATTAACCCTTAGTTCGAATAGCATATTCAAATTTATTAGTTCGAATTAAGGAAGCCCTTAATTCAAACTAATTAAAGCCTAGTGTAGCCATGGCTTTAATTAGCTAGAATTAAGCTTCCTTAATTTGAACTAACTTGCCAGTGTAGACATAGCCTATAGAGTTTTATACTGTTGCTCATCACCATAGTCAGAGCACTGTCTATGTAATACTCAAAGGTATAGCAAGTCCTTAGTAGACTTTATGGAGGCTGTGGATATCCTCCATTTTTTAGGGTAAGAAATCTGCTTGGGATATTTATACAGGTTTTATTTTGGAAAAGATGGGGTGGTACCACTATTTCAAGTGTTATTCTTGCTCTGATGGAGAAGCTTTTTAAAAGAGGAAGGTTTTATACTTACCATTAATTTGATTAAAATTCTTTATTGTCTGTTTAATACCTCTGGGCAGCTGACAAATGGAGGCCTGGACTCCAATTCATTGCAGTTGGGTGTGGGGGAGATAACACTCATGGTAACAGAGTTAACGTAAGCACTTGCTTAACAGTTTGCATATTGGATCGTGTTTATCATTTCTCATTGATGCCAGGTCAGATTTGGTCAGATTATGAAGTTTTTAAAATAATATTTTTGTTGTTAACCACAATCTCTGCAAATTAACCCTGGGGTTTGATTGCACAGCCATGTTCTTTCTGCACATATACAACTGCCAGTAACTGCAGTGTATTATAGGCATAATGAAGGTATAATTAAGCTGTGCAGAGCACCATTCTATAATATTTGTGGTTGAAAACCTACTGACAAATTCACTGGCAAAGAACACTGCTTCTGTCTGAGTGGGAAGCTTCCATCCACAAGGTCCAAGAATATTTTAGCAAAGCACAGTCAGGTGATTCAGTGAGGACAGGATTTAGTCTGTAGTTTGGTATAACTATCGCTGACATGTACTAGGAAAGAGAGTAACTTTTTAGTTGGTGGATGTAAGTATGTGAAGGGTGGGATGGTGAGACATTACTATTTTTCTAAACATAAATGATTAGATCTCATTTTTGTAAAAGATATTGCTGAAAACTATTGCAGTGACTTGATCAGAAAAAGCTGCTCTGCTTCTGTGGTCTGGATCACAATTGCTTATTTTATCCATATAGACATTGTTTGGAGGAGGGGAAAAGAAGGTAGAGAAAGCTGGTTTAGTTTTTAGTCATCTCAGAGCTCCTGTTTTATGTACTACACTTTGCAGACCATGTCAAGCTTGCCGACAACCCACTTTTTATTTAAGAAATGTATGCTTAATGGCTTTAGTGTTTGAAGTTTCCTCTGAATCAAATATTCTACGACACCTGCTTTTGTTTCATTTCATTTGGAATTTGGCAGAAAAGGAGTCATGAAGAGGAAAAAATTGTTTATATACTTCTCCTGTCCACAGTAGAGGCAGAATATGAATTAATTATGACTCTGTGTGAAACCAATACCTTGGTGACTGAGATTGTGATGTGTTTTGATATATTTTATTGCTGTATTGTATTTGGTGATTGCATTTTGGGGTGTGTTTTTTTTTTAGTATAGAGTTATTACAATGACTGGTATCGGTATATTTGATTGATTCTTTATACAGGTGGGCTACCTGAATGTAGTTAATTTTGTTGTTAAATGTGTTTACTTGGTACATATTTAAATAGTAGTTTAGAAAAAGATTTAAGGCTAAGAAAAAGGTTGAATCAATAGAGAGACTTATTTAGAGTCACTGTTTCCATATAAATCTAAGCCCTAGTCTATACTTGCCGCACTTTTCAGCAGCAGTCAATGGGAGTGCAAGGTACATAAAATACCTTGTGTATCTTTCGACGACTTCCTAACTACTCCTTACACACTGCGCTAAGCCAACCAGAAATGGTGTCCAGTCAGTGTAGCACTACTCCAGTTACGGGGCTGGAGTTAGAGCTTCAGTTCCATGTTCAATTTAGTGCATCTTAACAGACTGCTCAGTCCAACACGGAAGAGCACACTGATGGTGGCGAATCTGCCCCCGTTGGCATAGACGTAGCCTAAATGATCCCCAGCGGCTAACAATATCTGAATCGACGGGGATAAATACTGACATGTGACACTAATAATCAATGCGGATGTAGAAAAAGTATGGATCACAAGAATGCATACATAAGTAATTATGTACTTATACTCATTAAATATATTCACCCCTAACTCATAAAAAATGTAAGTCATATTATAACACTTTGTATCTCCAAATATCAAAAATAGAAAGACATTCTGCATTTTTAAAACATAGAAATAATCTTAGTAAATATCCTTATAACACCAACAGCTAGGCAGACAAATATCCTCACATGCAGGGGATACCAGCTACTCACAAGCTATTCTGTAATTTTTATTTTATTTCTAGTTTTATTGACACAGGATTCTATTTGACAGTGTTTGGGATGAAAAGAGAGTTAAGATACTGTATAGCACTGGCCTTCGAAATAAAAAGGACTTTTTAATCCATTTTTGCTTGCTTAAATCGACTTAATTTAATCTGCATCTACACTACATTTTCCTTAAGTCAATTTACGCAGCAGCTTAAGTCAATTTAAGGAAAATTAAAGTCAACTCTATAAAACCTCATTTAAAGTCAACTTTACTGGCTAAGTCGATTCTATAAAGTTGATTTAGCCAGACGCAGATTAGCCCTAAATTGACTTTAAATCGACTTAAAGGGCTCCAGGGTTCCCCCACTGCCCTCCCTGCCAGGGTGGCTGACACAGCCACAGCCTGGCGTGCCACTCCCCCCACAGGGCAGGACAGAGCCCTGCCCACCCTACTTCTATGCCCTGCCAGTGTCCCTGTCCTGCTCAGCCTCCATTGTACCTAGGTACAATGGGGCAAATGCTGAGCCCCCTGGCACTTGGCAAGGGGTGCCCCCCCTGCCACTGTGGACCAGTCCCAGGTTCACCTAGCCCCTAGAAGTCAACTTAGGTGTCCAGTGTGGACGCTTTAAGTCAATTTGGCAGGGCCCCCTTTAAGTCGACTTAATTTTTGAGTGTGGACATGTCAACTTAAAGTCCACTTTGTTAAATCGACTTAGCAAAGTCGACTTATTTGGCCAAATGTAGACATAGCCATTGAGTTTCAGGCTCTTACTGTAAGGTAGGCTTTCCAGACCTATGGCTTGTTTCTGAACCCATTCCAATTTTTCAACATCCCTTTTTTTTCTTTTTCTTTTTTTTTTTAAACAGATAGCAGAACTGGACATAATATTACTGTAATGGTTTCACTAAAGCCCCATACAGAGGTAGTTGTGGTGTCTCAGGTTACTTGGGCCATTGGGGTTGCAATAGTGATAAATGGGAGGATTGCTAAGTGCTTGGGAAAACCTGTTTGTCTAGATTGCAGTTTTCTCCAGACATGCTGAATAAAGCCAAGTAAGGGAACTTCCTAGGCAGTTATGTCTATTAATCCTAGAATATTCCTCATACATATCAATCCTACCACCTCCTACGTTTATTGAATATTCTGTTTCTACATCCAAGGATTGTGTCAGCCTTGTGATCCTCAGCACTGCACTTTCAGCTCATATTCACCTGATTATTTACCATGACCCAGATGGCTTTCTCAGAAGAACTTGCTTTCGAGGACACAGCCCCGCATCCTGGATGTGGGACATACATGCCTTGTTTCTAGCTGTATTACTTTGCAATCTGGCTATATTAAAAAGCCTTTGGACCCCTTGTCTTCAAAGGCACTGATTCAGAAAGATATTCAAGCAAGTGCCTATCTTTAAGTGTGCCTATCTTTAAGCATTTTAATATATTGCTGTTTGAAACAGTATTACATTAAAGTGTACCTAGGAATCATTAGTGTCCATCAGCAGAATCTACACAGATTATTTCCCTCATAGAAAGCATTTCCCCACCATGTACAAGCTTCCTGGCCCCAATACTGCAAAGACTTACAAATATGCTTAATTTTACACACTGTGAGTAGTTATGGACATATTTGTGGTAAGTAAAATTAAGCATGCATGTAGGTCTTTGAAGGATTGAGGCCTTAGGTGGCTGTTTACATGACTGTCTGTATGTAATCTCAGGTGAAATACTTGATTTTGTTCTTTTAGTTAGAGAAATAGAACAATCCATTAACAGGACAAAAAACCAAAACCCAAGTAGATAGAAATAAGTTGAGTCCAATGCACTTCAAATCTTAACAACTCTAAGAAAAAATACAGTATAATAAAAATCTACAAGAAACACTTCTCTTTACTCCAAAAAAACCTTTTAAATATTTATGATAGCTGATGGGGCTAAATCATTTGGGGAATCAATAATTGATTACTAGGAAAGTTTCAGATTCCTTATAAATATTGAATAATTACTTTACAAATCCAAATTAGCACATACTGTGGAGGCTTTTAAATGTTGTGGGAGATGGAGGCAAGTTGAGAAGTTAGGTGCTGTAGCATCCATAAAACTGAATTAGAAAGGATTACAATATCGTGACACTACACAACATGGCTGAAATAGAGTATGAGCCTGTACCGACTGAGACCAATGGCTTAATGCATGAGGGCGCAGGATGAGACCAGAGCCTTTTAAATACCAGATAGGCCATGGATTTAAGCACTTATCTGGCATGTAGGAAACCCAGATTCAATTTCCTGTGCAGGAGCAGGGAGTGAAACCATTTATAATGCTTCAATTTCTTGGCTTCGATTTTTTTTTTTTTTTTTAAGTTTTAAAAGCCTGGAAATGAGATGAAACATTTAATTTGACCCCCAAATAAAATTTGTATACTTGCCCAATTTGCCCAAAATTTAAAAAACAAAAAATGTGTTTCAGCCAAAACAAAATATTTTTCCCTTTTTTCAACAACTGAGCAATTAATGAGATGTGAACCAAAAGTTCCATCAGATCTTTGCCCACCCCCAAGCTTGCCAATTTCGACCTTAAAAACACTTTAGCTGTCCTGCTCCCTCTGCACTGCTGAAAATCCCATCCATACTTTATTCCCCTGCCACATCCCAAAAAACAACATTTAATACCTCAGTAGAATCTGTCATGCCAAAGTCTTTCTCTTTAAAAACAAGAGAAAGTTTGTTAAAATGAAAATGTGCTTGATCTTTGATCAAAACTGTCACAGGACTGTTACAGGCTATTCTACCCATCTGTATCCAAAGAATCCACCAGAAAGCAGTTCAAGGGTTGCCCAGTTAAAGCCAAACCTCACAACCCAGTTTTCCTGCCAGACCTGCAGGGCAAGGAACTGAACTGGCAGGGATTATATAGCTGTAGTAATGAGGCAGCTGGAGCAAAATTAAAAACTACAGGGTTCAGGCACCACAGGTTTAATGTAGGAAGAGAAAAGTGAGGGACTCAGGAATCTTGGCTTTCAGATAAAGGAAGATGGGTTGGAGCCCTGGAAAAGGGAGAAACTTGATATTATTAACTGTTTGCATTTTGGAAAGGAGGTTTGATTTAGACAAAATTAAACCCCCAAAAGTGAAGAAGAACTTTGTGGACTAGTCACTCTCACAGTTATGGTGGACTCAAGGACAATAAAAACTAATTTGACCTTTGTTTTTTAATGAACTAGACCTCAAATTAATGGTAACCAGTTAAAGAAGCTGTACCAAGAAGTCTCCCATTAGATCATTTCTCTATTAGAATAAGATTACATTTTATTCATACAAATATTAAAATGCCTCTCTTTAAATAGCAAAAGACAGTATTTCTAAGTCCTGAAACAGTTTAAAATGATAATTAAACAAGAAGGATAATATTTTAGTGCAATGCAAAGCAGGTTATTAATGATGTACTGTGTTCATCTTACAATTCATGGCCCAGTTAACAAAAATTAATCAAACTTTTACATATTGTTCATATAATTTAGTGAGTAAAAGTAAAGCCTCCCTGGCTCCAGAGCCAACCAGACATCAACCTCTGGCATATGTGCTTACGTAGAGACAGGTGGCGTTGTGTAACGCACCACTACAGCCAGCTCTACACTTACAGCTGCAATTTATTCCTGTGGTTCCGGCATGTTATGGGCTGTGTGGTTCAAGTCCGTCAAGCGAGAGGTGTTTTTATTAAACCTTATGAGTGTTGTTCTGTCTCCAGCACCAATATCAGCTTGGCTGTGTGCGTGAATGCGTGCGTGAAGCTCTGAAGGGGTGCTCCCTGAGGATTACCTCTGGCTCAGATCTATAAGTGGGGACTCCATTAGCCCAGTGATCTAGATCCTGGCTTGGATCTGAAGCAGGACTCAGTTAGCCTGATGATCCTAAGCCAAGGTGCTCCTTTGGTGAACACTCTGGGTTACCTTTGGCTCAAATCTTTAGTGAGAATTCAGTTAGCTCAGTGATTTGGAGCCCAGGTGTACTCTGTGTGCAAGAGGTAAGCTGAGGCAGCACTCATGATTGAAGAAACCAACATGACCACGGATCTTTGTAGTAACGAAGGTGCCAGGGTAGGCTTTATTGCAACGTAGCACAATGGCAAGCGATCTATATCAACAGATCTGTTGGCAGCATACATTCTCTCAATGCAACGGAACAGCTCAATTGATGGTAGGACTGCCCATCACCCCTTTCAGCTGCATGGGGTCTGAGCTCCAGGGCTTCTACTTTTATACCCTCATCTGGCCTTACATTGATTGGTCCATATCCTAATTGATTCACAAATTGATTGGTCCACGCTTTACTGGGCATCTCCATTCATCAAGGTGTCATGGTTTGGCTGAACCTTACCTTTGCATGGGCCAAACTATGCAAAACATCTTATCTTTTTGGTGTTAGATTGATCCAATGCCATCTTCCTTAAGGTACATTCTGATTCTTATGCTTAGACTTTCACAACCTGTATCTTGTCAGTACCTTCAGTTCAGGTCAGTAGTACATTCTTTGGAAGGTACACTACAGTACATTGCTTTGAATTACTTTGTTAGGCCCTCGGCCAGCACCTAGGTGCTTCCACTTGTCTTTCTATTTTAACCTTTTACTTTCTCCTACAATTCCAAACCTGGAGAACTCAGGGTTAGAGAGCTGCAGATAGTTCCTTACAGTCCTTCTCCATATTAACCTCCCACCTCCTCCCCCACCTTTTTTTTTTACAAATTGATTTGATTTAGCTAAAATATTTTGAATTTCTGAAAGATTTGCAGTAATACAGATATACTACCTCAACCAGTGTATTGGAAGTGTGAAATAATAGCCCTGTTATCTGACAGTGGATTGTGGGGGCCATCCTCCATAGCGCTTACAAAGTAGAACTGGTCAGGAAAGTTTTCCTTTTTCCCCTCAAAAAGAGAGAGAGAGATGCCAGTGTTATGTAGAAATCGGTCAGTCTTTTGTTACAAATAATTGAAGTTCTCAATGAAATCCCACCTCCTATAGCGCTCACCTTTTTTATAAGAGCAATTTTCATGAAAACACCCATTTTGTCCAAATGATTTTTAAGTTGAAAGAGTTTTATTGAAAATGTTTCAATCAGACTCTAATGCTTAGACACTGATTCTGCAAATTTTTCTGCATGGATGGATCTTGTGCCACTGCAGAGCCCTATTAACTTAAAGGCTTTTTGAAGGGAGAGGTGATTTTCACCTTAGATTCATTAGGACACTATAGGTAACTGCTGATTGCTCTTCCATTCCAACCTTTAAAACTGACACAGTAAAAAGAAAAGACAGACATCCATGAAGGAAAACATACAAGAAAAAACACAGCTGTAGAAAATCCAGTATTTCTACTTTAAACCAAGCATCAATATTTTTCATATCTTACAGTATATGATCAAATCAGAATTTTATTCTTTTCCCATGGGCAGAGGAAGAAGATAGCAAAACATTATTAAAAAAATGTCTAGTGTCAAGTATATTAACAAGAAAAAATAGAGTGAATAAGAAAAATATATAACAAGAAAAAATAGAGTGAATAAGAAAAATATATGAACAGTACTTGCTGGAAGATCAGAAGTATAATCACCAGTCACTGACATTTCATGTTCTTAACATTAAATCTCAAGAGTATCTTCTGAATCAGTTATGAAGTCATTATTCCCATCAAACTAAGTGAAAGGTGATCCATCAGTTAAGTTACCTGTGAACCTTTCCCGAAGTTGAAGATATATTTGAAGAATAACAAGGTACTTGTATTCAAATTCTATTGATAGGTATTACACTGTGAAACAAGAACTGTGCGTAATTAACTTAATAGAAACCACATACATTGTATCTATCTCCATAGGTTGTTTCTTTTTCATCTCAAAATTGTAGCTAGATACTAGTTGTCAATCTGAATGACAAGTATGGTTCATTTACTCCAAAAGTTCATAACCTTTTCTCACACAATTGAGATGTATTGTACATGCCTGCCCAGAGGCAAATGCAGAGCACGTCTATGGACTCTAGAAATTACCTGTTGATTCCTATATCATGACCATTTCTAATCCAAAACATAGTTTCAAGATGTAGCCTCCACAGATAAAAGTCCTAGTTGGAGCCATTAACTTTTGTTTTAAAAGGGAGAAAGAATTAGAACATAAAATACAGAAATCCACATTGTGGACATCAGATCCATTTGAATACATTTAGGTCTGGCCTACAGTCCAGAGTTAGGCTTACATCAACCTAATTCTGTAAGCATCTACACTAAAATACTGCTATCACCACTATGCCAACTTAATAACTCCACCTCCATGAGAGACAAAACACTTAAGTCAATATAGTTAGATTGAAGGTGTGGCATTGTAGACACTATGTTACTTATATTGACTTTAGTGGCCTCCCAGAGGTGCCCCGCAATACCCAATCGTGACCACTCAGGTTACTGTTTAGAATTCCACGGCCCAGTTGCAAGGTATGCAGGAAAATGCCCCTCCCCTTTCAAAGGCCCATGAATTTTTAAAATTCCATTTCCTGTTTGGTCGACCTGGAGAGCTCACCCAGCAACCGCCCCACTGACATGACAGCTCCATGAAGCAAACACATTCCTGTCTGGAACCCACATGAGGTGGTGGATCTCCTGGATCTATGGGGAGAAGAGGCTGTGAAGGCACAGCCCCCCTCTGATCCAGCTATAGAAATCTCAATACATATGAGCAGATAGCGTGGGGCACTGGGCAGAAGGGATTCAACAGGAACACACAGCAAAGCCATGTTAAAGACAAGGGAGCTGTGGCAGATGTACCCGAAGGCAAGGGAGGCAAACAGTCCGTCTGGTGTGGAACTGTAGATGATCCACTTTTACAGAGGATGTGACACTTCTGTAATGCTCAGGAGAGACAGCAGGCCATAGCCAAGTGCCCCATGGATACGTCAGGGCAACTATAGTCGCAGGTCTCTGCAGCACACAGTGAGGAGAAGGTGATGGATGAGGGAAAGGAGGAGGAGAAGGGGAACAGGCTACTGGAGTATCCAGTGGCACAGCTAAAATCACCTAAAATCAATTGTCCTATCCACATATTGATCCCATGTGCCACTCTGCCCCCTTATTGTCCCAAATCATCCCCCACCCCCTTTTCCCCAGGCTGTACTCACTATGGCTGGGATTGCCTTCATGCTCTATGAATTCCAAGTCATGTGCAGTAGCGGAGAGTCTGGTACAGGGAAATGCATCAAATCTCTCACAAAAAGAAAGACCTGGGAAATTGAAGGCACTGAGAAAGTTAGGTGCTGGAGCTGCTGTGCCAGTGGTGCTTAAATAGTCTGATGAGATGAAAAAGGGCCTAGGACAGGTGAAGGAACGAGACTTGATGGTCCTGGATGAGCTGGTGTCAACAGTGCCACCTCAGCTGTAGCTGGTGAGTGTTTTTGTTGGTGATGTCTCCAGCTGGTTCTGGAGGACTTACTGAAAGATATCTTTACTGAAGACACAGATATTGAATGTTTCTCCTAAGGAAAATGGTTCAAATGCTTATAGGAGGCTGTGGGAGAGAAGGAAGAACAATGTTTCTCAGAGGATTTGCATTTAGGTTCCTCAGCAAAGAGGGGAGGGGCATATCTCTTGGATACAGCATCTATTGGTTCACATTCAAGGTCTTGTTCCAACCACACATGCTCAGAACCCATGGTCTCCTTCACTAATGGACTTCCAAAAGGTAGTCCCTCTGCTAACTTAACTAAACTAACACAACTATATAGAACTATTTACAAGTTTAAGATAGAAAGTCTAGCTAATCATTAGCAAAAACCATGGCGAGCACTGATTTTCACCCTAGGTGGTAAGAATGAACTGAGAAGGAGGTGGTGGACACACTCCTTTTATGACCCCTCCTGAACTCATGAGCAGTACAGGGACACAGGTTGCCTTAATAGTACTGCTGGCAAAAGTCTCTGACAGAAATGGATGGGCAAATACACCCCTAAAATGTAATGTATGTGTGCACAGTCACTTGAAGAACTGGAACATAGATTCTGAAGTATCTTGGTACATCTGGGCTTACAGATCGATTTTTCAACAGCAAGGAAGTATAAGCCAGTGGTTAGAGTGGGGTGCTGAGATTCAGGATTCCTGGGTTTCATTGTAGCTCTGCCATTGACCTTCTTGAATGAATCACTTGAACCTCTTCATTGTTGAAATTTACCCATTAGTTAGGGGATATATGACATTTCTGTTAGTTCAGTTCACTTCAGTATTTCTAATTACTCATTAGATAATTCAGAGGCATCTCCTTTTTGCCCTTGTAAGGCAAGTATGCCAATTCTACACTAACAATACTTTGCACTTATGTATATACTTTCATCTGAGGGTTTGAAAGAGCCTTACAAACATTAGAACTTCATTATGCCTCACTCCACCTTGCTCAGCTATCAAAGGCTATGTCTACATTAGAAAAGTTAAGTCGACTTTGTTAAGTCGACTTAACTTTTCTAATGTAGACATAGCCAAGAGTTCTTCTTAAAGTGTTTTCAGTTCAATAGAGTATTTGGTTTAGAATTTAGTTTTGGATTTCCTGGCAGAAGCTGAAAGAATCCAAGTGCTGTCCTTTGGTGGTAGAAATTACTCCCAGAGACAGAGGGTTTGTCAAAATGATACAAGTTGCCTATATCTCTCACATTTATAGAAGTCCCACAGCTGTCTGGTGAAGCCTGGAAAATGAGTAACTCGGACCATAGTCAAGCTAACCAGGAGGTGCACTGATTCATGGTATAAAACAGACAACTTCTACCACTGGAGTTCCATACCGAATTCCAACAAGAAACAAAAGCAGCCTGAACCTGATGAAAAATGCTCCCTCAGTTTCCCCTTGTGGTGCAGATACGTGGAAATTGTATCTGCCTTGGCCTAACAGGGTGAAACAAGTCCTATGTTTGTAACTATTGGCATTTCACATACATTGTGTAAAGTTTGAGCTGCACTAACTCACTACTCACTCGTTACATTTTGTTTTCAGTGCTTTTACAGGCATTTGCTCTTTCAGTTGTTTCTTTGTGTGTGCAAACTTTAAAGGTAACCTGCATTTTGCAACAGCTGAAATACACAGGTCTTATTTTCCCTGTCCCTATAATTCCCTTGTGCAAACAGATCCACTTCCAGTGTATCTTTTGCCAGCAATGGATATCATGCTGGGAAAATCCAATTCTTAATCTTCTTAAGGTTGAGGCTCGAACTCTCTAGATAGTATAATAGCAGTCAGCTCATTCTCAGACAGAAGTTTAGACATGTAGTAATGCCATTACAAAGATTGCCCATGGGAGCTCAACCTGAAGAAATTCTTGCTGTGCCTACATAGAGAAATAGCTGCCTTTCCTAGAGGAAGTTCAAGCAAGCACAGGGAAAACAGGCCACAAATAAAATACATTTCCTTTTGTTCTTGAATTACTTTCTCATAGGAAAAGTGAAATCATTTGTTATATATTTAGTGACTCAATGGCCACAACTAGAACCCAGGGCAAGATACAGAAGTGTTCCCTCGTCAACCCCAAAACAGGTCTTCAAAGGCATAGACTACAAAGAAAGGTGCTTACTTTGATGAGTACCTAGAAACCTAAATTAAAATGGTTATAGTAGCAGCATCTTTTTGATTAACAGGACAAACAATGTAACCTAACAAAATTATATCTTCCATTTTATTTTCCACAGAACCTCACATAGTAATGTATTCATGAAGTCTATATCTTTCTCCCCACCTACTTTTTCCGGTGGAATACTCCCATTATTTCCCTTCCCCACTCTTATTTTTCCAGACCCTTCAACCATTTCTCTCTCATTCACCATTTCAAATTACTCCTTTTTCTCCATCTCATGCCACATTTTCCAATTTCTTTTACCATTTTTTCATAGTGTCTCCCTATTTTTCTTTCTTCATTCCCTGAAGCAATTTTAGGATTTTAGAAATCTCCCCTCCCCTAAGTCCGATCCCAAAACAATAATGATACCTGATATTAACTGGAACATTGTCTCTTCTAGAGATGGTTGCATGTTTTCCTTAATAAAAATCTCTGAAAAATACTGCCTCCTCTCTAATTAAAGTGGGATTCTACAATTAAAGGGACTGTATAAAATGGCTCCTTCTTACTCAATAGACCTGCTCCCTGCATATAATCAACGAAAGTTCATTTTAGTGACAAAAATAATTTGTACTGCTTTTTACTACTACAGAACCAACACAGCAAAGAAATTAAATGGAATTCTGTTCCTTGTGCATCATGAACAAAGTTGTTTACTAAGTTCTATGAAGTTTCACCTTTGCTCACCCTACTGCAGACCATGGGGTTTGCACAGGTGCCACTGAGAGAGTAATCTAAAGAAAGAGGGGTTTGCACAGGTGTCACAAATGGCCTAATTTGACCTTCACTACTGATGATTCATGAAAAACTAAAGAACTTGGCTTGACTATCAAAGCTCAGGTTGAGTTTGCAGAGCAGGCAGCTAGGAAAAAATGTTTTTTATTTATAGATTGAATTGTTATGGAGATCTTGAACACATGACAAACATGCAATCCCACTATGCCTCATTTATAGTCATTTTCAATAGTAGAACTTCATTTATATCTTCTACCATCTGCAAGATACACCAGGGGATCTTTTATGGACAGATTTTCCCCTTTCACGTGTTTTTTAAGGTTTTCAATATGAAGTGGCAAATTTTTCCCATGCTTTAGGGCAGGAATGCTATGCAAAAAAATGAGGGACTATGAATTAAAGATTAACCTTTTCTGTATAATGCCTCTTCAGGAAATAATTTAAAGAAATGATGGAAGATATTAAATTCACTCTTGCGTTGATGTGTTATTGAATGATACATTCCTCTTCATTATAAACAAGTGCCAGGAAAACAGGTTGAGCAAAGAACCTGATTGAATATGGTGGCTTAATCCACCAGGAAAATAAATCCATTTTAATTCCTATGATTTGTTTTACAAGCAATGAACTGCGATGTTGCAAAACTGAGATATACTACCAAGCTGTCATTAATGGCTACTGGAGGAAAGAACTTTTCGATCCTGAAACCTGGATTTTCAATCCACTTAATTATGTATCCAGTCTTTTAGTATAGACCTGCCTAATATTGTCTTTTTATCACAATCTTTACCATTTTCAGTTTTTAATTAGCTGTTGGTGTTGATATGCCTTTCTCTATCATATTTCTTTTCTATTTGCCATCTACTCACAGCACTGGGGTTGCCTGATGACAGACAGTCTATGTTGTTTATTTAACATACTGAACTCAGAGTACACTTGGTATACATGTGATAGACAAGCCAATAGAACATGCAAATAATAAATTTTAAAGAATTGTATTTTAAATTTTAAAGATTTCCCTGCTGCAGCCAGGGAGAAGGAAGATCAGTGAGTAGGGAGGCAGTATCCTCGCTGAACTTCCTTCTGGTTGCAGTTGAGGAAGAGGGGGCTGTTGGCAGAGACAAGTTGGCGTTCAGGGTTGTAAAAATGGTAACTGTGGCCCGTGAGCCAAAAAGGTTGGGAACCACTGGTGTTCGTATATATAGAGAGCCAGGTTGGCTATGTTAGTCCCATAGTCTGTGTCACTACTGCCTCTGTCTACAGAGTGTACATTGATATATTTTTTATACCCTTATTTAGTCTCTTCCACATTTCTCTTACTGCACCAAACCAATTGGATGTGCCCCTTTTAATTATTACTTCTGCAATGTGCATCTTTAATTTAGCAATCAGAAGGTGTGTGGACCCCTTTTCCCCATCAATTACATGTCTGTCTGCTGAGTGGACTGACTTCTGTCTTGTTACTGATAGTTTATGCATTCCTCCTTTTGTTTTAGCTCCAACATGCAATTCTATTACATCCCTTGCTGCAGTTTCCGTCACGACACCAATTTCTACTGTGCATTTAAAGGTTAGATTTTCCTCAATTAAGAGCCTCTTCTGTGTGCTTTTCTGAAGCGATCCACAGACAAATCTATATCTTTGTGCCTTGTTAAGCCTACCCTTAAAAGCCCAGTGTTCTTACAATCTTTTTAACTCCAACACAAAGGAGAAAATAGATTCACCTTCAAATTGATTCCATTTATGAAACCTGAAGCTTTCTCCTGTAATTAGGGACTCTTGAACATTTGCACTATCTCTTCAAAGTTTTGCTTGCTGGCTTCTCTGAGGTGATCAGATTGCATATTAACTCTATGTTTTTCTATCCATCACACAAAGTAATGCTGCTACATGTTTTTTTGAGGGAAACTCATTTATTTCCAAGTACTGTTCTAGTCTCTGTACAGGGGCCAGTCCTCCAGTCCAGGACACTGTCAAAGGTCTGTATTTTTCCAGTATAGCCTAGCTTTCCCCCTTGCTGCTGTCAGAGCTGTCCCTAGGAGTGTGCGGGGCCCAGAGCCAATCGGCCTGTGGGGGACCCCCTGCCCTCTGCAGCCCAGAATGGTGATAGGGCAGCCGCGTCTCCTGCTCCTGGCACTGGAGGGGGCCCTTTTCAACGCTGCTGGGGATGGGAGGGGGGAGACTTGGGCCGAGGACACCCTCCCTGCGCTGCTCCTCTGCAGCATTCTGTGCCCACCCCATCCCAGGGGGCAGGGTGGGCAGTTGTGTGGTCCAGGCTAGAGCACAGCAGCTCATTCCCAAGGCAGCCAAGCTCTGTCTGACAGAGGCTGAGTTGGAGCACCGCCCCCAACCCTTTCTCCCACAGCACAGTAGGAAAGGAAGACCTGATCCAGGCAGGGGTCCATTCTGAGTCAGGGTGCTGTCCTGTGGCTGAGGAATCAGCTCAGGCATGCCAGCTGGGGGTGGAGTGGAGTAGGCCTGGGGCAGAGGCTGCTTAGGGTCCCTGGTTCAGTGGTGTTAAGGAGACACTGAGGAAAGCCCCAGGCAAGTCACACTGCACGTCAAGTCAGATCAGAATTGGATTCGCTGCCAGGATTGCAACCTGGCTCTCTATATATACGAACACCAGTGGTTCCCAACCTTTTTGGCTCACGGGCCACAGTTACCATTTTTACAACCCTGAACGCCAACTTGTCTCTGCCAACAGCCCCCTCTTCCTCAACTGCAACCAGAAGGAAGTTCAGCGAGGATACTGCCTCCCTACTCACTGATCTTCCTTCTCCCTGGCTGCAGCAGGGAAATCATATGCTTCCTGTAGCCCCAAGGGCCCACCTGAATCCTGAGGCAGTGGCTCCCTTCTGCAGCCAAGGAGTTGGAAGATCAGTTCTCCCCTCCATCTAGCACCAGCAGAGACACCAGCATCTATGGACTTAGGTGGAGCACTTTGCTGTGCTCCCTGCTAGTCAGGAGAAGGGGAATGCTGATCTCCCATCTCCTTGGCTGCAGCAAAAAGCCTACACTGGTCTTTTAGCTCTGCCTGGATCCTTAGGCAGCAGCTCACTTCTGCAGCGGGCAGGAGGGGAAGCAATAGGCCATTCTGAAAGCCCCTCTGGGCCACTTTTGGCCCCCAAGCCACATGCTGGGAACCATTAATATATAGTGTAAGCAAAAGTAACAAGTGAGAATATGGTTGACAGCCTAGATAGCAGAAAAAAATGCTCAAAATGGAATTGGCCACAGGCTCACACTCTCCACTATCACACATTCAGAATATGAGAAAACTTTTTAAAATATCAAACTGAGGAAGACATCAGAGTTATTAAAATATATGCAGAAGAAAAGACAGTGCCAACTAGAGTAATGCAAGTGAATGCAGACTATAACTGACTATAACAATATGTTATTGAGAAGGGGCAACTGTGAGTGGTTACATAAGGGTCCTCTGACTTGGAAATGTATAAAAATACTCCAGTCACTTTCAGCAGATCCCACTAAACCAAGTGAACAGCAGCTAGAAAAGCTCCCGAGTCAAGCACCAGGAGTATTCAAGGAGGGAGTAGGAACTCTAAAGCACATGAAAGCTAAGAGAAACCTGGTCAAGAATGTGCAACCCAAGTTTCAAAGAGCTTACTCTGTTCCTTACAAGAGTCACTCGAAAGAAGACACTGACCTGAAACATCTGGAAAGAGAGAGCAAACTTTTAAAAGTGGACTGAAGTGAGTGGGGAACTTCTATCATTCCAACTGTAAAAAAAAAAAAGTGATGTAGCAAGGGTCAGTGGAGATTTTAACGTCACCATAAACCCTGTATTGAAAGATGAAAAATACCACCTACCTCGAATTAAAGACATGTTTGCTACACAAGCAGGGGGACAATGTTTCAGCAACACCGCTTTGCTCCAGGCCTACCTACAGATAAATATTGAGGAAGAGTCTAAACCATACCTCACAATCAACACACAGAAGGGTCCACATCAGTTCAAGAGGCTAGAGCTTGGTATTGCTTCAGCTCCTACTCTATGTCAGCGGGGAATGGACTAGGACTCGCAAGATAGTCTGAGAATACAGTGATATTTAGATGATACTATTGTGACCGATGAACATGAAGAAGAACATCTAGAAACTCTGAAAAGGTATTAAAATGTCTAGAAGAATATAGGTTATGAGCCAATTACATAACGTGAATTTTTCAAGGACTCCACAGCTTATTGTGGGCATGTTATTGATGCACAAAGCCTCCATAAATCTCAGCAGAAGATTAAATCAGTCCTGGAAGCTTCACTGCCAAAGACTGGGTTACAATTTAGATAATTTCTAGGATTTATTAACTATTATAGCCAATTTGCACCAAACCTAGTAACTGTATTGCATCCACTGAACTGTTTGCTGCAGACTGATCAACATCTCTTGAGTGGCAAAAAGGTTTACAGGAAGCAAAATGATGGGTCACAATTTACACAATCCTTGCCTATCAAGTTAGCATGTGATTATTCCTCATATGGAATGGGGGAGGGAGTTATATCACACTGTGCCTGAGGGCAGTGGGGGCCCCTATTATTTGCTTTCATATCTCTCACAGCAGCAGAACATAATTGTTACAGGGGCCCATTTCCACCCCCATCCTCTATTCTTCAGAAACCAACAGATTTTGCCAGGTGTGCTTTCAGTGAAATTTTATTTCAATTCCTCTTTGCTGATATCACCACAGTCCCCAGGGCTCCGATCTATTTACAATATTTGCTGAGCTTGAGACCTCTCAGCAGGACCTGATGGGAAGAGAGGATTCCCTACTCGGAGGCGTTTGTATGGCTAGACTCAGTTGGCTCTGTTCCCTCTTCTTTCCCCTGATACTTCTTTCCTGTGTCTCTTTTATCAGCCCTAGGCTGAGGGGGACAATTGAGTTCTTACCCCACCCAGCCCACCAGCCTGATCAGATAATTACCCCAATCAGGTTCACCTAGGGCACTAATCAGCATCTAAGTGATCAGAGTGCAAGCTGAGCTACACTCCCCACATTCTGTCTCAATAACTATATGGTACCTGTGTTAGTCTAGTTCACCAAAACAAACAAGGAGTCCTGTGGCACTTTTAAAGACTAATAAATTTATTTATCGCATGAGCTTTCGTGGGAGAAAATCCCATTCCACCAGATGCATGAAGATGGAGAACTTACAGAATGGGAGGAAAATAAATGCAGAGAAGTGACAAAGACATATGAGGTATGAAGAAATTAAACCAGAACCTCTATCGAAGGAAAGTCACTCCTAACATAGATTACCAGTCACTAATAGCAATCCTTCATCCGAGGAGGGTAGTTTCTGTAACAAGTGCAGCACGTTTGCAGCACTGACCTCTCTTCTTAACAATTATATTGACGACACTGAATTGTAAAAAACCCAGAAGCATTTGCTAACACAGAAAGGCTTTTCCTCCTATCTATGGCTTCAACCTGTAACAGAGACAGAATCAACAGAATTTGTCCCAGTGACTTATCGTTTGATCAGGCAAGAAACCAAGAAGGGTCCCATGCTAGGTCAGGTTTATGAAGCCACATTGAAGAAGTGGACATATTCTGATAGTCCTAACCTGGCCCCTTCCTATACATGCAAAGATGAGTTTACCACACATTAAGGATAAGGATGTGTTATGTGGGGAAATCGTGTTATAATACCTAATAAACTGAGTACAAGAGTCTTAAAAGAGCGCCACATAAGTCTCTTAGGGATATTAAAGTTAAGACACTCAGTAGAGGTTTGGTACAGTGGCCAGGGCATTGACTAACAAATAGAGCAGCTTGCTAAAGAATGTTTGCGATGCCAAAATATACAGTAGATGCCTAAACCACTGCAATGATACCTCTGGGAATGGCTATCAGCTCATGGGCAACATATGTATATTGATTTTGCAGGACCATTTCTGGGAATGATGTATTGAGTAGTGATGGAACCCCTAAATCTAGATATATTTTCACATAAAAACCACCACAGCTGCAGTCAGTAAAAAAAAATCTGAGAAAAGGACTGCCAGAACAAGCTGCAAGTGACAGGAGTACTCAGTTTAGTTCAGAAGAGTTTCAGTGTTGGAGGGGGAATCGTATCAGCCATATCATCTTGGCACCAAACCAACCAGCCGTAAATGGCTAGGATTAAAGGTTTGTACAAGCTTTTAAACAAGCCCTGTGGTCCATGACAGATGAGAAGGAGTCATTAAAGCAGAAGCTGGTAATTTCTTCATACATGCCACATCAAATCAAACACCCCCAGGCTGTTTATAAGCTAAAGTCCCAGGTCATTCTGGGATGTATTAAAGCCAGAGATACATCTACAAGTCAGAAATCATCAAATAAGTCAAGTTATGGTGAGAGGGCTAGTGTACCTTTGACAAGTGGGTCAAAGAGCATTGGCGTCTGACTATAAGGGATTGTCATTGTTTCTGGCAATTGTTAGTGCATGGATGGCATCTTTGGCCTGCACAGTATAAGAAGCACCCAACATGTTTTGGTACCACTACACTGACCAATTGCAAGATGCAGCGTGATTCCATGGCTGACAAAAAAAAAAATTGGGGAGTTGATAGTTGTTCCCACATCAGTGTCCCACATAGAAGCAACAACCAATAACATTGTACGGAAAGCATCTCCTCTGAGCAACTAGCATCAGCTGAGGGAACACCTGAGTCAGATATTCCTGCAGACAGGCTACTTCCTCAAGGAAATGTTCAGAACATTGCCAGACACTGCCCAGAAAGAAAACATAAGCCTCCTGAAAGGTTATCTTGTAACTAGATGTTGTTTGTTCCCCCACAAGTACTTCTAAAAGGGTTTTGCCCATTTCATTTCAGCAGGGAGGAGAGATGTGATATACCTGAATGTGTTGAGCAGAGTGATGAATCCATTTATGTGAATTTGCAGGTATAGCCCTTTAAGCAGTTTTTTTTATGTTGAATTTCTTCTTATATAATGGGTACTGTGTTTCTTTCTCCTTCTGTATTACAGGAGAAAGTCATTCCTTCAACCTTGTGTGCATGGCTGTGTTTCTAATCAGGAACTTGTGCTACATCTGCCATACACAACAGGTATACAAAATAAAGTATAGAGAAAACAAATCAGGAGCTCATAGTTACACATTTGTATAGTACCAGAACAAGAGCACATTCAATTAAAGTGAAAGGCAGCAAATTTAAAACTGATGGAAAGAAAATAAATTATTTTACAAAATAAACAATTCACCTCTGGAACTCATTGTCACAATAGATCACTGAGGCCAAGAGTTTAGAAACACTCACAGTTATACTAGATAAGAGAAAAAAATATTTAGAAAAAATACAAAATCCCCCTGCATCAGGGCATAAGCCAGCCATCAGCTGAAAGGCTGTGAAAGAAACTTCCCCATGGGTAAATTATTCCGTATCAGTCTCCATTGGAGTTGTTTGTATCTTCCTCTAAAGCATCCTCCCCTGAATACTGTTGGAGGGTGGATACTGGACTGGGTGGACTACCAGTCTGATCCACTATGGCAATTCTCATGTTCTTGTGAATCCCCATTTTAGCACAGCATGTAGACTGGAAAATGCAGCCCCTTGAGCCCAAGAAAGTGAATCGGTCCAAACATACAGAATTCACAGCATGAGGAGGTCACTGAGTCAAATAATGTGGACAATTGTTAAAAACAGCTGGATAATTTATAGTCAACAATAATATAGTGTATATTTAAAGAGAAATAAACATCAAATCTCCTATTTCAGGGCATCAGCTACTTGCAGTAGGGAACAGAAAGGATTACAATGTTTTGCCGGGAGTGAGATGTCATATGCTATTGAAGCCTCTGGCATTAGTCATCAGACTGGATTTTTTATACCAAATTAGAGAAATGAACGGTCTGCCCTAATATGACAAAAACCTATGTTTCTATCATGCAAAACAAAAACAGAAATAGTACAAGTGTTCTATCCTGCTATTCAAATAGCTTTTAAATGATGTTAGCTCACTTCATGCTAGCATTTTTTTAAATAAAGGCTTTTTAAACAGCTGTCTCCAGTGTACCCACAGTGGGCTCACTCATGCTGGAATAAGCATAGGAGAATCTGCTGTGAATCATGGAGCATTGCTTCAATATAGGGCAACACAAGCAAGAGCAAATAAAACAATAAAAGAGTTCAGCTTTTGAGGCTGTTTATTCTGCAGCAATTTCAGCACAAGCAATGCTTGTAGATTTCTAATGCCTTAAATCAAACAGCATGTATCTGTGGCCTCAAGGTAAGAAATATTAAACATCTGCCTGTTTTTAGACTGGAAACATTACACTAGTCTTATCTGATGAGAATTCTTAGTATAATCTTTTGGGAAACTCTATATTGCTGCCATTTGGGGATGCAGACATTTTCACCTGTGTGCATATAACTATCACTAATCACAAACAACCAAAATCATGTTCAACAACCATAGTTTTCAGCCACCAGTTTCCTGATCACATTAAATGCTCAAGACTCATATCCACAACAAAAATGTAAGTTATCACTTGGAAAGACCTATTTTGCAAACTACTTCTTCTGATATCCTTTAGCTGCCAAAATAGCCCTCACAGAAACAGTGATGCTCATGTAAAATGTCTCAACTTTCATGTTGTTTCTAAAAGAGACAAGGTTGCTGAGGATTATTTTCTATTGGACCATCTTCTGATGGTGAAAGAAACCAGCTTTCAAGCTACATAATGCTCTTCTTCTGGTCTCGGAAAAGTATTCAGAGTGTCATAACTAAATACAAAATTAAACAGATTGTTTAGCATAAATAGTATACACATATTTAAGAAAACATGAAGGTGAAGTTCAAGGGGAATAACTCTGCAGTCATAGGACAAAAAGAGGGTTTAGTGGATTATTGATTGTTGTAATAAACCACTAATCCAGTGTCTTTGTTATGACCATAATTTTTAGTGTCTATAAAATTATGAATTTAAGGTCCAAGTCTTGAGCTTTGAAGGTGTTATACAGGCTTCCTTTGAGGACCAGAACTGAGTTTTGCAATGGACAAATAGCCATCTTTACGAGAAGGAACTTTAACCTCTGACTCCTGTCCTTTGTTTGGGGATAAAAAGACTGCAAATTTTGCAGCAGTCCCTCTGGTGTTGCTCATCAAGAAACACATAGGGTGCGGCTACACTTACTAGTTAGGTCAATTTAAGGAGGCTTAAGTTGACCTAAACAAAGGCACGTCCACACTGGGTTTAAGGAAAGCTTAAGTCAACTTAATAACACCTCATTTTAGGTCGACTTAATGCTTAAATTGACCTTATTAGGTTGATTTAAGCCAGTGTGGATGGGGATTAGCAGCTAAATTGACCTTAGTGAACCAATTTAAAGCATTAAGTCGACTTAATTAGGTTGACAAGGGGCTACGTCTACACTAGAAAAGTTAAGTCAACTTTGTTAAGTCAATTTAATAAAGTTGACTTAACTTTTCTAGTCTAGACATAGCCATAGAGTGCAGGTCACTCCTGGGCATGGACTTTTTACACAGCTCACGGTCTGAATCCAGAGGACAAAGGTATGTTCTGGCCCCTGGAGGGGAATGAATGATCCCTTAAGGGTCTGTCTATTATAACTATTCTATTCTAAATCTAATTACTAAATAACTAACTATTAACAGTATTCTAACTATATACAGAAAAAAAGGAGATAACACAGGGAGGAAAGGACCTTGCAGACCAAGAGGCAGTGGATTCCAGCCACCTGTCACAAGCAGTAAAAAGGAACTGAGTAGGCAGATCTGGCAAGACTCCCGGAGGCTCCAGAGTTAACCCTATGTGTATCACTGGGGGAAAAACCTTCCAGCAACTGTGCATGAGATGCACACACCTAATTGGACTCAATGGCTATGTCTACACTAGAAAAGTTAAGTCAACTTTGTTAAGTCGACTTGGTTAAGTCGACTTAACTTTTCTAGTGTAGACATAGCCCCCTTTCAACCTTATTAAGTTGACTTAACGCTTTAAGTCAACTTAATAAGATCGATTTAGGCATTAATCCCCATCCACACTGGCTTTAAGTCGACTTAAGGAGTCGATTTAAGGTTTAAGTCGACCTAAAACGAGGTGTTATTAAGTCAACTTAAGCTTTCCTTAAGTCGACTTAAGGAAATGCTTAAGTTGACTTAAGAAATCCCCAGCGTGGACGTGGCTTTGTTTAGGTCGACTTAAGCCTCCTTAAATTGACCTAAGTTGCAAGTGTAGACGCACCCAATGTGAGCAAGCACTTGAAGAAGAATGGAAATATTTATCTGCAGATTGATAGCATCAGATTCCAGAAATACAAATGATATTGTGTTCTTTAAACATCACATAAAAGATGGACTTAACTGTCAAAGGTGTAAACCTCAGATCATAATGTACATCTCTGTGACACAAAGCTTTTTTGCTTTCTTTTCTTGTGATATCACACAATTGACTTAACTCATGAAGGCCAACAAAGTACAGTGCAATCTCAAGTGTCCCTGAGAGAAAAAGTCTGATTTCCAAGATTAAACCATGAAGCTGAACTTTATATAAAAATCCTACTGATTTTGTCAAGCCACTAACCTTAATAAGTGACTGTGAACTACTCAACACCATAGTTAGAAAAACAGTGATGTTCAAGCTAGACAAAATATATTTAGTATATGAAGTGTCAGCAGTCATCGAAACACACAATGGCCCACTATTCCAAAAGTGTCCAGATGAACCCAATTTGCTTGGTTTCCGTTATTAGAAAATCTTGATACATTGGCCACAGGATAATGATGAAACTCAACACTTTATTAAGACACTCAAGAATACTCGAGGTAAAGTATCTCCATGACAGACCCTATGCTATCAACACTCCTAGCTATCTTCAAGACACTACGGACTTCCTGAGAAAAATCCAATCCATCGGTGAACTTCCAGAAAACACCATCCTGGCCATGATGGACGTAGAGTCTCTTTATACCAACATCCCACACAAAGACGGATTACAAGCCATTAGAAGAACCATCCCAGATGATGCCATAGCAAACCTTGTGGCTTAACTTTGTAACTCTGTACTCACCCACAAGATAATTTATACCTTCAAGTCAGCAGCACTGCTATGGGTACCCGCATGGCCCCAAATATGCCAACATTTTTATGGCTGATTTAAAGCAATGCTTCCTCACGTCTCATCCCCAAGCACCTCTACTTTACTTACCACATTGATGACATCTTCATCATCTGGATACACAGTAAGGATGCCCTTGAAGATTTCCACAGAGATTTCAACAATTTCCACTCCACAATCAAACTGAGCCTGGAATACTCCACACAGGAGATCCACTTTCTGGACACTACAGTGCAAATTAGAGGTGGACACATAACACCACCCTATACCGAAAACCTACTGATCGCAATAGATACCTACATCCCTCAAGCTTTCATCCAAGACATACCACATGATCCATTGTCTACAGTCAAGCCCTAAGATACAATCGCATTTGCTCCGATCCTTCAGACAGAGACAGACACCTTCAGGATCTCTATCAAACATTCTTAAAACTACAATCCCCACCCACAGAAGTGAAGAAACAGATTGACAGAGTCAGACGGTTACCCAGAAATGAACTACTTCAGGAGAAGCCCAAGAAAGAAAACAACAGAACACCATTAGTCACCACCTACAAACCCCAAGTCAGACCTCTACAGCACATCATCAAGGATCTACAACCTATACTACATGATGACCCCTCACTCTCTTAAGCCTTGGGAGACAGCCCTCTCCTTGCCTACAGACAGCCCACCAACCTTAAACAGATAATCACCAGCAACTACAAACCAAACAACAGAAACATTAAAGCAGGAACATATCCATGCAACAGACCATGTTGCCAACTTTGCCCCCATATCTACACAAAAGACACCATCACAGGACCTAATCAAGGCAGTTACTACATCAAGGGCTCATTCACCTGCTCATCCACCAGTGTGATTTATGCCATCATGTGCCGGAAATGCCCCCCTGTCTTATATATTGACAAACAGGACAGTGTCTACACAAAAGACTAAATGGATACAAATCTGACATCAGAAATCACAATATTCAAAAACCAATAGGGGAACACTTCAATCTCCCTGCTCACTCCATTGATGACTTGTTAATAGCAGTGCTCAAACAAATGAATAACAAATCACAGCTTCAAAGAGAAACTGCAAAATTGGAACTTATGTAAATTCGACTCCGTTGCCTCAGGGTTAAATAGGGACTATGGATTTTATTCTCATTACAAAAGGTGATTTGACCTCACCTTCCTCTATATGCTGTTACCCAGTGTTTGAATCCCAACACCTATTCTGATTTGCTGTTGCAGCCTGCCCCTATCCTGTGTCATACATTTCCCTGCATTTAATTTCCTCCCATTCTGTAAGTTCCCCATCTTCAAAGTGTCTGACGAAGTGGGATTTTCTCCCATGAAAGCTCATGCGATAAATAAATTTGTTAGTCTTTAAAAGTGCCACCGGACTCCTTCTTTGTTTTTCCATGACAGATGGCACTGATGTAAGAAGTTGTATATGTTTCTTATTAGTTCCTCTGGCCACTCCTCACAGCTTCATTAGCACTATTCCTCCTATCAGGCTCTTTAGCCTCCAACACAGAACCAGATTGCCCAAGGTAAAAACAATCACCTCTGATGTGTCCATAGGGGTATGCATCCCACAAGCAGAGTAAAACTGACTATACTACAGCTAATTACAACTAACTAACTATGTGCAGATGTAAGAAAAAGATGACCACTGGGAGAGCAACTGTCCCAGGCGGTAAGACGGAACTGAAAGGGTGCAGGGTTGGCTGCATGCTTTATACCAGTACCATAGCTGTGTAGCAGCAGAGGGTGCTTGCACTGCCTTGCGTCTATGGTTACCACTGAGGGAAACATTTTCAGCAACTGTGCTCAGTATATGTGCACACCTAGAGTGGAATGCACATGTGCAATCTCTCAAAGAATAGTAAAAAGGATGTTAACCAACAGAAGCAAGGGGGACAAGCTGGAGCAAGTGCCACTGCCCCCCCAAATCTCAGTGTGTCTCATGGGAGGGAAGAAGCAGCAGGGTGACTACTTGCTGGATGAGCTCCTCCTCCCACAATCCCTACAGCTGCAGCCAACTGCTGGAGTCCCATGCATTGCCTCTGCCTCTACCCCTTTACTCACCACAGCAGGCAGTCTGCAGACTTCACTTTGGGCATGTGACTAGTTCTGTTGAAGTCAATGGGAGTGCACATCATCTTGTAGGATAAAGCCCGTACTTCTAAGGAACACTACTGTCTTCAGATTCTCCCCTTCATTACAGCTCTATATCTTCTTGACCCTCAATGGGGTGGCAGAGATGTAACAAGTAGAGGTTGGTCTTTACTTAACAAACCTTAGGTACTAATGTGCAGGCAGCAATCGAGTCAGCCTTACTATCTCTTGGCTGTGTTGCCTTTGCCAGGAAGTGTAAATATTAGGAAGTAGATCGGTGGAGTGAAAAAACGTGGCCCATTTACAAAGTCCCTTTTTAGAGTATAAGTGCACCTAAACCATGACCACAGCCAAGACTTTCAATGGGAGTTAGTCATTTAATCTGCTTCGGTGCTTCTGAAAATCCCACTAGGTGCCTACCGACACCATTAGGTGCCTAAATGCCTTGTACAACTCACCCTCACATCTTGAACAGTTTTGGGAAATGGTAATAGCCTTACATCTTCCCTATCAGATCTTTCCTGACAGTGCTTCCATCTCAGGTAGGCTGCTCTGGGCCATGCCCAGTGAGTTGTGTGTTTGTAATGGACAACTATAACCCGTGACAGGAGCTTTTTTTGACAGTTAGCAAAAAGACAGGATATATTGTTCTGATTAGGTCCCCTCCAGACTTCTAGATTGCTCCTAGAGAATCCATTTGTATATTGGCCAGGGCACACCAGAATGGGCCTAGATGTGTATTTAGCATCGTGTGCATTCAGTACAAAAATTATTAATAAAGTTCATGTTATGAGCCTCATTATCAACTCTCAAGAAACTTCCACTAACCTGGAACAACATATTTTGCTCCCCAAACAATTTCAGTAAGTCCAAGCAGCTTTTGACCCCACCTTTTACTTAATTTGGAGGCAACTTGTTCAAATACAGTAATTTCCAGCATATGCACTACCATTGAAATGAAATAGGTGGACTTTCCCCCTTTGGTGCATCACTGGAAGTTATCCTTAGTGGCATTTCTCCATTGTGACTCTCTCATCTTAGCTAATACAGGTTAGGCATGAGCATCAATGCCTAGACTGTCCATTGTTCTATCTTTCTTTCCTTTATTTGCAAATATTAAAAGAAAGTACCTTATCTATATTTTTAGTGCCCTCTATCACTCTGCTCTAAAATGCATTATAGTTGCCTCATAGGGTGTCTCAAAGTTAGTGCTTCACAGCAGTAATTTCCATGTATATTTTCCTTTGTAAGAAATCACAATATCAAAATCATATGGGTCTGTCTCAGTTTCGTCACTTCCGTGTGGCCAGTGATGGAGCAGTGATAACACTGGCTGTAAGACACTCTTGTGCTCCTCATGTTCTGGGACCATGCAGGGATTGATTTAGCCCCCTGTATACATTAAAGCAGCCTTGGAACTGCTCTAACTTGCACTTTAGCCCTCCAACTTGAGGACGGGACCAGGGCTGCTGCAGAGTCTGTACATCAGCTCTACACCAAGAAGTGAGGCAAACTGTACAAGTGGATTTGCAATAGGCCTTTTTCACTCACTTTAAACTCATGCCAGAGGAGCACAAAGGAATTTGACTGTAAATTAACATCAGACCCTCTTAAGAAAGTTAGTAACATCAAATTGATATTAGTGATTAGATTCCATTCCTATGGCTATACTGACCTCTAGTGATTACAATTTTGATTAGATTTTTCACAGGCAAGTCCGTTTATATTTGTCTTAATTTTTGTTTTGAAATTAAATGTTTATATGCAGAAAAATGTATATTAATGACCACCTCCACTGTCTTAAATCCCTATTTTAAAGTATTTCCAAAGTTCCTGTTACAATTTTGCCCCAATTTTAAAGACCAGCTGTAGAATCATAGAATAATAGGGATGGAAGGGACCTCACGAGGTCATCTAGTCCAACCCCCTGCTAAAAAGCAGGACCACTCCCACTAAATCACCCCAGCCAGGGTTTTGTCTAACCGGACATTAAATATCTCCAAAGATGGAGATTCTACCACCTCCCTAGGTAGCCCATTCCAATGCTTCACCACCCTCCTAGTGAGAAAGTGTTTCCTAATATCCAACCTTGACCTCCCCAGCTGTTATTTGAAACCATTGCTCCTTGTTCTGTCCTCTGTTACCATCGAGAACAGCCTAGCTCCCTCCTCTTTGAAGCACCTCTTCAAGTAGTTGAAGGTTGCTATCAAATCTCCCCTCAGTCTTCTCTTCTGTAGACTAAATAAACCTAGTTCCTTCAGTCTCTCTTCATAAGTCATGTGCCCCAGCCCCCTAATCATTTTTGTTGCCCTCTGCTGGACCCTTTCTAATTTGTCCACACCTTTTCTGTAGTGGGGAGCCCAAATCTGGACACAGTATTCCAGATGCGGCCTCACCAGTGCCAAATAGGGGGGACTAGGCAAAAAAATTGTGCTGGTCTTTAGGGTGTCCCCTAAACAGAGATTTTGATTTATTACTTATATGTACAGCTTATTTCATATAGCAATGCAGTTTATAACCCTGGAGTTAGGCTGGTTGTAATTAGTCACACATTTGCTCTGGAATGCAGGGTCTCAGGATGGGAGTTTTTGCTGGTTTTTATCAAACACAGATGATGACATTTTTTTTAGTCTGCTTACTGTCCAAAATACCTAACCTATTTCAGATGTTTTATTAATTAAATAACTCTCTTTTTAGAACTATGATCTGTAAAACAGTGCAAAGCATGGGCTTGTTTGGGTGAAGTGCTGTTTCTCTTCAAGTCCACTGAAGTGCTTAATGGGGTACTGCAGACAAAGCCAATGAGACATAAAAAGGATTAAGTAATATAGTAGGAGATGTCCTGGTAATTTGGAAATAACAATACCATATAGTGTTCCATTTTTATTTTGCATTTTCTATTTTGTTTTTTAGTGAATCCTACGACTATTTTCCAGGTGTGACAAAGACTTTAGCTATGTATCGGATCGTGAAAAGTGCTGAATACTCTCAATTCTCATTGACTTCAGTGGTAATTAATGGCACTTAGCATCTCACAGGAAGTAATCAGCACCGAAATTCAAGCTCTGTTTTTATCTTTTAAAGATGGCTTTTTTGGCAATGATTGAGACTTAAAGTGGTAATGAATGGCGTGTGTAACTTCCTCCTTTAGGTTAACATTTACCAAGTAATTAACAATAGTTGACAACATTTAAAAAAACCCTAGTTCTCAGTCAAGGTATGTCTACATTAGAACCCCTAGAGCACCACAGCTGAATTACTGCAGCTACTCCACTCTTCCCCTGTAGCGTGGACACTCACTGCAGGGAAAGAAAGGTTTATGCTATTCCTGTACTAAATCCTCCTCTCCAAGAGGCAGTAGTTAGGTCAATAGAAGAATGATCTGTCAACCTAGCTGTGTAGAGGATAGGTTGACCTAATTATGATGCACTTGATATGAAATTTTTTCAAAGCCCTGAATAATGTAGCTAGGCTGAACTAACTTGTAGGTGCATACCACACTACAGTAAAAATAAATTAGACTTTGGAATGCAAAAGGCATAAGGGCCTGATCCAAAGTTCACTGATGCAAATAGAGTAAGAGCATTTCAGAGGTATGTGGCTCACACTGGAGCCAAAACTGGGAATTAGATCCCCAAACCCAAAATATAGAGGCGTGAACCTGGAGTTTAGGCACCGAAGTACCTTCATTGATCCCATCCTAAATTCCCTAGTTTGCAACTGTTAACAGACCCTACCTTACAGATTAAGACCGTCTCTGTCTAAAGTGAGTTGATATTTCCATTGAAATCCCACTGAACTTCTGCTCAGCTTCACTAAGTCAGTTAGCCATATCCATGCCTGATAGCATTTGCGCAAACAAAATGGAAGGAGGCTGCATTTAAGGATCTTTTCTCTGTAGAGATCTGGCTTAGCATCTAACTGTACTTTACGGCCACAATCACAGTTAAGGAATGAGTTGAATAGTCCAATTTGCAAACAAGGTTAAACTTCAACAATATACTGAATAGACTGCAAACCTTCATAAATACACAAGCAGTATACAGTTTTTTAATTTGCATTTTTATCTGTTTTAAAACCATACAGTGTACACTTCCTGCATCTTATTTTTAGAATTTGCATTTTATCAGCTTTGGATCTCCAGCGTGAAGCATGTGATAATCTCATTGTTTGAATTTGCATTTTTATCATTTTTTATTGTAAATTGTTTGATGGATTGTGCTTCACTTCTTTATTTTCTCAAAATCTCTTTCTTTTTCCTTCTTACTTGCTTCCATTTCTTCTTGGATCTGTAGTCAAAATATACAGAGTATTTTTGTATAATTTATTGTCATAAATCTCCATATTCTTTTAAAGACTTCAGGGTTTGAACATTTAGCACTTATAGTAGTTTATTATAAGAAGAAAATAGTCACTCAATATAACTGACTTATTTTCAAAATGCCCCACAGATATTTTTTCGCTAATGTCTTCATATACATATCTTTAAGCATCATGCAAATGTGTGTGGGTGTGGGCACGCATTAAAAATGCGTATCATATGTAGAATTTATGCAGCAACGTTTGGGAAAATGTGGACAGCTTTATAAATGGGAAAGACAGAGATTGTTTAGTAATTACAGTCTGACCACCGTGAAGCCTGATCCTGTACTGAAAAAACTTATCATTTCCCGCACTGAAGAGCAACTCAGTTCACCATGTCTGTGCGTATTTGCAGACTATTTAAAAGATAACTTCTGAAACTAGCAATCTTGAGGGCCACCTGTATGCCAGAGCAGAAAAAAATCCTACCCTGCATTAACTAGAAGTTGAGAGTCCATAAGCTCCAGATCTACATTGCTACTTATGGTCTGGAAATGGCTGGAATGTCTGTATCAAACACTGTAGTGAAGATGTACAGACTTAGGTTTAAGTTCAGCAATGCCTACACATAAGAAGCCCCACTGAAGTACAGGGGCTACTTAACGTGCTTTCAGTAGGCACATGCTGAAATACCTTGCTGAACAGAAGTCTTAGAAAGCAGAAGGGAGGATAATTAAGAGCCTGGGATCTCTTGCATTCAATGCTTCAGCCTGTACTGCTTGAGCTACGGACAAACCACAGAAGGGGACAAAGACACACACTGCAGTAACATGGATTGCATAACCTGTGAATTTGTCCAGCACAGCAAGCCAATAGCTACTCTATACAGTAACAGCAGCACCTGACTTTAGAGGAAGTAACATATCTTGCCAAATATGGGAAACCCTCAGATATTGGGCAAAAGGATATGGTGCCAAAAGAAAAGGGCAGACAACTATCTCAGGTTTTTCAGCACCCCTTACAGACCAGCAGTATTAGGATAAGTGCCTAGGTAAAAGCTTCTTTCAGATTCCAGCTGAAGAAAGAATTAAGACAGAAACATCATCTTTAATATATTAGAGTGACTGAAAGTAATGCTTGACAAACAGGTACCTGAATGGATTTTTTCAGATTTAGAGTATGCTTTCATATGCGGGCTTCTTTTTCTCCATGCTGGTGAATTGTAGGGTACCGCAGTGCATTTGTCTGTAAGGAAATATGTTTTTTGATTTACATTTTCCCTTACAATTACCGTAAACTGCTTCTCAGTCCGCTAGTCAGGTTACAAAAATAGCAACTGCAATGTCAACTAACGCATCACAAGACATCTCCAAAAACGAAAGAATTCAAACTTTAAACAGAGACTGAGGGCTTGTTACACAGTGCTGTGGTCCACACCAGCCGGGATGTATATTTTAATGTGCATCAACATTTTGCACGCTAACTGGTGTGTGTTCACTAAGAATTCCCAAGGGCATGTTAAATTAGTACCATTTCACACATTACTATTTACTCTACATCATTAGGAAACTTTTAGTGCGCACCAGCTGGGTCCACATGAGCCACTCAGTGCTTAATGTGCTGGCACTCATTAGAATTTACACAGGTGATGATGCAGACTACCACTGTGTAGACAAGTCCTTACTGACCAGCATGTTAAGTAATCATCTGTTCTTGTAGCATTTTTCGGAGACCCAGAGGTGCTTCCAAATCAAAGGAGCATGTTCAAGCCAATCTTGTTCTTTGACAGAACAATTGTTCTTTAGCAAAGAATCTTCTCTGATGCAACATAAATGCCCCATTATTAGGAAAGAGCTTATCCCATGCACTGTATCAGCCCACAGTTTTTGGATGCATTACTGGGGGCATGAGACAAAAGGCGCTTTGTGCTCTTCTCTTCAGCTGTTCTAAAAGGCTTTGTCATACCATGCCAGAATGTGGAACGTGTTCTCCATTGGCTAACCAAGGTGTGTAAGGATTCTGTTATGAATACTGCTATTTATACTTTCTGCTGATTAACAAAATTACATAATTGCAGAAACGAGAAGCTGATTTTGAGCTGATTAGAATTCAGAAACTAACAAACAGATTTACTTGAAAATTCTCAGAAAATTTAAGCTTAGTGCTGAAAATTTGGGACCATGCTTTTTATACAAAAAACAGAGGCTGAATTCCTACTTGACTTTTTGGTAATAAAGCAGATTAGGATAGTGGATGCCTCATTTCAGGAAAGATGTGGACAAATTGGAGAAAGTCCAGAGAAGAGCAACAAGAATGATTAAAGGTGTAGATCACTTGACTTATGAGGGAAGATTGAAATAGGTGGATTTGTTTAGTCTGGAAAACAGGAGACTAAGAGGGGACATGATAACAGTTTTCAAGTACCTAAAAGGTTGTTGTGCGGAGAAGGGAGAAAAATTCTCCTTAGCTGCCAATGAGAGAACAAGAAACAATTGGCTTAAATTATGGCAAGGGAGGTTTAGGTTGGACATTAGGAAAAAATTCCTAACTGTCAGGGTGATAAGCCACTGGAATAAGTTGCCTAGGGAGGTTGTGGAATCTCCATCATTGGAAGTTTTTAAGAGCAGATTAGAAAAGCACCTGTCAGGGATGGTTTAAGAGGGTACTCGGTCTTGCCATGAGTGCAGGGGAGTGGACTCAATGACCTCCCATGGTCCCTTCCAGTTTCTATGATTCTATGATTTTAGGGACCTCAAAGTGTGATTTTCAATGATCTGTACAGCCTTTTCTAGATCCAATGAACAGAATGCTGTGGGAATTAAATATCAGGGAAAGAGGAATATCTCTATAGCTGTTTCTCTGTGGAAGTTTTATGAAGAACCACAACATTTAAGAAATTCTAGGTTAGCAGATTACTCAATTTCATAAAATTTCAATCCAGCAAACTATTTAAATATGTGCTTAAAATTAAAAAAAAAAACCATGAGTAATCTCATTGAAGATGATACGCTTAAAGTTAAGCACACCTAAGTGTTTTGCTGGATCAGGGCTCAAATGAGAAAGAAGTGGTGGTGAACCAGATAAACACCTTAATATTATAGGCAGAACTGGTAACATGGCCTATAATTAAGGTTGCCTTACACTTCTCTTTATAAGACACTGTCTTCAGTTGCTTATAATTTTGCCAAACTATAGCTGTTTGGACTGAAATTTTCCATACTGGGTGTCTCAGGCTGCAAAGGGGTTTGGGGTGAAAATTTCAGCCAAAATGATTCAGCCACTTCCAAGAACAAGACTAGAGGAAAATACCTTATTTTGCCCATTTAAAAAAATAATCTGATGAGATTATTTTTAAAAAATTAAAACACCCCAAGCTTTGGAGCAGGGACTTCAAATTTTGCAGCATGATGGCCATTGTGTCAGGGATGTGTTTTTAAATCCTTATGCACAATTGTCCAAATTTGGCAGAGTTGCAAGCCTTTGAAATAAATCACCATTTGCAAGGGCACTGTGGAGATTTCTTAGATTTTAGCAGCTAAAAATCCATCGACATTAAGATAGCTCTGGCCTGGGGAGGAACTAACTTTCCTGGCAATTGCAGTTCTGTGGGACTTGCCAGGTCTAGGCACCTGAGCTGAGAGCAGAAAACCTGTCTCTACTGTGCTCTCAATGATCTCCTACTGGTCCAGGCAGCCTCAAGGAAGAAGATGTCTTAGAATATAGATGGAACAATAGTAGGATCTTGGAGGATGGGGCAGAGGGAATAGGAGAGACTGTCTCTCCTTGGGAAAAGGAACTGGGAGAGGACAAGGTGAAAATTGGGACTAGAGGCTGGCAACAGGTGTGTGTGTGTGGGGGGGAGGGGTAGCAGAAAACTGGAACTGCAGGTTAGAAAGGGAGGATTGGGATTTGAAAGGAGATTATGACTGGAAGCTATGGGGGAAACTGGGACTAGCTGGGTATAGAAACTGGGATATGAGTGGAAGCAACAGCACTTGGCTGAGGAAGGAGAACTGGACTCCAAGGAAATTGGGTGGAAAGATACTGAGAGCCAGTGCATTTGGAGGATTGCCGAGGTAACCTTTATTCTGACATTTCCTAACTTTTGAATGCTTCAGTGTGTAACATTAATAATATTTTGTTAATATGGTTTTTTGTGTGTGTGTATGACACTCTAAACAAGTTAAGGAGGAGGATATTCTGAACCTTTGTAGCTACCTATGGGCAGGTCTATACTGCCTGCCCTTTTCGGCAGCAGTTGAACGTAGATACATAAGTTACCTTAAAGAATATGCATTTCTACGTTCAGCTTCTCTACTCCTTGCGCACACACTGCGCTGGTTTGAAGGGAAGGGCCTCCCTTTGAACCAGTACTACCTGGTTGCTGAGGTGATGTTGCAGGATCGAACTTCCTGATCAACTGAGTGAGTCTTCACAGACCCAAGCAGTCCATCAGTAAGTTCAAACTGATGGTGGGGAATTGGCCGGCATCAGTGAAGACCTGCCCCATGTCTGAGAACATTCTTGTCTCAGAGCAAAATTTGCCAAGAGATATCAGGAAAACAGGAAGCTAGTAGAATTTTTAATGGTTCTGTAGTGTTTCCAATGGCTCTCTGATGGAGGACAGTGGCTGTAGTTTAAATTATTTACAGGTGAATTTGTGGCTGGAGTAAGAAATGAGAGTTTGTTCCAGAGAATGCAGTTAGTCCCCAGACTAATCCCTGGAGAGTGCAAGATGCTGGACTGCAAGTGATAACTGCAATTTTGTTCATGGAGTACAACATTGCCAACAAGTTAAAAACCAAGGGAAGGTCACAGAGTAAACTTAAAGTTATGTCCTGAAACAACATGTCAGAAACAGAGACAGACCTCAGAATTCAATCTGAAAATTTCTTTTCAAGTACCTAATGGACACCAGGCACTGCCAGGAAGACAGTGAGGTAATTCAAAGATGGGAGAAAGGAAGAAAGAAAATGTCATTGTTGCCATCCTAAAAGGACTAAAGGCAGAAAGTTAATTTAGTCATTGGAATGGCAGAATCAGAAAGTCACAGCCAAAGAACTTGTACATCATGAAAATCCCCAACAGAGTTAGCACAAGAAGTTTCAGAAAGCCCCAAATATGCATTTGGACAATAGAAAGTAAAAACACTGTTCATCAGGGATAAAACTCTCTCGTACAAAGATTCCTTGAGTTCCTGATGAGGAATGAAAAGGTTGAACAAGAAGTGTTTGTTGGGAGGAAACTGAGATTGTCCCTGCTGAGTTATTCAGCTAGACGAGACCAGGGATTAATATTCCATATAAGTGATAGAGTTAAAGATGAAACATTGGATTATAAAATAAAAAGTGTCTTAAACATGTCAAAAGATTAAGAATGTTATGAAAATGGATATCCAATTACACTAAACTTAAGTTTATTGCCCACTTTGTCTTATCTACCGCATTGCTTATATTTCCTTTCCATGAATAAAAAGGGAAGCAGGAATGAGACAGAACAGGAAAACTGGACTAACATCCACTGCAGAAAACAAATACTTTGGAAATAATTGTAATTCTCAAACTATTGATTAAATGTGCATCTTTGAGGATTTAACAAAATGAAGTCAGAGCACACACCACAGAAACTAACCAAGAAAATATGGTATAATGACCTCTGCTGCCCAGACCATAGCCTGGCTGGGCAGAGTCGAATTCTATAGAACATGTGCCTAGCTAAGAATTCCAATAAATCCAACTCTCTCAGTAGATTCTAACATAATGCATCTTGGGGGTACCTTTATTTTAAATCTTTTTACATGCCGTGTGGAGGATTTAGGAAGGGATCTAACCAAACCATCACAAAATATTTAATAAAGCTATCCTTAAGAAAATCAAAGAAGATGTCACACCAAATGACCAAGGTCTCAAGAGACATATTAAGTTTCTGGATCATATCATTAACTCAAAAGGAAAGGTACAATAAAGCCATCTAGTAACTTGATCCCAGAATATAATTCACCATGTAAAATTCAATCCTAGATTCTTGGGCAAAACTCAGTTCTGATCAATCTGTGCATGGGTTCACATGGGTCCTCTCTCTCCTGTGCCCCAATTCAGGAACTGGTTTAAATCCTTTTGGGGACTGCAGTTCACTGCCAGATGCCAGTGCTCCAGTGGACCCTATCTGTTGAAAATGGTGAAGATGAGAGTGAGGCCATGGACTCATCCCTTCCCATCAGACAGCAGAGCCGACTGGGTATAGTGTTGCACCCTCTACAAAGGTCGCAAAACTACTGCTTAAGATAATTGTCTGACTAACTGGCAACTTCCATAGAAGTTCATTAGTTTTTTCCCATTTTCACCTGTAAATATTATAGTGAAAATCATCATGGAAATGCTTCTTCAGTGGCTCTTGGGGTGGAATGCAAGAGGTATTCTCAGCATCCTTACTTCTGACAATAATATTGGGTCAAATTCTGCTCTGAGTTTTTCATAAATTCCAAGGCAGGAAGGACCATTATGGTTATCTGGTCTGAGCTCCTGTGTAGAACAGGCTACAGAACTTCCCCAGAACGATTCCTAGAGCATCTCTTTTAGAAAGACATCAAACTGTAAAATTGTCCCTGATGGAGAATCCACCATGACCCTTGGTAAGTTGTTCCTTTCACTGCTAAAAATTAATGCTATATCTCCAGCCTGAATTTGTGAAACTGGTTATACTAATGTGGTGGAGTTGCACTGACATAATGGAGGCACTTGATCAATTATAAGGACGAGCTTCTATGCAAGGAATCCTATGTTATCAGGAGCTTACCCGAAGACAGATTCAGCTTGGAATCTTTTACATTATTGTAGGTCATATGTGTTGATCTTCCAGGTTCTGGAGAATTCAAGGAAATGCTTCTTCTGGTGGCTTTTTGAGATGGAACACAAGAAGTATTCTCAGCATTCTTGCTTTGATCATTTTGTTGGCAATTCTCTTTGCCTTTTAGGTTTGAAGCATGCATTGCTGCATGGGGGAAAAATATTATGTTAAACTTACTAGATGCTATTTGATATTTAAATACCATGTCACAGTGAAGGGCACACAGGGAATGTCTACAAAATATTTTGCAGTGAGCCTCTCAACCTCAACTTGACAGACTTGGGCTACTGGGGCTTATATTAGCATTGTAAAAATAGCTGAGTAGATGGTGCTTTGAGGTTGTGGCTCAGGCCTGGAGTTCAGGCTCTGATGCCTAGGGAGGTGGATGAGCTTCTCGGGAGAGAGGAAGTTATTAACTTAAACTAATTAGTCAAATGATTTCTCAAAATACCTTTGCCTGCAAATGTGCTGGATAAGTTTTTTGATTCTTCAGAAATCCATTTCTTTTTCTTCACTCCTTTAAAGTGATGCTTCTTTACTGGCTCAGTGTGGTTCATTGCTAAGGGAGAAAAATGACATAAATTTATTTTTTGAAAAAACACATGCTTCTGGAAAATTCCCTCATTAAAATAGCAGTGTGCTGTGGTGCATTAAAATAAGAGTAACTTCCCTCGTGTTTTACATGTACACTCTGTGGGATACAGAGCTTTCTTTTATGTGCTAAAATATTGATTCTGAAAACAGTTAATTATAGTGAGAAGATCAGTATCATCCCTAAGAGTAAAATCATAATGTTGCCAAAAAGTTATGTTGATTCTGTTAGAAAAAAAGCTCTCAAAATTTTGGCAGCAAACTTCAAACTTGTTTTAGGTAACTCAGTGTTAGTAAAACAAACAAGGAGTCTTGTGGCACTTTTAAAGACTAAGGCCTTGTATACACGATCACTTTATTGCGCATTAATAATCATTACCGCGCGATACCAACAACAGCGTACACACGTGCAATAGGGCTGTTGCGCGTTAACTGCCTTGTTGTAGCGCAATACAAAAACCACCTCGACGAGGGTGGTAGCAGTTAACGCGGAACAGCTGTTGCGCCTTTGCGCTCGTGTGTACGCTTACCGCGCAATGATTGGCCTCCAGAAGTGTCCCAGCATTCCAAAGTCGTCCTCTCTGGTCTTCCCCCCACCCGCTCTGTGGCAGTGATGAAACAGTCCCCGCCCTGATAAGATTCCCGGGATTTTCGAATTTCTCATCTGTTTCACTTCCTGTTCTCTTCCTCGTGGAGTGGAGTGCAGCTCCGATCATCAGTGGCAATGGCAGCCCGTTGTGGAAGACGCGCACCCCTTTGGAGCACGGCAGAGGTGCTGGACCTGATCAGCATCTGGGGAGAGTCTGCTGTGCAGGTGCAGCTACGTGGCAGCAGGCGAAATTATGATACATTTGGCAGAATTTCTCGGGCCATGTCAGAGAGAGGTTATGATAGAGATACTGTGCAGTGCAGATCAAAGGTGAAGGAGCTAAGAATAACCTATCACTGAGCAAAGGAGGCAAACCGCTGTTCTGGATCAGCGCCTGCTACATGCAGGTACTATAAGGATATAGAAGCCACTGCAAAGAGTCCCATGGACACATTGGCCCCCCCTCATCCAGTGAATGCCAGAGCCAAGCAGGATGAGGATGTGATCAATGAGGAGGAGGAGATGGAGGATGACCTGGAGGAGAGTGCAACAGCGTGTAGCCAGGAGCTCTTCTGCACCCCCGCTGAGACGTCCACCCAAGACATGAATTGCAGTGTGTCCTCTGAGGCGGCAGAGGGGGGTTCCGGTAAGTTTCTCTTTCATGCAGCTATGACTCCTGCTAAAATATCATTGACCGGGGTGGGGGTGCTTGCTGTCTCAGTCCCCGCTGTGCATGCTCTTTACTCTGCATTCATTAGAAGAGCATCAACACAAGCAGTGATTGTCACAAAATCATCTGTATTTAGGTCAGTAAAGGTTTCCTCAATGTACCTCCAGAGCCTACTACTCAGGTTAGATGGGAGAGCATTTGTGTCTATGCTCCCAAAGACGGATACTCTGCCTCGCCAGCTGCAAAGCACAGCCCTGGGAACCATGGCAGCACACAGTGCAGCAGCATACGGTCCTGACTTGCAACCGGTAGCATGTAGGATATGTATTCTAGCTGGCAGGGCACTCTGAGGAGAGAGATATCGGGTTCCATCTGTGTGCCCTGTGCAGAATGTTAGCCCACAGTAAGCCTTCTATTAGGACGTACCTTGTCCGCTTCAGCAAAGGATAGGATGTTGACTGCCCTGCACCTTCCAGTGGAATGTGCTACTGGAAGGTTACATTGGTTATCTAGGCTATGTGTTAACAACAGCTTTATTATTATTATTTTTTTTAGATTCGACCTTCACAAGGCCAGTGTCTACCCCAGCTGACCGCATAAGAAACATTCGGCGGCGTGCTCGAAGAAACAGGGCGGATATGTTTCAGGACCTGCTGAAAACAGCACAGGAATCCGTGAGGGAGAATCGAGCCTGGAGAGAGGAATCCCAACAGAGGAGGCAGAAACACAGGGACGACCTGATAAGTGTCATGAAGGAGCAAACAGAACTGCTCAAGAGCATGATTACTTTGCAGAACCAGGCGATTAATGTACGGGCTCCACTCCATACAGTTCAGCCGTGTCTGCCTCCCACACCCCGTAGTCCTTCAAAGAATTTCTTTGAAGGCCACCCGTCCCCCTGGTACACTGCAACATCCAGTCCCCCCCAGAGCTACTTTTTAGAGACCCGCAGCTACACGCACCTGTAACCCCCCCTTTAGGTTTTAATAAAAACAGTGACAAATAATTTGAAGAGTGGCTTTATTTGTACACATTGAAAATCTCATAAGGTGCACCTGATGCGTCCTGGAAGTTAACTAGGGGAGGGCATCATTGAAATGGTTCCTCAGTGCCTCCCTTATGCGAGCAGCTTCTCCTTGGGCCCCCCTAATACTCCTAGTGGCTGGCTGTTCGTATGCTTCCTCGAGGCGCTGTTCCTCCATAGCCCACCCTGGGGAAAACTTTTCTCCCCTACTTTCACAAATGTTATGAAAGACACAGCACGACACAATCACAGCAGGGATGTTGTTCTCCGCCAAGTCCAGCCTCCAATACAAACAGCGCCAGCGCCCTTTTAAACAGCCGAAGGCACACTCCACAGTCATTCTGCAGCAGCTCAATCTGTAATTGAACCGCTCCTTGGTGCGATCTAGGTTACCGGTGTATGGCTTCATGAGCCATGGCATCAGTGGGTATGCTGGGTCTCCGAGGATGACTATGGGCATCTCCACATCCCCCACTGTAATTTTTTGATCAGGGAAGAAGGTACCCCCTTGCAGCTTACGGTACAGACCAGTGTTCCTGAAAATGCGGGCATCATGAACCTCTCCCGACCACCCAGCATTGATGTCTGTAAAACGCCCCTTGTGATCCACGGGTGCTTGCAGCACCATGGAGAAGTAGCCCTTCCTGTTGATGTACTCGGTCGTGAGATGGTCTGGAGCCAAAACAGGGATGTGTGTGCCGTCTATGGCTCCCCCGCAGTTAGGGAATCCCATGGCAGCAAAGCCGTGCACAATCTCACGAACATTGCCCAATGTCACCGTCCTCCGTAACAGAACGTGATTGATGGCTCAGCAGACTTGTGACAGGGCTAATCCGACGGTGGACCTCCCGACTCCAAACTGGTTTGCAACCGACCAGTAGCAGTCAGGAGTCGCCATCTTCCAGACAGCTATCGCAACACGCTTCTCCATGGTTAGGGCTGACCTCATGTTGGTGTCTTTACATCGCAGGGCAGGGGCTAACTCAGAGCACAGTTCCAAAAAGGTTGCTTTCCACATTCGAAAGTTCTGTACCCACTGCTCATCATCCCACAGCTGCATAACAATGCGATCCCACCACTGGGTGCTCATCTCTCGCGACCAGAAACGGCGTTGCACCGTGTGCAGATGATCAGTGAAGGAGCTGAGCAACGCGATGCTGTTGCTCTGCATGGCATTGATCAGCCCCTGCTCCTCAGTGTCCTCGTCTGACTCGGAGCTCATTGCGTACTGAGCAACCAGCCGAGATGTATTTAGAATGCTGAAGGCGGCAGTGGAGATCAGAGCAGGATCCATGCTGTCGCTGTTGTGATTGCTCGCAAGTGGTGCGGTGCGTCACTGCACTGTTGAAAATAGGCGCGAGTTGCTATTGGCAACGAGGAAGACACAAGGGGAACACAGTGCACCACGGGAAACTGAGAGTTTACCCATGGCGCTTTGCGTTCCTTTCCTTCATCCCATGATTCCAAGCGCCGATTGAGGGAAAATTGAACTGTGGGATAGGTGCCCAGAATTCATTGCGCTACCCTGCGATATTGCAAAGAATTCTGTTGCGTTGCAAGGAGCGACGTGTGTACACGCTATCCCGCAATAAAGGTCACGTGTTTTTTATAGTGCGATTGCCATGTTGCGCTTTAATCAGATCGTGTGTACATAGCCTAACAAATTTATTTTTCGTATGAGCTTTCATTGGTGAAGGTAACAGATATTTTTAGTCCAAATTCTGGCTCAAAAGGTGTCCTGATGCAAGTCAAAACACCTGAGCCAGTACACCATGGGAGAGTCATATAGTTTAAGGAGGACAGATATCTGCTGTAATCCAGACATATGTTCTTCAGCTATAAACCATGGATTTTATGCAAGCATTTTTGAGCAGGCCACAAAGGCTATGTCTACACTTGCAAGTTAGGTCGACTTAAGGAGGCTTAAGTCGACCTAACTTAGTCCCTGTCCACACCAGGCTTTCATTAAGTCGACTTAAGGGCTTCCTGAAGTCGACTTAATAACTACCGCCATTTAGGTTGACTTAATGGTTAAGTTGATTTGTTTAGTTGACCTAAAACCAGTGTGGATGCCCTAGGTTGACTTAGTTCCCTAAGCCGACCTAGGGCTGGGGACCAGGGAGCTGTGGCTCCCCGGGAGAGGGGAGCCACAGCTCCCCTCTCCCAGGGAACCACAGCTCCCCTCTCCCAGGGAACCACGGCTCCTTTCTTGCTAGGAAGCCTCGGGGTCCCAGGGAGAAAGGAGCCCCCACTCTCTTCTGCCAGAGAGCCACGGGTCCATTGTCCCCAGGAGTCCCTGGGGGATGGGAGCCATGGCTCTCTGTCGACTTCAGAGTCTAGTGTAGACTCTGTAAGTCGACTTAACAAGGTTGACTTTATGTTGTCCTAAGTCAACCTTGTTAAATCGACTTAACAGAGTCGACTTAACATTTTAGGGCCAAAAGCAGCAAGTCCTTTACAAAAGTGAGTGTGTTACACCCACAAGCAAAGTTTTATGCACGTTGACTCAAAACACAACATAGCAACTATATATTATGAGATAGAATAAGTTATCATGTGACATATAACTGACCCTCATATGTCATTAGCTCTATCAGTCAGCAGATCTAGATGAAACACTGATAATGATGAAGCTTAACATATAAAAGAAAAGTCTCCCTCTGTCCTTACACCAAGAGTAAGGATATTGAGTGAGGGAAGGATAGAACCTCACATCCTGCTTTGTAAGGTAAACATCAATTCCTGTGACCCTTTGTCCCCAGCTCCACTACTGAAAGTTTGTCGTCTTTCACCTTCAATTGAGCAGTATAAGCCTTAGTTTTTGCGCCTATCAGTTCATGCCAAAATATAGGAGAAATTTTCTTACACTTCAGTTTATTATTTTTGAACTTACGTGTGATTTATATCCCAAAATGTCTTCTTATCTTTTACTTCAACAACAGAAAAATAGTAAGCAGGAAATGATTTACCCACTATATATATATTCAGATAAGGAAATTTTGTGATCTCCCCAAAATACTGTAGTATCCTGTAGTACAAGGTAAGGTTCCAGTTTAGCAAGGCACTTAAGCATGTGCCTAATTTGACATATGAGTGTAGTCCTTAAGTAGATTTTAATGATTGCTTAAGTGCTTTGCTTAATCAGGGTCTTCTACTGCTAATCATTAGAGGCCCAATTCTGTGAGAGGCTATGCACCTCTCCCTGGAATTCACAGTGATCACCATCTTCCAGGATTAGACCTTTGGGCTGTGGAAAGAGAAAGCTAATTAGCAATCTGATACCGGTTATATTGAAATGGGAGCAAGATTGCCCTAACTCAAAAAAAGTGCTTTCCTCATTTAGTATGATGAAAGAAACCATATTGTTGATAGGACTTCTCCAATTAGCTCCAAGTCTGTAGAATAGAAGAAATATCATTTAGGTGGTGCCCCTTAAGTGTCCAGCCTGATTACAAAGGAAGCAAAAGAAAACTTTTTTCCAGAATTACAAAGCATAGAAATAATTATTCAATACCTTTCCCATCAGAACGTCTGCACAGAATTAATTCTTTTTCTCCTGTTAATTCTTCATTTCGCTTCCCCCTGATAAATATCCTCCTTTGTGGTATATAACCATCACCCCCTGCAAAAAATTATGATGCATTATGATGCAAATTATAAATAACGTAGAGACATGGTATGTCCTCATTTATGATAAAATTTATTTTACTGCATTTAAAATGCAGAATGCAACCTTTTAATTTTATTCTTTTTATCATTTAATTTTTATTAGTTTTTGGTTAAATTAATATAAAATATTAAGACTATAAACGGGAAAAACAAATAGAAGGTAGTTATGTAAAAATGTGTGTAGAAAACTCAGAGAAATGAAACATACATTCAATATCCTTTTAATTCATGCCTCTCAGTATAAATATACATTTCTATAATTAATTCTCCCTCTGAATTAACTCTTGATTAACCAAATACAAAACACCTGTACAGAACATAACACACAAAACATAAAGCCAAATACATACATTGCTTATAATACATGCAGGGATCAGGAAAGAGATATCAGTTATAAAGTGCTACCCAAAGCCCTAATATTTCTGATATTATTTACATCAAATATCTTTCTTTCATAAAATAATTTATTTAACTGGCAAGAAAAACACAGTAAAACTAATCTATGTGGACCTCATTAAAGCATTTGAACAATACCACATGGGAAATTATTAAACTGCAGAAGATGGGGTTTCGAAGAAAAGGAGATAGCCAAAGCTAGGAAAATATAAATGCTTGCAGAATCCAGGGTCATCCTTAATGACTTAAATCCTGATCCTGCACTGAGATCCCGAAGGGCAGGCTCCCGTGGCTGCACATAGTCCCACTGAAGGTAGGCACATGGATCTGCCCATGTGGAATAGCTTGTGGAATCAGGGCCTTAATACTGCCCAATATGACTGCCGAAACAGGAAGTCTGGTCAGTTTTACTAATGACATGTTCTCAAAAACAGCAATTGCTGAAAGTTTGGTGTATCTCTTCTATATCTGACTGTCATGCTTGTCTAAACTGCTGCTGTCTGAGCTTCTTTACAACCATGGTAGCCAGGGCCGTCCTTAGGGTGGGGTAAACAGGGCAATCGCCCCGGGCCCTGCGGCCGCGCTTCACCCAGCTCCCCACTGACTTTGGCAGCGAGGTGAGCCAGGAGCACTTCCCCTGGCCCCTGGGCCAGCCCTACTCCTCCCCGCCCCCAGGCAGAGCAGGAAGGCCCAGGGGCGGGGCAGGTACACGAGGCCCAGCCTCTGTGCTGGCCTGCTGCATCCTGCCCATGGCCACACCCCTCGCCAGGCCGCATGCGGTCCGGTGGGATGGGGCCACGGCCACGGCTCGGGCTGGCCCTCGCCCCCAGGATGGGCACAGGAGGGCAGGCTAAGCCTCGGCCTCAGCTCCCCGCCGAATTAGGACTGCGGCCTGAGTCGTGGCTCCCCACCGCCCCAGAGCCGGGGCCTTGGCTCCCCGCCGCCCCGGGCCCGGGCCCGGGGAGAAGGGCGACGGCGACACACGGCTTAGGCTGCACTCGCGGGTCAGCGGCTCCCCGCCACTCTGGCTGCCCCTTGCCCCTTCCCTGTGGCGGCGTGGCCTCAGCTCTCCACTACCTCTCATCACTGCCCCGGAGCCATGGCTCCCTGCAGCTTCAGCTTCCCGCCGCCCTGGCTTCCCCTTGCCCCCGCCCCGGGGCCGCGGCTTCTGGGGCCAGGGCTGGCTCCCCCGGGGCCGACCGGCCCGGCCCAAAGCGCTCCCCTCCAGCATGGGGGGTGGGGCCCTGCCAAGGCCGATTGGCTCTGGGCCCCGCTCCCCCCAAGGGATGGCCGTGATGGTAGCACGAAGAAGCCATTTCTTTTTCAAGATTAAATTGAGTGGAGTCACCAAACTGAAAATATTTCCTTCACTTTGTTACTGAGATGAGTGGAATCCAAATACCACAGTAATATTTTTTTTATTAACAACATTGAAAGAAAAAGCTTTTACAGAAAATACAGAAATAAATTGCACTAGAGTATATTTGTGAATTATTTACCATAGGATATTATAGAGTGAGAACAAACATTTTAGTGTAATTACCTCCATTTTCAAAGGCACTAAAATCGGTCCTGGTGTTACCATCTAATGATGCTGCTACTTCTCCTTGTCTTTCTATATTATTAAACTTTGTTGGAACTGTAACACCATCACCTAGAAAGACAGCAGAGGGAATTTTTTTACTTAGTCATGTGGAGTCAGGCATTTGTGATAGACAAATGACCATGGGAGAGTAAAGGAAGTTACCCACAGCTCTGCAAATGGACATTTTTGCGTACCAATTTTATGGACAAACACATCAATGAACATTTCTGAATTCCGAGCAAAACATGCATGAATGCTTAAAGTGATAAAATTAAATAACAGAGTATAAAGTTGAGGGTAAACCACTATGTCTGCCAGTTAAAAAAATACACTGTACTAATATTGCCTCTTTGTCTTCCCTGTCAGTGGGCCTGTCCTAGACTCTTGTCTTGCACGGATTATACCTGGTCCTAGAAAGAATGATCTACCTAGGGCTTCTGGGGCCTCAGTAGGCCTTTCTACACTGACTCTGGGAGCATACCTCCAGCTTAGATCCACAGACTTGTGCTAGATGGCTCAGGTTAGCACTCTAAAAATAACTGTGTAGACATAGTAACTGGCCCTAGTGCTTGGGCTCTGAAGCACTGTCTGCACAGCTGTTTTTAGAACACTCACAGCAGCCCTGCTTGGGCATGCTCACTCCCAGGTGCAGTATAGAGAAACCCTGTGAGGTCAGATTATGGGCTCAATTTAGTGCTGCTTTTGCTAATGAACATCTTGAAAGTGAACAGAACCTGACTGCATCCATGGAATTATAATGAGACTTTGTAAGATTGATAACTGATGGTTCTGTACCATTATAAGCCTTCCTTTTTAAAGGTAATGTCCTACTCCTCACATACCACTCTTTGTAAGCTAGAGTACCTTTCTTCTCATCTCTCCTTATACATTCCTCTGCCACTTTTATTAGTTGTTTGGGTGCTATACAATGTAACATATACACATTAAACATACAAATACACCTTACATGATTCCTAAGAAGTGTCACTACACACACAGGCTATACATATAGGAGAGAACAGCTGCAAAGTGTTAACATTATAGCTACTCAGTTTACATGATTGATGTTTATGAATCAAATCTATGGTATTTCTAAGTGCCTATTACTGTGATATCCAAGACCTTAAATACCCATGAGAAATATCTCCACAAAAGTACATTAACAGAAATACCTCTACTCCCAAAGACAGAATTCACAGAGTATTATGATAAACTATTTTTCTCTCTTTTCACTCCTATTAAAAAGGTTAAACTGCTAAAAACCAGAGGCCCAAAAAGCCAGTTTCACTAGCCAATATTATCTCTGATTATCTCTAATTTAAACCAAAATAATATATTCTCTTGCACTTCGCAGTTTTCATTACTATTCACTATTTTCCTGTTTCAATTTTTTTATATGTAATTGTGAATCAAGATGGATGTCCATGAAATTTTCTATTTTGTTGTAAACAAGTTTATGACAATGATAAATGTGTTACTAATACTAACATATCACTTCTTTCTCGAGTACTTCAATGGCCAACACACAAATTATATTAATGTCTGGGAATGTTCAGAGCATAAATAACTGTGTTAAAACCCAGCAATACAATCATCTATTATAATAATAATAAAACAAACCCAACTTCAATTTTTGCAGGCACACACGTAGCTAAGAAGGAAGAAGAAAAACTTTAAAAAATTAAAGGCTAAAGGCTGTATTTCGCAGAAACATGAGATTCTGTTGTATTTTTGCTACAGGAAAAATCTTGAGTGGGATAAATATTCACTGATTCATGCACCTCAGGGCTCAGTTGTGTTGGAACAGGCCCAATAAGCAAAAGATATTGTAACCTTATTTCAAAAGATACTAGGAGACAAATTATAGCAGAGATGCATGCCAAAAGTGCATAACGTCAACCTGGGCTCTACTCAGTTGACCTGGCCTTATTCCATCATGCTGTAGTCAATGCTGGTGTCCCGTCTTCATCACCATGTCTATGCTATTTCTGTTTAAGTTTTTTAAAACTCACAAAAATATTTCTATTAATTTTATTTTCCATAATTCTTTTTTCTAAATTTGCAAAACCCAGTATTTGGATCAAAACTACCTGATAGTATCCTTCTGTGTAATATTAATAATTATTATAGATATATATATATACCTTCTATGTCATAATAACATTGTGTGTATATATATATATATATAAACATTATCCTTGAAGTGAAAAGCATCACTACTCAAGTACTTGCCTTCCTGTAAATCTCTGCCGGTTTCCATGGGTTTCAATTGCTCATTATCCAGTGCTGAAGACATGGTTTTTGCTGAATGATTATCCTGAAGAGTCTGAATTCTGTAATATTCTCCTACTCATGTCCCCCAAAAGAAAGAAAAATGTCTTTACTTACTGATTATATTAATATTTCTTAAACTATCAATAATTAGATATTTACCAGATTTATGACACATCTCCTTTATTGCTTTTTCTTCCTCAATGTCTGCTGCAGTCTTTGTCAATAAATAACAGGCATCTATAGGAAACGTTTTTTAAAAGGGAGAACTACACTGAGTGCAGACACTTCATGATTTCGTAATGCACTATTCATAAAAATAAACAGTTTCATTATAAACCACAGTAACTCCCTCCCTCCCCTTTTCCTATTGTTGGTTTATCCCATCCCTCTGCTTTCTGGACTGAAAAACTATTGCTGACTGACAGATAATTTCATTACCCATATAGTCTTATTTACTATGAAAGTCAAATTTTTAACCATTATTGATTAAATATTGATGTTTAATTTACAGGTGATTAAATTAAAAATCACTCAAAAGCCTTCCTTCAGTCCTTTCAAAACAACCATACAGCCCACACATAAAAGGAGGTGATCCTGTTTGAGCAAATACATACTTGAAAGACCTGATCTCTGATAGGCTATCTGCAGATGTACTGAGAATACTTGGCACATCTTCTGAAATCATTCTGTTGATGCTTAGCTACAGCCTTGTCAACACAAGGAAGCTGCACAGATATAATTAATAGGTTGTTTTTAAATTGATTTAATCAATTCAGTGCAAACCCATGTGTGAATACTCTTATTTCAGTTTAAGAGTGATTAATTTGGTAGCTAAACCAAAATAAGGTTGTCTATGTAGGAGTGAGAAATAAAATGGATTTTAATTCAAGTGGTACAACTTTCTCATGTAGATGAGCCTTGAGGCTGTGACTCTGGCTCTGGTTTGAATAGTTGTATGCAACTATATAGAAGCAGCCTCTTCTAAAAAGGTAAGTACACACTAAGAATAGGGGTAATTTCCATGACAGGTGTATTTCAAGAGGTTTGTACAGCCTCTGTAGGACAGCAGTCATAGAAATGATTTTGGGCTGGACAGAATTATAAGTTTTCTTGTTTGCCGTAAAAATAACATCTCTTAATTAAAAAAGATACTTTACATTTTCTACTAAATGTCAGCTAGTAACAGCTAACATTCCTTGTTAAAGCTAAAGCAAAAAAGAAAATTAGCATCACGGTCAAACTTATACAATGAAAAATCTCAGAGCCTTGGAATAACAAAAAGAACCTTTTCAATGAGTAAAATGATCATTTAAATTACAGATGTAGCCAAATATGTCTGAACATCTCTGAACTTTGAGAAAGTTTAGTTCTGTATCTGAATTATTATATCTCAATGCCATTTAAATTGTGGCACTTGGGTCCATCTCTAATTAATGAAAAGATAGTATTTGAATTATATCAGTAAGAAGATATGAGATACTTTGAAATTGTATTAATAAGAATCTGCATTTTATACAATAAAATGAAGATAATTATAAACTGAGTTGTAATGATGTCTTTGTGATAATGAAATAATTTATTCCCAAATATATGATCAATTTCTCAAAAATGGCACGACTGTGGAAAAGAGCCAAAATCTGTTGGCAACCATTTTGCAAAAGATTTGAGAAAGCCCATTGTTGTTTCAGATTTCAGGGGGGAAAAGTCATATTTACAGTTCTTCTCTTCTTCCTCTTCTTCTTCCTCCTCCAGGCTGAGGTTAATGATCAGTGGAGGGTGAATGGGTCTTAAAATGGTCTCCTGACCTCTCATGGGTTCTTGACTATGGGCAGGATGGAGAGTTCCTTCTTGAACTTCCTTTTGGAGTGTGGCATCTATAGAAAAGTACATAAAGTTCAGTCTGCTAATAAGGCACTAGAACACCAAAATTAGGGTCTGATCATTAAAATTATTATCATGTTTGACTAAGCTACAAATTGCCAAATTGTCCTTTAGGTGGTCTACTGAGCAGGTGGTTGACAGAACTCTATCTCCACAGCAGAAGGAAGTTGTATATTCTGTGTCCCTATTCAGAGGAGCTTCCTGATGCCTCCATGGAGGAGCTGCCCACCACAGAACCAGCATCAGAAACAAAAGAGGAAGATGTAGCCCCTGAGCCTGGTAAGTTTCTGGATCTGTGTCTGTTATTAATATAGAGATGGGAGTGATTTCTAGTTTATGGGAAGGACTTCCAGTTTATTACCCAATACAACATTTATTGCAAGCTCCAGGCAGCAACACCTACCTACTAACAAGGGAACTGCACAAAGATTGTGAAAAGCACAGCAAGCCACAATAATGCAGACAGCATTGATGACACTGGAATCCTTATTGTCTGTAAACAATATCAGCTGAATAAAGATGGAATAGTTCCTGTGCTCAGTAAGTTTGAAAATTTGAGCTGTGTGTTGTATAAACATCTTAAACTAATTTAATCACAAGCAGGACTGTTTCCTTCTGCCTGGAATAAAATTGGAGATGATAACCGGCTAAGAACAAAATAGCCAGCTAACATCTATTTTTTTAGACCATAGTTTTTCTGCAGAAGTTTCCTGAAGGGTTGCTCCCAATTAATTCAAGTACAAAATATATGTTTGGTGTGAGAGTATGAAGTTTTACAAAACCTAATATGAATATAAATGTTTTCACAAAATTAGAAATAAAATAAGTGAAAACAGCTTTTTGTTTGGAAATAAAAGCTCCCCAATAGTGTTCGCAATGGAGGCCTTTCATCACTGTGCTAGTGCCTGAGAACAGAAAATTAAAAACAACTAATTTATTTGCATTCATTTTTAACCTGACAGTACTCTTTTACACTATCCATGACAGATCATAGTTACAGATTGTGCAATGCACTATTAACTCAAACTAGGTTTCTAAACTTTTTCATTATTTTATGAATAGTAAAAATAATAAAAATAGTAAAAATTCTAAGTAAACCAAATAGAAAAGGCTTTGTGAATATTTGGGTTTTCTGAATATTTTATTGCAATTCCTACCTGCTATATCTAATCTATCCTTCATGTTGAGATCTACTATTTTCATCTTCATAGTTTCTATGCGCTAACTCTCTTTTCTACCTCAGACTGTTTAATAAATGAAGATAATTGATAGAATCTAAAACGTATCTTTACTTAGCTAGCCTGTATTTGCACGACAGAAAGCAGTTGTCTCCTATGTCATGTGTTCACTGTATTTTAATTTCTAGAGTAGCATACATCACATTCTAGCCACTGAGAATACTATGCTTTATGGTTTACATAGGTTTACATAGATCCTAACTCTCTGGGTCACTGTAATTATCAGGCAGTTACCTCAAACAAAAAATCCATTCAATTTTTTGGCAATGCTAACCATTTAATCAACATTTAATCTTTTGCTCCATTAATGAAGTGAATTTTAAAACAATATGTTTTCCACTCATAGTCAGAACCCCAATTTGCAAACACAGTGGTGGTCTCCCAAATGCTGCTGTAAAACAGATGCAGGTTTTTTATTGACATTTGGCTCGTTATTTGCTATGATAAGTAAGAAATTTTTATATACTCTCACTCACTTCAGATGTGTAAATTAGACCATTTGTATCAGGAGTGTAAGCAAAGAAGCCAGCAGTCAAGAGGAGAGGGTGAAAATTGATTTTTCTTTCTATATTAAGATGAGTAGATCATTCCCACAGATGGAATAGATGATTTCAGATGTAGTTTTAGAAAGCTTACTTGATTAGTAGTTATGTGGGAAGAGGGACAAAGAAAAGGATAGTAAGAGAAGGTATAGCTTCTGTCCACACAATTGCAATCCATTAGTCATGTATGGGTAACCAATGAATCATGTCCATGCAGTAATGTACAGTATACATTCTTCTAAAATTGTGACTGAATGAGTACTATATGCCATGAAGAACTTACTGTACTTCCTTAAGACACAGATCATGTGTTCTCATGAAGCCCTGAAGAGACCTCACTATTAATGTAGAGGTCAATGGGTATACCTACACTAGGAAAAGTTAAGTCAACTTTGTTAAGTCGACTTAATGAGGTTGACTTTAAGTTGACTTAAAGTCAACCTTATTAAGTCGACTTAACAGTGGTGCTACCTTTAAGTTGACCTTATTAAGTCGACTTAACATTGGACATAGCTGTCCACACTGGCATTAAGTTGACTTAATAAAGTCGACTTAAGGGCTACTCCCCGTCCACACTGCCCTTAAGTCAACTTAAAGAGTCAACTTAAGGCTTAAGTCGACCTAAAGAGTGGAAGTTATTAAGTTGACTTAAGCATTCATTAAGTCGACTTAAGGAATTTCTTAAGTCGACTTACTGAAAGTCCAGTGTGGACGTGGAGTAATTTAGGTCGACTTAAGTGTCCTTAAGTCAACCTAAATTGCTAATGTAGACATACCCAATATGTAATTGGAAGCAGATGAGTGGGTGTTAGCAAGGCCTGAAGCTGTACAAAATGAGGTAAAAAGTAGAGGGGTTTCCTATAACAAAATCTTCAAACTAGATTTGATTATACACAAATCACTGTCTTACATGACTGTCATGCAGCACATTAAAGAAACATAGCGTGTAAAATATTACATTCTTCACTGGTGAGATAAATGGATTAAAATTTGAGTTGCTATTGAGTACATCACCTTTGATGTAACTGCAACCTACAGAAATTCTAACACAATGGCCAAAGATATTTCTATGGCAACCCTATCAAACATAATCATAAATTCTTTACTAACCTTGACTTCAGATTATATTTGACCCAACCTGCAATGCTGTCTTTCTTCACCTACACAGGAATTATAACAACACTAGAAGTGTCCAATACATTTTTAGCATACCTATTTCAATGTCCAAATTATTGAGAAAATATTTTTACTCACTGCTACTAGGTGGTAAAAAAAGTCCATTTATATTACGAGGTTTGCTATGATGGAAGACACAACTGATCCTCACGCAGCCTAAAGGCTGCGTTTCCCAGAAACATGAGATTCTGTTGTATTTTTGCTACAGGAAAAATAAAAAGGGGACAGTTTTCAGATATAATGATTATACAAACAATGAAATATACTGGACAGAACGCTAATTAATTATATATATGAGTTAGAAAAAAAGAAATCAGGTACAGTATTGTGGGAAAGACATAGGACTAGGACACATAAGGCTTAATTCTGATATTTTATACTAGTGTAAATTAGGAATATCTTCACTGAAACCAATGGAGTTACAATGTTGTCAGACCAGACTCACAATAAGGAGTTCTAATCCTGGCTCTGCTACAGACTTTGTGAGACACTTCGAAAAAAAAATAATTTCTAATGCCCCAAATTTGCTTAATTTTTGTGTTTTAGGGCTTGTCTATTTGAACAGTTAGTGAGCAGCAAGTTGGGGTGTAAGTCTATCACAAATTAGTGTGCTGCGTGCGCTAACTGTACATGGATCCTGCTATCACACATTAAAAGTTCTGTAATGCTCTTTGATTTCTTCTGCTTTGAAATGGAAGCAGAAAAGTGAACTAGGGCACTTCTAGTGTGTGGTACCAGGGCTCACATAGACAGTTAATGTGAGGTAGACTTATTCCTTCACTTGCTTTGCACTAATCGATCATCCAGACAAGCATTTGGTTTCCTTATCTATAAAATAGGGATAATAATAGCTATCTCATAGGCATGTTGTGAAACTACATACGCTTAATATTTGCAATGTTCTTTGAGATCCTTTGAAGACATATGCTATATATGTTCAAAGTATTAATGATTATTCCTTTATTATAAAAAGGATGTTATTATTATAGGAAAATTAAAGGAAAATGAGAAAAGCAATTCGTATCCAGTGATGGACTTAAACCCCCCCGCAAAAAACCTTGTATTGGGTGTCACAAGGTTTCCATGTTTGAATGTCAACTTGGAGGTCAGATGTGTGAGGGTTAGCAGAAGTGAGGGTCACTTTCGCTTTCAGAGTGAGTGTACTTCAAGAAACTTATCTACCTGTATTTCCATATGTCTAAATCTGCAAAGCTGATGTGAACACTTTCCCTCTCTCCATAATGAGCACACGGTTTCACTGCCAAGAGCTTTTTCACAGTGACGGAATCGGCACTTGGAACCCTAACACGGGGGGAAAGGCAAGTTAAAGTTGTATGATCCTAAAGTCCCATGCACCAGTAGTTGGTTTATATATTATTTACATGTTATTTTTATTAATGAGGAAGTTGACTAGTCTATGTAGCATAGGATTGTTGTGAAAAGATACTTGCGAGAAATGGAAACAATTAAGAGCTGATTGACTGATGTTAGAGTAGCTCTGTACAGAGGCATTTTAGCAACCACCCAGCTCCGAAGCCACTGCCAATTATTGGGACAGACTAACAATTATCCTGTTTGCTGCTTTCAGCCATTTTCAGGCCTATGCAGGGACTTAGAAGAACTAGGCATACTGGGAGGTGGGATAGAGGGTGAAAACGTGAAGTGAGCCTGGCTCTATGCATTCTATCTCTCTCTGAATATGCTGAGGCAGGTGTCTGTGAAAAACAGGAAGTCTGGATCTATTTTTTAATCATCAGTAGGGGGAATTTAGCTATTAGACTAACAGCGAAGACTCCTTCCTTCGCAATTTTTTGTAGCGACCTGTCTCTGTAGCTCCTGCTTCTGTCTAGTGACTGATTTGTTTGGTCAGCTATGTAATATTTTTCTTGATTGACATGTAATTTTGGGGGTACAAGAGAAAGGCAGTGAGTCTGAGTCAGTGGCTTGCTTGGTGGACATATTTGGAACGATCTCCAGGCATAGACAGAAGGACTGGACACCTGGAAATCTGTGACTGTATCACCCAAAGATTTGCCAAAAGACAATCTTGTGGGGTTCATATTAAGTTTTGGGGCACTTTAATCATCTGTTGTATTGTATGTATTGGAGACTGTTGGTGAAAGCAACTTTGGTGGGGGTTGCTGGGGACCATTAAATAAAGCTTTAAAATTAAAAGCACTTTCCTTTCCTTTGGTATATTTCCAGATGCCAACTCACAGAGACTAAACATTACTGAATCAAGGAACTCTGGGTAACAGCTCCACTATGCCCAGTTCTGCAATTAGTTTACAGAGGTGACAATCCCAACCAATGTCCCCTCTAAGGTTTGGCGGCTTGTGTGCAAAATTTTCAACCTGTGTGCAAAACTTTTTCTGAATAAAATTTTTGTGCAAACTCACACAACAGAAATTATTGAAAAATATAGATCAATGAAAAATTAACAAAAGTTGTTATTTAAAATTGTTTTTTATTGATTTAAATGTATTTTATGCTTACATCACCCCAACCCAATGAAAGTTACACCTGGGCAGCTGAGGGCAGAAGAGGCCATTGGCTTCAATGGAACTGCTACTGATTTATACCAGTGTAAGTGGGGGGAAACCAGTCATTTAATGCCACATGAATTATGCCATAACTACTTTGTCCAGTCTAGCTTAAATAACTGAAAATATGGGACTCCCACTACTTACAAACTTGGGAAACTATTCCACAGTCTACTGGATATCACTGTTCTCCTGATATTCAGACTAAATTTTCTCTTGCCCAATATTATCCCTTGACTCCTACTTATATCCCATTGGACCATTCTCCTCCCACCCTCATATAGTTTCAAATTTTATCATCGCTGTCCCTTAGTAATGATTAAGTAAACTATAGAATTTTGTGGTTTCATGACCCTATTCTGCATTACATGCGAGTTACTTTCAGATGTGTGTAGGAGGGGGGAGTGACAGTCATAGGAAGTTGGTTGCTACTCAGCCCCAGCAGGTGCAGAGTAGCAGGGGGCCTTTTCTAACACCTATGGCTGGTTTAAGGCCTATAAGGGGGCTTAACAAAGCAGGAGATCATGCATAAAAAAGCTCAGTGCACCCACGTCCCCAATGCCAGTCTCATTCATCACCTGACATAACCTTTTCCTCCCCCTTACAGCAGGGGTATTGAGGCAGCTGTTGTCATGCTGCACAAAGTACATTTAGCAGATTGGGGGATTGACCCTTAATTTTTGCTCACAAATCACCCATTCCAGCTACTTAATCATTCTGTTCCTCTTCTTTTGATTCCATCCAGCTGGTCAACATCTTTCTGATTTTGAAGTGCCCACCACAACATGCAGGGTTATAGATGGAGTTTCATCAGGCCTGAAGTCAACCTGGGAGCATGTAGGGATATGATGTGTACTACTTAAATATTCTCCTCTGTTAGCTAACATTTGTCCAGGTTACATTTCATTTTACTTTCTTTGTTTTCTTTTTGTTATTCTTCTGCTGTTTCTGGAGTTTATAACATCCCCTAATTGAGTAGGTCTGTGAATTTTAATACCATTTACTCCTCTTTCCAGAACATCATTAAAGACATTCATTATAATAGGGCCAAGGAGTATTACCTGTAAAATGCATTATTTTATTGAATAAAACTGGCCAGACTGGTAATATATGCTAGAGATTTGTACTGGGAGTAATACCTACTCTCTAAGTTCTGATCCTGCAATTGGATGACTAACGTAGACTGCTACGCCACCCCACTGACTTTCCCTACTACGGCCATTCTCACAAGCACTTCTTCAAATGGTGGTAACATCAAGAATGATGAGATTTCAAGAAAGCAGTTTGAAGGGAAGTCAGGTAGTCAAAACTATCAATACCAGGCAAAGTTCCTGTTGCCTAACAAATTTATAAATATTGTTTATCACATTATCAATGAAACAGGAGAAGTATGTTGAGTGATCTTTGAGTAGTGTTTGCAAAAGTCCACCTTACACAGTGCACATTTTTCATGAATTAAACCTCTTTAGCATGTAAGCTTGATTTTCAGAACTTATGAGCATCCACAGATCAATCTGAAGTAAATGGAAACTGTAGATCCTCATCACCTCTAAAAATCAGTATCTATGTGTGAAATATACATGCATGGACACACACACACAAACAGTGACATATACATCAGTATATAAAGAAGAAACATAAGTTCAACCTATAAACTCCTCCTTATAGCAGAAAAATCAAAGATGCAAACCACTGTAAATTCTACAATATTTACCTTTATGCAGGTGGAATAAAAATAGAAATAGCAGTCATTCCCAACTTGTGCCATTTTCACCTCTTGTACTTCTATTCCACTATCTTTATACAAGAAGGGTATAATCATACAGTTAAGAACTATCAATGTGTATGGAAACAAAACTCCTTTTTCTGAAGTCAGTGGTTTTCAGGATCTAAGCTCTATTTCCTTTTTTAAACAGACCTCCAATTATAGAATATCTCAAAATTATACTTAAACTAATTACAAATCAGACGGTACCTTCTCCAGGTTTGCCGAAGTGATGAAACATTGAAAGTGGTTGCTAGTCAGTGCACAAATTCAAACTTCTAGAATTTCTCTCATTGTTACTTTAGTTCTTATGACATCATCACAAATGACATCACATGACCCTTTAGATTGGGACTGTTCACTTATTTTTCATTTCTGTTGAGTAAAACAGAAAAAAAAATGATGCAGTGCCAAGTTTCTTATCCTAGTGTTTCTCTGATTAAAACAGACGGGAACACAATTTACGTGAGTTAGAGAATTTAGAACATTCATATAACTGTTTGATCTAGGAAGAAGTATAATTGTAGCTGTATCGACCCCAAAATATTAGAGAGATAAGGTTAGTGAGATAATATATAATAGATATTAGATAATATAATAGATAATAGATAATATCAATATATTGGATTGTCTTCTGTTGATCAGAGAGACAAGCTTTTGAGCCACACAAAGCTCTTCTTCAGGTCTGGGAAAGGAACTCCCAGGTCAAAGCAAAATATAAGGTAGAACAGATTGTTTGGTATAAATAAATTCCAAAGGGGTAGCCGTGTTAGTCTACTGTAGAAAGCACAGGACTCTGTTGTCTTTGGTATAAATAGTTAGCACATATTGTAAGGGACCATTCAAGATAGCCAATAATACCTCTGCAGTCATTGGACAAAAAGATGAAGTAAGGGTATGTCTACAGTACACTACAAACTTAAGTTGACACAAGCCTGGACTGTGGGCTCCCCAAAGAGCTCCCAGCGAGAGCCCGACTGCTGCTCAGACTCTCAGCTCCCCATTCTGCCTGAAGCTCCATCCTGTGGGAAGCTGAGAACTGCAGGCAACCAGGCTTCAGCTGGGAGTGCCATGGAAAGCGGGGAGCTGAGAGCCTGGGCTGCCCTTTACACAGCCCCTCTTAAGTTGGTGGAAGAGCTCCTAGTGAGGACACACACCATCGACAGCAGGAGGGTAGTGTGGACATGAAAAAACACAGTAACTACTAGAGTCGCTGTAAGTCAACCTAACTTAGGTCAACTTAATAGCGTAGCATAGACATAGCCTTAGTAGTTTACAGATGGTTTGCCCTATGACTGCAGAGGGACTAATGGGCCACTCCCCCTTGAATCCCTTACAATCTATGCTAACTACTTATGCTAACAATCTGTTTCACCTTGCATTTTGCTGCTTTGCTGAGGTTAAGGTCTAGTCTTCACTTAAAACTTGCAGTAGCACAGCTGTATCCATACATCTGAACCACTGTAAGAGCACTTTTGTACCCGCGTTGATGGGAGAGAGTTCTCCTGCTGATATAATAAAACCACCAAAACGAGCAGCAGTAGCTATGTCAGGGGGAGAGCATAAGCACACAAATGCTTATTTCGACAAAACTTGCATTGCTTAGTAGAGTGTTTTTTTTCACATCCCTGAGCATAAAGGCTTTGCTGACCTAAGTGCTGTCTAAACAAGGCCTGTGTCTACATTACAAATTACTTTGGTATAACTCACATCGCTCAGTGGTGTGACTAATTCCACACACCTGAATGACATAAGTTATAACAACCTAAGTGCTGGTGTGGACAGTGTTATGCAGGCTGGAGAGCTTCTCCCACTGACATAGCTACCACCTCTCACGAAGAGAGAAGTTAATAAGCCAATGGGAGAGCTCTCACCTGTCAGCTTAGTGTCTTCACCAGAAGCACTACTCTGCATCAGTAAAGCTGAACCACTGTAGCTGCTGTAGTATAGACAGAGTTCCTTCCTTAGACCTGAAGAAGAATCTGTGTGGCTCCAAAGCTTCTCTTACTCACCAGCAGGTCCAATACAAAGTATTACCTCATCCACCTTGTCTTCGCTGCGGCAGGAAAAGTGATTTTAATGTTAAATCTGATTTTAACCTGATCCCAAATGTCAGTCTCTTCAGGTAAGTCTACACTGTAATTAAAAACCTATGGCTAGCTCGTGTCAGCTGACTTGGGCTCTTGAGGCTCAGAATAAGGGGCTGTTTAATTATGGTGTAGGTTTGGATTCAGGATGGGCTCTGGGCAACAGGATACTGCAAAGTTCCCCTCAGAAGGTTCCAGAGCTTGGTCCTGAGCCTGAATGTCTACACCACAAGTAAACTGTTGGCCAGCCACAGATTTTCAGTTGCAGAGTAGACACACCCTTATTGTTGTGACAAGGAATTTCTCACCAAATTCCTTCTGCATACTAATATTCTTAATAAAAGACTTTCCTCCACTTAGCTCAAGTAGCTTTGTAGCTACCTGCTACTATAATGTGAGATGGGGTCTGCTTTTTTCTTCTCTTGATTATCTACATCCACAAATAAAACACAAAGACCAGCATGTATAGGGAACATGGAGAGGCATGATGCACATTACTTAATCCTGACTTTTTATCCAGGTTCATGGAAGCTTGACTAGCAAAGACCAAATGTCTAACAATGTGAATAAAAACTAAGCCAAATCCAACAAAGCACTAAAGCATGTACTGAATTTTAATAAAGCACATGAGAACACAACTGACTTCAAGTTAAACAAATCCTACAGTGCTTTGCTGGATCAAAGCCTAAATGTCCAACTGCACAATCTACGTAACATCTACCAGCTAGCTAAATATAATATAATAATATGTCATTAGAAAATAAGGGATTTTGGTTTTAGACCTCAGAAAATGCTCCATGCATGGAGAGAAGGTCTGTACACCCACACTTCATAGACTCATAAGCTATATATACACTAACTAAAATTAGTTCAAATTAGTTAGTTCGGACTAACTAATTCAAACTAATTTTAGTGAGTTTGAATTAGCTTAATTTGAGCTAGCATGGACACACTGGAATGTTAGTTCAAACTAAGCAAGCACTTGCTTAGTTCGAATTAGCGATCCCCATTCATTTCAATGGTCGGTTAATTTGAACTAAGAAATTAGTTTGAATTAACATGGCCACATTGGTTAATTCAAACTAGTTAGTTCAAATGAACCCCTTAGTTCGAATACCCTATTCGAACTTATTAGTTCGAATTAAGGAAGCCCTTAATTCGAACTAACTGAAGCCTACTGTAGCCCTGGCTTTAGTTAGTTCGAATTAAGCCTCCTTAATTTGAACTAACTTGCCAGTGTAGACATAGCCATTGACTTTAAGGCCAGAAGAGACCATCATGATAATCTAGTCTGATTGTCTGCACATTGCAGACCACAGAACCTCCCTCACCCACTCTTGTAATAGACCCCTAAACTGTGGTTGAATTACTGAAATCCTCAAATCATGATATAAAACTTCAAGTAACAGAGAATCCACCATTTACACTAGTTTAAACCTGCAAGTTACCTGTTCCCCATGCTGCAGAGGAAGGCAAAAAAAAAAAAAAAATCCAAGATCTCTGCCAATATCATCCTGGGGGGAAACGGCTGCCCGACCCCTCCTATGCCAATCAATTGAACCCTGAACATTCTGGCAAAATGCACCAACTAGACACCTGGGAAAGAATTTTCTGTAGTGACTCAAAGCCCTCCCTTCTAGTGTCCCATTACTGGCCACTGAGGATATTTGCCACTAGCAGTCACAGATCATCTAAATGCCACTGTAGGCAGTCTCATCATGACATCCCCTCCATAAACATATCAACCTCAGCCTTGATGATAGGTTTTTTTTGTCCCCACTGCTCCCATGGAAGGCTGTTGCAGAACTCTGGTGGTTATAAATCTTTATATAATTTCAAGCCTAAATTTGTTGATGGTCAATTTATATTCATTTGCTCTTGTGTCAACATTGGTGCTTAACTTGAAATAACTCCTCTTTCTCCCTGGCATTTATCCCTCTGGTGTATTTATAGAAATAATCATATCTCCTCTCAGCCTTCATTTGGTTAGGTTAAACAAGCCAAGCTCTTTATGTCTCCTCTCAAAAGGCAGGTTTTCCATTCCTTGGATCATCCTACTAGTCTTTCTTTCCACCTATTTCAGTCAGAATTTTTTCTTTAGCATGGGAGATCAGAATTGCACATGGTATTTCAGATGAGGTCTCACCAGTGCCTTGCAATATTGTACTAACACATCTCTATCTGTACCTGAAATACCCTGCCTGATGAATCCAAGACTTCATTAGCCTTTTTCACAGGCTCATCACATTGGTGGCTCATAATCATTCTGTGATTAATCAATACATTAAGGTCTTTCTCCTCCTCTGCCACTTCCAACTGTTAAATCACTAGTTTATAGCAAAAATTCTTGGTTTAGTCCCTAAATGAACGACCTTGCATTATTTCATTTCATTCCATTTCTATTACTCCTGTTTTCAAGGTTGCCCAGCTCTTCTTGTGATATTCTAGTCCTCCTCTCTGTTGGCAATACTTCCCAACTTTGTGTCATCCACAAATTTGATTAGCACACCCACTTTTTGTGCCATGGACAGTAATAATAAAGTTAAATAAGATTGGGTCCAAGGCCAATCCTTGAGAAACTCCACTCGTGACCAACCTCCAACCTGACAGTTCACCTTTCAGTATGACCCCCTGTAGTCTCCCCTTTATTCATCTTTCCTTATTCATTTTTAAATTCTCACATTAACCCCCAACTTCTCCAATTTAACTAAACATTTCCCATGTGGAATTGAATCAAATGCTTTACTGAAATTCAGGTAGATTAGATCTAGTGCATTCCCTTTGTCTAAAAGATTAGTTATCTTCTCGAAGAAGATCAGGTTCAATCTAAAAGGTACAATCTACCTTTTGTAAAACCATGTAAAAGGTAAACCATAGTAAAAAAAAACATGTTGTAAAACCATGTAAAAGGCAGCCTACTTTTTGTAAAACCATGTTGCATTTTATTCCGTTTATTAACTACTTTCTTTGTCAATATTTGTTCTAAGACACTGCATGCAATTGAGGTCAACAGAGGTCAGTCGAGGCATGTAGTTTCCTTGATCACTTTTTCCCCTTTATTAAAAATAGGTAAAATACTAGCAATCCTAAAGTAATAGGATACAAACCCCAAGTTTACAAATTCATTAAAAAATCATTGCTATTGGGCTTGCAATTTCATGTGCCAGTTCCTTTAATATTCTTGAATGGAGACTATCCAGGACCCTTATTTATTCTCATTAAATAGTTTGAATTTGACTTCAGTCTTGGATGTGGTAATTTCTGCTTCCATATCTTCATTTCCATTAACCTCTCTGCTACTAGCCCTAAACTCCTCATTGCCCTTATAAAAAACTGAAGCCAGGTATATGTTTAAGTGTTGGACCATTCCTAGATTGATTTCCACCCCATCCTTACTACTTAATGGTCCCACTTCCTCTTTCCTTGCTTTCTTTTTCTTTTTCTTTATCTGGCTACATGAACCTTTTACTGGCTGGCTGTGGTAAGAAAAGAACTGAGGCAGTTAGGTCTGTATAGCTCTTTTATAAACTTCAGAGCTCCAAATACTCTGAACTGTGAAAGGGTGTTTATATGGAATCTCAATGGGAGCTGCTTTTCAGGTTTCTGAAGCTCAATGCAGCTAGTGGGTTCATCCCATAAGAAGAAATATGCAGAGGCCGACTCAAGAACCGCATTATTTTTAATACACCAAATTATTTTGTGACATTTATGAACTGAGATGACTTTGCTTTCCTTCCATGATCTGAAATCACTTTAGAAACATTAATTGAACATTATTCCACTTCCTATAGATGTGGAAACTGAGGCACAGGCCAATTATTTCCATAAGCAAGGCTCTGTGTCAGAGCTAGGAACAGAGCGCAGAAGTCTTGACTCTACACTGCTCTCCATATTAAAAATGGTACTGTTAACAATAAAAATAAATACATAAACTAAATAATTATAAAATGGCCTAATACTTGGATAGGCCTTGATGAGAATAGTGTAGGAAAGTGGCAATCCACAGAGAAGTACCTCTCCGCACATGCCAATCATTTAGAAATTCAGGACCCTCACAGTACACTGAGCCGGGCCCAGCAATATTTCCAAGGATGGCTATTTTGTTTATCAAAACAAAGAAGGAGTCGGTGGTATTTTAAAGACTAACAAATTCATTTATTTATTTTGTTTATGTTCTTTGTGAGAAAACAGCATCACAGCTGCCAGCCCAGGCCTGCCTCGTTTCTCTCTTTTCCTAACCAGAAGTCACTGAGCATCCTCCCTTTCCACGCCAAGTCAGGGGGAAATTGTGCTCACAGCACGGCACAGATATGGAGTGTCATACCCTCACAGCTGTCCCGCCCCAATACCCTTCCGCTGCCCCAGCACTCGGGAGGGAGGGGGGGAACCTGGCCCAGACAGGCCCCAGCCTGCCCTGCAGGGGGAGGGCGGCGACTGACACTAGGCGCGGCCTCTGAACGAACGAACTCCATTTCCCAGCGCGCGCTGCGGCCCCGGCCTTGCGGGCGGCTCAGGAGTGCGGCTCGCGGCCCCCGGGCGAGGGGAGTCGCCAGCTGAGCCGGGGCCATGAGCCGCCTGGGCTCGGTGCAGCGGAAGGTGCCCTGCCTGTTTGTGACGCAAATGAAAGAGGAGCCCTCGGCCAAGCGGGAGCGCCAGGTACCGGGACGGCGGAGTGATACGGGGGCAGCGCCCGGCCCCACGGCGGTCATGGGTCTTGCAGGGGAGGGCATGGGCGCGGAGAGGAGCGGCGGCTTAGGAGGGGGCGCGCTGGAGCTATGGGGGAGGAGCGGGGCAGCGCAGGGGGGCAAAGTGGGAGGAGAGAGGGCAGCGCAGGGGAGCTATGGGGAAGGAGGGGGACAGTGCAGGGGAGGAGGGGGACAGTGCAGGGGAGCTATGGGGGAGGAGGGGGAC
>ML685831.1:10831303-10866696 GCA_007922175.1 Pelusios castaneus
GTGGGGTGGTACCTGGGTGTTGGGTGTGGGTTGGGGGCTCAGGGTGATGGGTGTGGTGGGGTGATAGGGAGGTTGTCTGGGGCTGTCTTAGGGTGCTGAGGAGAAGGGTACAGAGGGTGATGGGGGTCAGGTGGGGGCTCAGCGGGCTGATTAAGAAGGGGGCAGTGGGTACCAGGCTGATGGGTGGGAGGTGGCTCTCATTGTTTGGGGGGAGGATGAGTGCAGTGGGTGGTTGGGACAAGGGCATTTTGGGTTTGCAGCCATCTCCAGCTGTGGCAACACCTGGTGTATCTTTGACAAGTTGCAGACCAGTAGCTCTGTTTAGAGGGGTAGCCGTGTTAAGTCTATTTCAGCAAAACAAGCAGGTAATCCTGGGGCACTTTTAAAGACTAACAATTTTTTTAGTCTTTAAAAGTGCCACAGGATTCCTTGCTTGTTTTGATGCATCTTTGAGATCCTTGGTGGTTCCATGCATCTTTTCAATGTGTATGGCAGTGATAGGGGACTGCCCATGTAGCTGAATTGAGGGTAAGGCAGTTGGAATAGTGATATATAAAGCCTTATCTGAATGATGATTTCTTCTTGAGAAGTAATTGGGGTGATCTGCTGTTCTTTATCCTTCTTTAACCCACATTTCTCCAGCATCCTTCTGGGAAGGTCTTAGCTTTAGGAAGTTAGTTGATATGCTCCAATGGCTGCATTGGTGGCCTGCAGGCATTACTCTTCCTTAACTCTGATGAATATGATTAGTCATGTGACACTTCTGCTGAGTTTTGCGTTTCTCCTAAAAAGAGTTTAGGAGTTTATAACCCAGCAAGCAAGTATGGTGAAATCCCTGCTCTTTCAGGATCCCTCCTTCCTCCATTTCAAAGAGTTAGCTCCTGTAGACCAGGACAAAACCAGGTTGCCATGGTGACAAGGGTTTATAGCCTGGCTCCAAGTTCTGCTGTGGAAATGTTGCTGAGGAGCTCCTTCTGGTGACCAATAATAAAACTGTTGGCACCTTACTGTAAGCCAATTTTGTCGAGCTCTGCTATAGATCCAAAAGTTGGCCATGACACTGTTTGGTGTTTGACATGGCTATCATGTTTTGCTCATGCAAGTTCTTAGGGCTAATGTTTTGAGAGTAATAATGTTAATGTGCTTTGTTTCTTAAATTACTGTTTCTTACTGTTATAAAAAGCAGACAGACGACTAGGGTAAAGTATAAAGTTGTTTCATGCATAACTATCACAAATTAGTAAAGTATTTTGTGGAAATACAGAAGATTGTTTTACAACACACCCACCCATATATATAAATAACAGTGAAATAGGAAGAAAAAATAAGAGTGAACTTGATTCTGTCCTGTCTTGCACCTTCTGTATCCATCTATCCTTGTGCAAGGTACATGTATTAATTTGATCAGGTAGCATTTTACACCCATGCTGCCCAGGTGTAGATTGCTCTTTCTTCTCACTTACTTCTATAACAGTAGTACCTAGACTCCTAGGCTATGTCTACACTAGAAAAAGTTAGGTCGACTTAAAGTCAACCTTATTAAGTCAACAAAGTGGACTAAGTTGACTTAGTCCACTTTGTTAAGTCGACCTAACCACCCTTAAGTCGACTTAATAAAGTTAACTTCAGGGTTACTCCATGTCCACACCGTCCTTAAGTTGACTTAAGGTGTCGACTTAAGGCTTAAGTCCATCTAATGGGTGGTTCTTATTAAGTCGACTTAAGCTTTCATTAAGTTGACTTAAGGAATTTCTTAAGTCGACTTAATGAAAGTCTGGTGTAGACAGGGAGTAATTTAGGTCAACTTAAGCCTTCTTAAATCGACCTAAATTGCTAGTGTAGAGATACCTCTAGAGACTTCATTCAACATTAGGGCATCATCAGACGAGGTGCTTTGCCACATAGTGAAAGAGACAGTCCCGAGCACAAAGATTTACCGTCTAAACAAAAGTGGGGGAAAGGATATTATTCTATAGGAGACTATTTTAAAAATAACTTCTCTTCATCTAAATCTATTTCTAGAAGTCTTACCAACAACATCTCACAGAAAATGAAATCAACCTGAAGATGTCCAGTGGGTGTCTGCTCAGACTCCTTGGAACACTCACCTCTCTATTCTTTCAGGAAGAAAGGGTTTAGCTCAAGACTACAATCTTTGTTATGTTATTCAGAATATGTCTGCTTTAACCACCTTCCATCACCTTGGTATGATTATTATTATTATCATCATCATAATTTTAGTACTAGAAGGGCTTCCATCTCTAAACTGAAAGTTAGGAGCAGTTAGTTCCTTGACAAAGGATGCATGGAACTCTTGTTGCCATGGTAATATCAGGAAGGCATCTATTGAAGTTCTATAGCACCAGGCTGGAACTCTTCTACATTACACACATTGCTTCAGAATGGGGGTGGAGATTGTCCCTAAAGATAAACCCAGAGTGGAAAGGAAGGAAGCTGACTCATTAAATGATTCTTTGAAGTGAGACCATAAGACAGCAATTGGGATTGTTTTATTCCTTGATGCATTTTCAGATTTGTAATATGTTGTGAAATAGTTGCATTCTTACACAATATTAGAAACTAGGAATAAAAAGGACGCTGCTGGATTTGTGGATGTCAATTGTAATTTATTAGAATGCATATGGGAACATACGGAGTGAGGTTTAAATAATTACTGTCTTTTCAGCCATTTAAAGTTTTGGCAACCGAAACCATAAATCGGAAGGCATTAGATGCAGATATATACAATGCAATTCCAACTGAAAAGGTGGATGGAACCTGCTGTTATGTTACAACATATAAAGGTACCATTGAAAATGTTTATGCAGACTTCTCATATTGACTAGTATCCATAAGTTGTGCATAATTTTCTTTTTATTTATTTCACATTTTATTGCATTCCTGTATCAGGAAAATCAGATTCTCACATTTAAAAAAAATGCATGGTTTTACTATAAAATATGCAGTAACTGATAATGTAAGTATACTGTAATTTTATAGAAGATAACACCTGCCTGTAAAATTGTTCTGGAAGTTCAGATAGCCTGTGAAACTACAGTCCAGATAAAAATGATGTAGTTTAAATTATCTTGGTAGCCAAAGAAAAGACTTCTATCTGGTTAGTGAGATTGGCATTTTGTATTAGGACTTTCTGAGGAAAAAAAATCTATAAATTTACCATTTATATATATATATATATATATATATATATATAAATAAATGGTATTTTTTCTTCAGCGGTGTTGGGGAGAAAGTGTGGTTCAATGAATACCTGATGAACCCTTAAAAATTCCTCCTGTTCTCACTTCCTATTGAAAGTATATTTTTAATAGGCATATATCTGTTTTGTGGGCTTTTAAAAATATATATTTCAAGCATTTTGTGCATCGTATTAAGCAAGGCACTGTTTTCAATGCTCTTAGATTTTCTAACAAGTAAGTAAATTAACCTCAATTTAAATATGTCGTCTTTTGATATGCCTCTTTTTTTTTTTTGGAGGCAGGAGGGAATAGAATATTTACTGTTGGATATTTTACCTGTCATGTTAAACTGTCTATTTCAGTGGCAGAAATTCTACTTTGCATGATACTATCTAAAAAGCTGTTGTTTTTGTAACTCTGAAACCTACAGGGCAGCCATACCTTTGGGCTAGGTTGGATAGAAAACCCAACAAACAAGCTGAGAAAAGGTTTAAAAGATTCCTGTATTCAGTGGAAGACTCAAAAGGTTAGTGAGGGTGTTTTCCTCTTTTGGTAACTGAATTATTTCTTTAAGGGATAAAGGCCTTTGATTAAACAAAATAAGCATTATGTTGAAATATTAGTGATCCATCTCACAACTTCTGTATTTCAGTGGTTTTCAGACTTAAGGTCGGGACCCAGTACTGGGTTGCAGACCCTCAGGCAGTGGGTCGTGGTCCCCTTGCTGCTGCCGCCAAAAAACTGGTATGCATTTCTCAAAGATGTAATTGTTGGATCACGGGCATAAATGATTTTTTTTCAACTGGGTCCTGAGGAAAAAAGTTTGAAAATCACTACTATATTTCTTTTCAAGTGCTATGATGCCTTCGTGTGTATCAGTGTATTTTCATTATAATTTTGGCTAAATCAGCATTTGTTTCTCACTATGAGCTAGTTTTGAAACCTAAACCTTTTTCCTGAAATTAGACCTCCTTCACTGCTTCATGGTATTTCTTTTTGCTAGAATGGAATATTTCTTATCAAGAATTTTCTTTCTGCTAGCTGCATTCCTACAATTCTGGCTGTCTGGGGCTGCTGTCCTTTGCTGCGCTCAGAAGATTGGTGTTTTAGTGCTGCATGGTCTGGCCACAGCCCTCTTTCTCCTGCTTGTTACCAGATGAGTTATTCCCAAACTGGAAAATTTACATAGCATCATTTTAAACAAACATTGCAGCAATAATGGAATAGCTATGTACATTAGACCAAAGACGATGGTCATATGGTAGTGATTGCACTTACTATCAGATCCTTGATTCATGAACCATCCATGGTAGTTAGACCATTGGGAAGACACTGCTAGCAGAAAAGAAGTTTCTATTCTGCTGTCATCCTGTCTGGAGTGTTGCCCAAAAACACAGAAAATGTTGAAATACAGATATATCAAACATATCTATAACTTACAATACATATATGACACACAAAGAATATAATTATACTTAGCAAATTATAGCCCTTCTAATAGTATCTGACATGGCTTGTTGTAATTTTGCAATATTGATATTAAATCATATTCTGAAAGGTCCCCCTAATCCAGACAGTTTCACAGATGGTATGTCTACATTGCAATTAGACATTCTTGACTGGTCCATGCCAGCTGATCCAGGCTAAGGGGCTGGTTAATTGCTTTGAATTCTGTCAGACTTGACTGCAACACAAACTCTGGGGCCCTCCCACCTCATGGGGTTCAGCCTGAGTCTGAATATCTACACCACAATCAAATAGGTCCTTAGTCCAAACCTCTTAGCCTGAGTCAGCTGGCATAGGCCAACTGAGGGTGTCTAATTACAATGTAGATCTATCTAGAGACTTCTTGGTTGGCTTGTGGAGAGAGGGCTTTTACATGAAGCTCTGCTTCTTTCCACAAGATGCTCAGGACCCATTTAAGTTGGAGGGGGAATGGGGCCTCCCCTTTTTGTTCTTCAGGGGTCCCTTGGGACTTAACCCATGAGTTAAGTAGTTCGGGTCCTTCTTGCTTTTGGACCCTCTCTCTGTTCTCCATTGAGGTTCTTTGCATATATTTTCCCCTGCTGAAGTTGCGGTTTGTGAGTTTAAGGGAGGGTTGAATCTCTGAGGGGTTAATCAACTCAGAGAGGGGGAGGAATGCTGAGAAGGAAGATCTCTGCTTCCCATTGTCCAAAAACCTGGTTAGAATAGTTAAAATGATGGTAAGGGCAGAAGCAAAAGCAATTACCACTGTCTACTGCTGCAATGGCAGAGAATCTGGCAGCAAGCAAGAACAGAGAGGTTATGGCAGACTGTGTTGTTCCAAAACAGTGATCTGCCTCCATGAGATGTAGAGAGGAGAGCAGCCCCAAAACTCCAAGACTGTAGGTGATGCTGGGTGTCAGAATAGAAATTCTTTGCCTAAATATCATAGTAATCCAAATGACTTTTTAAAAAAACTCTGAAAGTTGAACAAAAAAATGCGAAAGAATAGACCTTGTGCTGGTGGTACCCCTATGTCAGATTATTTGAATGTTTACTTTGAAAGGTCAGATGATAGAATTAGCTACATTTTTGTCGGGAAGTGAATATCTAACATTTTTATTTTTTAGAATTTATTTGGAATATTGAAGAGGACTTTAAACCGATCCCAGAGTGCTGGATTCCAGCAAAGGAAATCCAGCAATCCAATGGGAATCCTTTGCCTGATGAAAATGGACACATTCCAGGTATATACCATACATTACAGTTTAAATGAAAAGGAATTTTTTCTCTACCTCTAAAGTGGATTAGAATTTGGCCCAGAGTTAAAATACCCACAGGACAGGGCACACCAAATTAAAGTGGCACCAGACCCTGCCAGACGAACAGATGCAAAACCTGAAGACTTATATCCACTGTTACAGTGATCAGTACCCACTTCAACACACCTTTTAAAATCCGTGGATCTTATGCATGCCTGTTACAACGTGTGGTGTACCTCATCCAGTGCACTAGATGTCCCAATAACAACTGTGTGGGTGAAACCAGACAATCAATACGCTTTTGAATGAACTCGCACAGGAAAATAAAAGAGAAACACCTTATCACCTGTGGATGAACACTTTTCACAAAGTGATCATTCTATCTCTGCCTTATCAGACCTCATTTTCAAAGAAAACGCTTTCAAAAGATGAGCTTGGGAGCTCAAATTCATTGACCTACTAGACACTAAACATCATGGACTGAATAACAACACTGCATTTATGGCTTATTATAACAATCTGTACCCTGCTAACCCTCTCCTTTTGTCCTATGACTGTAGAGATGTTAATGGCCCACTCTACCTTAAATGGTCCCTTACTGTATGTGCGAATCAGGGGGTCAGCAATCTACAGCAAGCGTGCCAAAGGTGGCACATGAGCTGAGTTTGAGTGGCATGCCATGCTGCTCCGGGCCCCGAGCAGGGTTGTGTAGCAGCCACTCTCTCCTTCCTTCCCCGTCCCTTTCTCGTGTGGGCCCAGCAGTTCCTGCCTCTACCTTGTCAGTGCTGGCATGCAAGCATGTGGGGAAAGCTGCTGCCTGACCTTTGCACGCCTACTGTCCCCGTGGCAGAGGATGGGGTGGGAGGCTGAGGGACCAGGTCGGAGAGCCACTCTCCTCCCCCCCCCCCCATCCGCCACTGTTGCCACCGAATGTGGCAGAGAGAACGTGGGAGGACTTGGCACCCCGTCCCCAAAGGTTGCTGATCCTAACGGGTTATGCTAAACAATCTGTTCCACCTTATATTTTGCTAAGACATTGGGAGTACCTTTCTGTGACCTGCAGAAGAGCTCTGTGTAAGTTTGAAAGCTTATTTCTCTCACCAACAGAAGTTCGTCCAAAAAAAGATATTACCTTGCCCCATCTTTTCTCTCTAATATCCTGGAACCAGTATGGCTACAACTACGCTGCATGGCACAATATTTGGAAAGTACATTCCTCACATATCATTCACTCGCTATTCAGTAGCGCTTTGTTCTACTGCAGTGGGAAAAAAATTTCCTGTGACCTTTGTCCACTTTGGCTTGCAAAGCTTTGAACCAAGGCACGGTTGTCTCCATTAAATTTCTTTGACAAATATTTCTTTCAAGTACAATGTAACTTTGTTCATGGGTTAAATTTATTTTACTTGTAAAAATGTAATTAGGTATGTAATTCTTTGTATTTTGTTATAGTTTATAGTTGTTTTCTAATGCATGTACAGATTTTAATGTGCCTTGACAAGAAGTCAAATGGAATGTTTTCTCATAGGTTGGGTGCCAGTGGAGAAAAATAGCAAACAGTATTGCTGGCATTCGTCTGTTGTTAACTATGAGGCTGAAATAGCCCTTATCTTGAAGCAGCATGCAGATGATCCTGGACTTTTGGAAATCAGTCCCATGCCATTATCAGATCTTTTGGAACAAACACTGGAGCTTATTGGAACTAATATTAATGCAAATCCATATGGTAAGTATAGTGTGTGGTGTTCTTTTACACTCATAAATACTTTAAATATTTTAATGTTTTTAAATGAGAGGGAAAAGTATGGGATTCCTTAGTTGCAAAACAAAATAGATTGGAATGACTTCACTGAGACCCAAGAATTACAAGCAATTTGTACGATCCCAGAATAGCGTATTAACATAACACTTTGAAAAGGAAGATGAGGATACTTACAATAGTGCCCAAAGAGTGGAATGCAGAAATATTTTTAAATTCTTCAGTGATTGGCAGCTTCCCCATAATGCACACAGTCTCTAAATATCTTTCTCCCCTCCCAAACTCTGCAGGTAATTCAGAAGTGTTGCTGTTAAGATACTTTTCCTTTGTGCAAGACTCTAATTAGCTGGATTTTTAGCAATAAGATAGCTAATTTGAGATACTACTGTAATTTTTATACTCTGTGTAGCTAATCAAACTAAATCCTAAACATTCTACCTGGGGTTGATCTTAATTAGCTACACTGAGGTTAAAAAATACCCGCGCTGTGTCTCAACTATGATTTTATAATCTTGTCGCAAATACACACTTTTTTTTTTCTTTCAGTGAAGACGCAACTTAACCTACTAGTGGCAATATTTCCCCTAGTTTCCAAAGCCAGTGATGTGCTTCTAAACTTAAGAGACACCCCACAAACTTTGGGTTGAGATGCTGCTATGAAGCTGGGTGAATGATCATAGGGGATAATTTTTTTCCATTTGAACAGACATCTTTTCTCAGAACCAAAGGCATCGGCAACACCACTTGGGAAACAAATATATTAAATTGTACTTCATTGGAAGGAATGTTTTCAAAAAATATGCTGCATATATGTAGTAGAAAATGTTCACCTCCAATTTCTAATTATGTGTTGTAGGGCTTTTGGAGTAGTGTCTGGTGCCCCTCCTTGAAAACTTTAAAAAAAAAAATAGGACCTGCTGTTTGGTATAATCTTAAGAACATAAGAACATAAGAAAGGCCGTACTGGGTCAGACCAGAGGTCCATCTAGCCCAGTATCTGTCTAACGACAGTGGCCAGTGCCCAGGTGCCCCAGAGGGAGTGAACCTAACAGGCTATGATCAAGTGATCACTCTCCTGCCATCCGTCTCCATCCTCTGATAAACAGAGGCTAGGGACACCATTCTTAACCCCTTTCTGGCTAATAGCCATTTATGGACTTAGCCACCATGAACTTATCCAGTTCCCTTTTAAATATTGTTATAGTCCCAGCCTTCACAACCTCCTCAGGTAAGGAGTTCCACAAGTTGACTGTGCGTTGTGTGAAGAAGAACTTCCTTTTATTTGTTTTGAACCTGCTACCTATCAGTTTCATTTGGTGACCCCTGGTTCTTGTATTATGGGAGTATTTAAACAACTTTTCCTTGTCCACTTTTTCCACATCAGTCATAATTTTATATACTTCTATCATGTCCCCCCTCAGTCTCCTCTTTTCCAAGCTGAAGAGGCCCAGCCTTTTCAATCGTTCCTCATACGAGGCACTCTCCAAACCCCTAATCATTTTAGTTGCCCTTTTCTGAACCTTTTCTAGTGCATCTTCAGTGTTCCCAAAGCAAAACTTTGGTAGAATTTGTATAAACTTCGAACATTAGTTATGTATGTCAAGTATGACTTAACATTATGAAATATTTTTGATCTCTGTTACACAGTAGGGTTATGACATTCTTTTAATAACATCAGTATTTTACCACTGTGTGATAGTTTGCAGAGAGACAGAAAGACAAGGTCTGTCGCAGTGATAGTTATTTTCTTTTGATCCTTGCAAATCATTCTTGAATCTTTTAAAACACAGTTTAAAAACAAGCATGTTCAATAGGTTTTGGAACATTCTAAATATGTTACATGTGCTTACTTGTAACAATTTCATTCCTAAGGTAACAGCTTTTGTTTTAGCCTGGTATGAAGATTATGCAGTAGTTCTACTATACCAATTCAGTAACAACATATGAAGCTTGTGTTTCTCCTCGGTGAGATCTGTGCCAAAAGATTAAAATGTGCACAATATTTTAAAATAGTGACTATTTTATTTGTCAAAATAACACAATATAATCACGTCAGTTTCATTTTGGTAATTGATTTCAAAATATCTGTGAGCAAGTATGTCTGTAACAACACAGACATTAAAAAACATTCAGGAAATGTTTTTTTTGATGAATTCCTTACGAGGCATATTAATTCAGAACTTTGAGTAATAATTCATTTAAACTACAGGACAGAAATGTATTTCCCGCCCCTCTCAGAAGCAGCGCAAAGGTTTAGGGAAGTCTGGTAAGTGAGGAGCTGAGGGAGAGGGAAGGAGCCTGGGAGAAACCTGGAGGGTTGTTAGGTGTAGGTGGGGGAAGTGTGGAACATGGTTTTTGGGGTGTGTTTATTAGGGAGTAGGGGAGCCTTCCTCATGCAAACCCTGACTGATCCTTCACCTCTGCCATTCAGTCAGGCACATTGGCCCCTGTCTTCCTGTTTCCCTGTGTCCCCACTCCCTATTCAACTAGGCATACCTGCACATGTCCCCATGTGGCCCTGCAGCCTCCTCACATTCAACCCCTTCCTTAATGGTGGAGGTCAAAAAGTGTAACTGCAGTGCCTCTCTGATAGAATGTATATTGTGAAGAGAGAGAGGAATCTGTGAGGGGGACATGAATTCTGCACATGAACAATAGCTCAGAATTCACCCAGGAGGTATTGTGTCAAGTAGTCTTAACTTATCACTCTTTGGAGCACATTGAAAAGAAATCTCTTAGCTTGCAAGAGACGCCTAGGATGATCTAATCAAATTTAGACTATTCTGATATGGTACTGTATTTGGTAACGGTGGGGTTTAAATATATAAAGCTTGTTTGTGTCTCTAGCTGCAGTAGTGTGTGAAGGGTAAATCACAATTGAGAATTAGAGGTGAGACTGGGGGTTGTTTTCTCTGGTAACCATGTCCCAATGTTGTTTCTTTGGATTCATATCAATAATAAAAGATCTCTATCTAACCACAAATTTTCTTTTAAAAACACTTTTTTTTTTTTAGATTCACCTTTGCTTGTGCAGCTTGCTTAGCAATTATTTAATTTTAATTATTTAATTTTCTAAACTAAGATAGTGTATATATACAACTGCACTTCTGTTGGCTTACCTTTGTAATATTGCATAAGGGCAAGATGTTGCAATGGAATCAGAAAAATTTGAAGACTTATGTCTCCCTAATATAGAAATACTATAAAAATTAACCACCCATTTTACCACCTTGGATAGGAAATCAGTTTCTGTTGCTGAAAAGAGGGGATGAAATCCTGTCTCTGTAGAAGTCGATGGGAAAAATTCCATTTTTTCCCCCCAGTAGAGTCTGGAATTCACTCAGCGTGTCTTATAGGCCAGCCCTGTGTATCTGACAAATCTTCTGTGACAGCGTTCTTAATGTGCCTGTAATAAAAATAAGGGATATTTTGGCTTGAGTGACTGCACATGACTTAACAGGTTAATTTTTTTTTATATGTAGGGTTAGGAAGTAAGAAGCACCCTATTCATCTTCTTGTACCACATGGAGCATTTGAAATAAAGAACCCACCTATGCTGAAGCACAGTGATATATTGTCTTGGTTTGAAGGCTGCAGAGAGGGTAAAATTGAAGGAATTGTATGGCACTGTAATGATGGATGTTTAATCAAGGTAATTATTTGGAATGTCATGAGTTTCTCTGTACTCCTCAAAATTCAGATTTTTTTAAAAAAGCAGAAGCTTATGTGCAAAGGAACTACAGGGACAAAATTACTAGTGTAAAAGACATGGTGGATTAAAACACCATATGCAATGCTGCTTCTAATTGGGTGAAAATCAGTTTAGCTACTTTGTAAGATCATGTTTCAAATTAGCACGTCACAGCTTTGATTAGCTCCTCACAAACTCAGTGTGAAGATATCCAACATAAACTGTAGAGTCAGGCATTTGTCACCTGTCTTTGTTCTGAGTACCTGCTTCATTGGGAAACCAACTGGAGTAACTTGCCCAGTTTCTTTCAGGGAACAGGAGGGCTCCAGCACTCCGCATACTTCTTACTTGTAGTAAAACCACAGCAGCTGTTCTTTATGGCAGCTGCAGTATAGCTTTTCAAAGCATATTGGATGCCTGGCAATACTTAGTGTTCTAAAATCAACTTAACTCCTTCAAAAACTGCTATAATCATTTATGCTGATGAAGATAAGTCCACCTGCCATTGTCCTATACATTTCTTTCCATAGTGCTTTCAATAAATATTCCACATGCAATCAAGGTATCTAAGGTGGATGCTCTCTAAGGCAGCATTTCTCAACCTTTTGTGGACTGGGGAACCCCTAAAGGTATTAATTACTTTACCTGGAACACTTGATGAAGATGTTCTCAAACAAGCCAGTAACATTGGTGGGAAATTTAAAATGCCTCAGCCACAGCAAAGCTTCCAGGCATGTGTCATTGTCTGCCACGGCACACCTGGAAGCTTTGTTGCGGCTGGGGCATTTGAAATTGCCCTTTCTCGCCTTCCCACTCAGTCCCCCTAATGGGGAGGGATCTGGGTGGTCACAGGACACCTGTACTCTGTATGTGGAACACTGGCATTCCACAGAACACTGGTTGAGAAACACTGCTCAAAGGAAGAGCAGACAAATGTCAACATCTCATCAAAAGGAGAGCTTCAAGCTTCCTGAGTGTCTGGGGGACAGCCTGCTCTGGCCCTGTGATGGGAGCTGGTGGAAGAGGTCTACACTTTAACCCCTATTCTTCCTCCTCTATAGATACTGGCTGGGCAAAGTATTGGCCAGTCTCTTGGGGCCTTTAATGTTCTTTAGAAGTCACTCGGGTATATAACCTCAGGGATTTAAGGTGCCTTCGAGTTCTTAAGCCCGTGGAGCCTAGCATCAATTTGCTCTGAGAAGAACAAGGATGCTTCAAAGGTCAGATCCCGGAGGGTTTGTTACACCTCTTGGGTAAAATCTAACATCTGTAACCAAGAGTTTTTATGGATGGCTGCAGCTATAGCTGTAGACCTGGCTGAAGAATCAGCTGTGTGCAGGACTTCCTGGAAGGAGGTGCTTGCTACAGTTTTCCTTTCCTTGATCAGCAAAAAGAACACTTTACCGGACATCTCAAGAGAGCAGGTCTTTAAACTTTTGCATAACCTCCCACATGTTACAATCATAGCGGCCTAGCAGTGGCTGGTGGTTTGCTATGTAAAGTTGCAACCCTCCCATACGCTAAACCTTCTAGCTGAACAGGTCCAACTTTCTTGGGTCCTTTATTTTAGGAGTTGCACCCAACTGTCCTAGGCAATCTCTTTCATTGGTAGAAATTTCCAGAAGGGTAGCCGTGTTAATCTGGGTATAGCAAAAACGAGAGTCCTGTAGCACCTTATAGACTATCAGATTTTCTTCGGCATAAGCTTTCGTGGGCTATAACCCACTTCGTCAGATATCTGACAAAGTGGGTTATAGCCCACGAAATCTTATGCCGAAGAAAATCTGTTAGTCTATAAAGTGCCACAGGACTCTTGTTTTTTCTCGCATTGGTGGCTGCCATACCCTGCCATCCTGGGGAAGGATGGGAGTATAAGAACTCTTAACACTTGCTGGTACAAAATACTTCCACTCTATGCTTTGCCATGGAAGAGAGGAAGGGAAGTGGGGGGTCTGCCACAGTGCCTTAACTGGATCCATGATAGCCTTGTTGAGCGATAGAGCCACCTTCAAGGGACTTGCCACTGTCAGAATGTCCAGAAGATTGTGGAATGCCTAGATTCGAGGTCAGCCACTTTAGCTGTAGTGACCAGGATTTGCAAGGCCTCCTCTTGATGTTCAATGCTGGGCTCAGTACTGCAGCCAAGATTGGGAATCTCACAGTAGAGCTCTGTTCTTGTAAGCCACCGAGTCAGAATGCCTTAAGAGAATATCCTGGCCTGGTGGATACCCTTAGAGATTCCAGGACCATTGCATGGGTGCCTGCTCCCACAGACCAGGTGACCAAACACTCAGTGCTACTCTTGATCTTGAGGCCAGAGTGGAATAGAAGTGCACTGGGAGTTGTGTAGGTGGCTCCAATGATGAGAAAAGTATGACCCCAATTCTGACTCTGATGACAGAGTCCTGGTTAGGCAACCAGGAAGGTGTGGTCCCCTTTTGTGCCATGGTAAAATCTGTGATGAGGCAATCCTGACATAGGGCAGAGGCAGGGGGACAGTTCTGTGCCACTCAGTGGTACTGGAAATGCTTAATCTTGAACTATCAGAAAGACAGGTACTGGCCACGGAAGTACGTCCCTGGCTGCTACAACCATCTCTGGAGTTGATGGTATCATGAACAGTTTGTAACTATGCTACCTGCCTGAGGGTGGTGCCTCCAGTGCCAGAGTCCGGGGAGCCTGCATTGATACTCGAGTGATGGGTACCGACTCTTGCAGTGCTGGGGTGGAAGAGCAGCCTGACGGGGTTGTCAATCTATCCCACTTTGTCTGACTTTTGTACTGCAGAACAACTTCTCTCTGGATGATTCCTGTGTTTCTTCTTGGACACCAGAGATGGGTAGAGCCTTGCGTGGATACAAATATGTGGATCCGCATCCGATCTGCATCTGCAAGAAATGGTCTGTGGATATCCACAGATTTGCAGGGCTCTAGCCCTGTACAGATAAATTCTTCTTGGATGCCAGAGATGGGTAGAGCCCTGCGTGGATACAGATATGTGGATTCACATCCAATCTTGCATCCGCAAGAATTTAGCTTCAGATATCCATGGATTTGCAAGGCTCTAAAGATGGGGGACTGGTGTTGAGACTCTTGACCACAGGGAGGAATGCTTTGCTTCAAAGAAGAGGTGCTCGGTGCTGAATGAAAGCAACTCAGCCTTGAAGCTAGTCTTGGGATTGTCTTTGAGAAAGACTTGCAGTCTTGCCTCCTGGTCCTTTTATGGGTGTGCTATGAGATCCTTTTAGTTGGTCCTTTCTCTGAGACTTCTCCAATCACGTGAGACAACTCATGAGCGGGTTGCTCAGTAGCATCTACTTGCCACGGGAAGCACAGCACTTGAAGACCAATGATTGAAACCTGCCCTGGCAGCGGGGAGTATATTAATTTCACTGAGTAGTCTGACTACAAATATACTTTAAAACTGATTGTCACAACTTTAAACAATTATATACACTAGAAAATAGAGAAATTGCTGAAGCAAATTTGAGAAATTCCAGCAACATCACAGGTGGGCAGCAAGAAGGAACTGAGGGGGCATAGGGCTCTTTCTAATGATGCGACGAGTGTGCAGCTAGATCTGACCTGACAACTTAAGGGGAAAAAACTGGGAACTGTGGGTGCACCCACACCAGTATTGGAAAGGGCATGTGTAAGCACTTGAAAAGTTTCTTATAAACCCAGGAATCACTTTATAATAATCAACATGAACTGGCCTCATTTCTGCAAGAGTGATCATCACACTGTGGTTTGTGGGGGACTGCTTAGTCCTGTAGTCTGCCTCTGCTAAATCACACAATGACAAATGAAAATACAACTGTCTTAGTTTTCATCACAGAAGTTGCTCTTGTTGCCACATACTTTTTTGAGATCCTCATTCCTCTTCTTTTCAGTGACTGAATTCCTGCTGCTATCCAAAACAACTTATTAGACTTCAGCTGTAGGAAAGTTAGTAACTTGAAGTGGTATATTGCAAACTTCCAAAAGGAAATTGACTTATGAATTTCATATACTGCGTACCACAGCTATGAGTTTTGTAAGTGATGTGCCAAAACTGTGATATTAGTGACCAAAATAGCTAGCCATCAAGATAGCAGTGCTGGATAGTTGTAATGAGCAATCAGTTGTGTGATGGTGATGTTTACACTGATCTCCTTTTTATCTCTTCTTAGCTCCATCGACATCATCTGGGTTTATGCTGGCCAATTGCAGAGACGTATCTGAATTCTAAACCAGTTGCTGTTAATGGAACCAAATACGACTGTGACTGTGAACCAAAGTGTTTGTTTAACCATTTTTCAAAGCTGGATGGTCAAAGATTCAATAGACTCAAAGATATAAAGTTTGATGTTTAAAGAGAAAAAGGAGCCTCGTTACAGTTGGCTGCCATGTGTACCGTTATTGGACTTTCTCCTACTTTGCCTACAGCATAAGTGGATTTTTTTTTTTTTTTTTTTTTTTTTGCAAATAACGGTGGCATAGGTAACTCTTTAGCTACAATGCAAATAATGATTGGCATAAATACAATCAATAAGATGAAGCAAAAGAGCAGTAAAGGGAATTCCAAAATGGATCTCCCATTCTTAATGTTCAGCTCATTTTCCATTTGGAAAGATCCTTAACTGTCGATGATGTTAGGGCTCAGTATAAGGAGGACTATTTAATGTTAGCTTGTACAATGAAGCCGAAAGTGATGGCAATGGTTCTAGAACAAACAAAGCTAACTGAGTTTTTGAATTTTTACGGCCTTCAGTTTATTCTGAAGTCAAATTACAACTCACAGGATATTGTTGTATTTATGCCCCAGAGAGCCCAATGGTTTCTATTGTATCAGTGAGGTAACAGATTTAAATCAGTAACTGAGACCAAAGTCAGGCCTGGAATTTTTTTTAAATTGTAACAATTTTTCTTGGATTTAAACATTCCACAGTATTATTTGTAATCAGTCCCTCCCCACCCTCTCGGGGCTGCAGTGGTGTGCTAGTGCTTGAAAACCAAATACTCCAGGTACTTTCCCTGTCTTGGGACAAACTGTTTTTGTTAATGAACCAGCATAAATAGAGAAAAGTAATCTAGTTTTAATTATTCTGAAAATCATTTGTTTGTAGAAACAGACAAATAAAAGGAATGTGACAGTCCATAACTGTTTAGAAAATAACTTTATCAAGAGCAGCATGTAAGGTAATGTCTCAAAACTGTAACATAGAAAAATAAAGACAATTCAAACTGTATTCTCACAATTTGGTTCTATTTACATTTGTGCTACACTTGTACATACATCCAAATCTATAAAAATATTGACAATTTTCAAATTAAATTAGCTTTACATCTAAGTACAAAAGATACATTAACTGTCTTGCTGAAATATTTCAATTCTGTTTCAGAATTTTCTGCAGTGGAGGTAGGGAAAGGAAGCCACTGGTGGCTTGAGGAAGCAGAGACTCACTTGCCCCCAATCAATAGCTGAGTTCTGTCGCACAGCAGGTCTGGCTCTGTAGTGAAGGACTTCTGCCCCCCAGGATTGCTGAAATTCTTTGATCTGTTTTTGTTTTCCTGCTACCGTTAGTGTCATTTCTGAGCTAAAGTATGAAATATGCAAAACACGTTGGGAGGTAATAAGATGAGTTTTCACAATGACTGCCAGATCTACTGCATCTGAAGCACTAAGGATTTTACAAACTTTTTTTGAAAACTCAAGTCTGCTTCTCTACTACGCTCTCTCGCTGGTGTCAAATTATTGTAACTTCAATAAAGCGGGTCCTAATTTACAATAGTGTGAAATTAGAATCGGGCTTGCATATAAATGGTGTTACATATTATAGCCAATGTCTTAGTTTTTGTGTTAGTGCTTAAAGCCCTTAATGTGGATTTAATCAACAGACTTATTGGCTGGAATATCCACTTGAATACCAAGCCGTTCAGAAAGCTGCTTTAATTTCTCCTCCAAGATAATGTTCTTTTTTACTTCTTCATTGTAGTTGTATTTCAGATCCTCAATTTCTTCGAAAAAGGAAGGGTCAAAGTTCTCCAGTTCTCTTTTCAACTGTTTGACTTCTTCCTAATAAAGGAATCAAATAGTACCAACTTAATACAATTCAAACGTCTACATTCTGGTTCTTTGTAAAGGTGTATATAAAAAATACTAAATGACAACATTAATTGTGTTATTGCCTTTTCCTTTCTGGGCCAGATTTTAAAAACTAGCTTTACTTTGTGTATTCTGAACATAAAGATGCAGTTTATTATTTACAGACCTTGGCACCTAATTGCACCTGCAAGTTAGGTGCTCTGATATATGAATTACTGCACCGGAGTTGTGCAAAAAAAGATGCTGGGTTGGAAGTCTGGCACCGTTTGTTGAAACAGCTTTGAAACATAGTGAGAGTGGAATCTTTGTTAAATTAATCATACATAGTCGGTACAGAATGATTACTGCATCCTGTGATAAGAAGAAAGAGATCCTGGAGAAAAACAATGCTGAGATTCTAAATAATGTATGTTGACAGATTCCAAAGGGGTAGCCATGTAAGGGCCACAGGACTCTGTTTTTCTGCAATAGACTAACACGGCTACCCCTTTGGAACTATGTACTACAAACTTATCTTTGGAAAACGTGTACTTTAAAAGTCCTAAGTGTAGCCATTATATAAGACTTAACTAATGGATGGAGGCAGTCTTCTTTCCTAGCTGTCCATTAGTTCATAAAATAAGTGAAAAATATCACAGTGGTATTATCCATACAACACTTGCCTTAAGTTGCTGTTTTTCCAGATCTGAGGCTTGCAGCTGTGTCTGGAGATCTCTTACATTTACCATTAACTTGTCATTTCTGTCTTTCTCTAATAAAAATCATCATGTGTCATGAAAAGAATAAGTTAGGTTACTAAATTCAAGATACTGCAAGTCAATTAAAATGTTTAACCTCATCATAAATATTTTATTTAATAAGCAATACGTAGTGAAGAACATTAAACTCTGTTACCCCAATCTCCCAGTGTGGCAAAAAGCCACCCCTAACACTTCTGTTGTGGATCTATTTCTGTACAACACAAACTTTCAATTAAATATACAAAGTGGCTGGTCTGCATGGTGAAGTAAACCTTTTGATGGACTGAATGCAGTGCTATCTTAATCTACCATCAGCTTGAAACAATAGTTCAGAAAGATTTGACATGGTCCATTTTTTAAAATTAAGTCTTATTAACCTATGTGCCTGGTGATGAATTTAAAAACCAACATTGTTAATTTCACTGAGCTAGCTGAATGTTTCTGCTGAGACTTCTTTTAATCCAGTGGGGCTAGTGATGCTAGAATGTTTGACACAGCAGAAAGCAATTATTTCATCTACTCCAGTGCATTTTCCAGTCCAGTTTTTTTAAATGGTTCAATTACCAATGTGCTTTTCACTTCTCTTAAGAGATTATTCCCAAACTGAATAGATTTTACCACTATGGAGTTTATATACCCAGTTGTTAAACATTTAACCCATTCAATTTAATTTACTTGTATGGAATTAGTCCTGATGTAATAAATGAGAACAGACTCCAGCACAAATTACAGAAAAATCCTTGTATTTTAGATACTGAAAATGGTTACCAGGTGCAGAGCCTTCAGTTGCACTGATGCCTGTTGGATGGTGGTAAGCCTCCACTTGGTGAGCTAGTTCTGCTTTTTCCTTCTCCAGCCGATTGTTGGTTAATCTGGAACACAAGTAACAATTGAAAACACTGTGAAGAGTAAAAAGTATTCTGGCTATTTCTTTTTAAGAACATCTCAGTCTCATTTCTGGACATAGTGGAGAGGGGTTCATTTTTAGGGATGGTTTTTGGAACTTTACCTGAGCAGCTGAAGCTCTCTGGCAAGGCCTTGCTCTGTCTTAGCACCTTCAGGAAAGTGTTTGAGAAGCTCGATCTTAGGTTTGAAAAAAGCATAAGGAAAATGAGGAAATTTTACATTTGAAAACAGTATCCAGGGTTAGATACATTAACTCAAACCAACTCAAATTGAGAGTATGCTAGCTAAAGTAATAAAGGAAAATAAAAAAATAGAAGCCTAGCAGCAGAGAACAGGCCCTGGAGCTGGCCGGGGGGGAGGGGTAGGACTGTGGCCATTCAGAGCCAGATGCAAAGCTGCCTGGCGGGGAGCTGGCCAGGGGATGGGGTGGCACAGTGCAGTCTTTAGGGGAGCTGGTGGGGGTGGGGAGGCACAGGGCCAGCCCTGGGGAGCTGGCTGCAGGGTTGCGTGGCAGCAAAACGCTAGCCCCAGGGCCAGCTGGGGGGTGGGGCAGAATAGCAGCAGTGACCCAGCTTGGGATTGGCAGAGAGCCAGCCAGGGATCATGGTGGGCCAGACAGACCTGTTAGGCAGGCCAGATTGGTCCTGCAGTCTGTATTTTGCCCACCCCTGTCTTATAAGGTATTTTCTGAAAAGTCATGAAGTGCTGAAACTCATTGTTCTGTCAAAATTATCATTGTATATGGAATTCTGAGATTCGCTCTATGTTTGTTATTGAAATATGTTGGGCAGTGCCCACAGTTAGTTCTCGAATGGCAAGAAAGGAGGTGACCCACACCCAGACTGGTGTTAAGCGATCAGCCATTGACCAGCAGAGAAATCGCAAACAAGAGATTTACAATTCAATAAGAGACATTTACTTGAGCTCCACACAGTAGGGACTGCTTAAATCTTGCCTCAGCAAGGTCATTATTATAGATAGTGTTAGGCTACATTTTACTCACTTGTTCCTTTAAGTCTTGTGTGTGTTTTTCAGTACTGTGTTCACGCTCTGTTGCCTCTCGCAGTAACTGTTTAAGATCAGTAATGCTTTGATTTTTTCTGGCAATATCTGTTTCCAGTTCTTTCATCTTAGTTTCATACATCCTGAAAAGAGGAAATACAATTAAGACTGTACTGCAAATACTATACCTAGCCTAGAAAAACATTTTTCCTTGCCCTGCAAACCCGGACACAGTCCCAAGAAAGGAATACAGCAAAAACTAGTCTTTTAGAAAATGAAGATGGTGACCCTAGCAGAACTCTGGGGGTGGGAGATGTGAACACTCCTAGGGTATGTCTACACTTGGAGTGTGTGTGTGGTGAATGATTTCCAACTTGAGACATACTTGTGCTAGTTTTCACTGAACTAGGGTGCTAAAAACAGTGTAGTCGAGACAGCATGAACAGTAGAAGAGGCTAGCCACATATTAAGTACTTACCCTGTGGTCTCAGATGGGAACGTATTTAGAGTGTACTCCTCTCGAGGTCTGTTCTGCTGTAACAAAACTATTTTTAGCTCACTAGTTCGATAAAGCTAGGATGAGTGTGTCTTCTGAACCTGGGAATCAAACCCTGACTTCCAAGTGCAGACATATCTTTAATGTTTCGGAGTTCTAGTATAGAGAAGCTTTAGATAGGCTGTCAAAGCTTTGGGAAAGCAATGAGGCAGCTTGTGCAGAGCATAGAGAAGGGGTTTATTTTCATTTTCAAGGAACAGTTGAGAAATCTAATACGTAGCAGTTTACATGAAATTCATCAACATTACATTACTTGCTACAATAGGAGTATATTTAGTGTCAAATAATTCATAGGGATGAGAAAGGATTCACAAGGCAACATGTATTAAGTGAACAGACTGTATAAGAACGGAAGTTACATGGATGCCACTGAGCAACTAATATCATTTACAACATTATGTGAAAAACAAACGTTCCTTCAATATTAGATAAGAAATTGTTCTTTGCTATGTATTTTGCCTTGCCAAATATATTTATTGCAGCTAATGTAAAGATAATTTGATACCTTAAGATCAGTGTAACTAACTCTTTCTCATCCACACTATCCCTTGTGGCTATAGGTGGAAGAATTGGCTGGCTCCACGCCCAGCTGTTTATATTATCTGGGAAAGGTGGGCAAAAAGGCTGTGTATATTGCCTTCTATCCTCCCCAATCCTTTGTAGGATGCATGGGATTCATCTGCCATCATACTCCTGATGTGGGGAAGGGTTCTTTCCTCCTCACAAACTATTGTTCTGTGTCGTTTGTTTTTGTGACCGTGTCATTTTGAAGCATCTTCTCTTTATACCTCTTCCCATTGACCACTACCAAAGTGCTATTAATAAGGCAAAGTCTGAGAAATTCAGGTCACAGACCTTTCTCTGAGTGACTGATGTCTGATCTGTTGTGGAGGAATTTGCCTTCATGGTAGGATACTAAGGGGCTTTCTTATCCTGCTCAGCAAATACCACAAAATGATTCTGCAAAGCCCAATGACAGTATTGGGTGAGAATACAGAGAACAGTCTGGAGAGGGAGCCCTCTCACATAGCACTCCAGCATTCTGCCGCTGCTCAGGAGGGTTCATTCTCAAACCAGTTTCTGGAGCAGAAGAGACCAACAGAGTTTATGGACAAACGATTAAGGAGGCAACAGGGCTGTTTGATCCGGCTTAGAAGTTTGCATCCTGAACATGTGCAGTATAGTAAATTCATGAAAGACTGAGATGCAGTCAGCAAGAAATGCTTTTAAAAAGGAGCTGAGAACTATGAACATGAAAGTTTCCATCATTTAAAAGTACTTAAAGAAAACAAATAATTTCCTGTTTTAGTCTCAATTCCTACCTTGTTACAACAATTGATTTCCAGCTTTTGCTGTCAGCTCCTTCGAGCTGTGGACCTCGGCTTTCAGCAAAGTTTAACCTCTTAACAGTCTCCTCCAGTTCCACAGTCAGCTTCTCATTTATTATCTCTATGTTATTCTTTGCTATTCGTAGCTTCTCTGCTGTGTCAGCCTCCTGTTGTCCAATGAAGACAGACACAAAGCTATATACATTGTGGCAAAAGACCTTCCTACTTCTTTTGTTTCCAAAATACAAAACCTCACATTGTACTGAGCTCTATAAAATTGCATTCAGGAACTGAGTCCATACTCATTCAGAGGGAAAAGCACCACATACTAGATCATAAATACTATTTCCAGTAGCATTTGGGTATTTCTTGGAGGTTTCCCATCCAAGAAACTGACCTTATTCAATTCTGCTAAGCCTGTGTCATCTAAAAGGACTAAAGCACAAATTGGTATGGTATTGGGAATATAATGAATTTTATTTATTATGTATTTAAGGAGTCAATCAAAATAATATCTGAGCATGTACGGAGCATAACAAGTGCAAATTCAATATGTGTACTGCCAGCCAAATTAAAAAAGAAGACACTTAATATAACAAACAATTTCCTTCAACGGCTGGATGCTGTCCTATAACCATACTTTTTTCAGCTCTTTACGTAGCCTCTCATTTTCAGCAATGATTTTTTCCATGCCTCTAGTCTTCGATTCATAACGCATACTCAGCTGGCCACCCAGATGAAGTTTCATTTTTTCCATTTCAGACTAAATATTAAACAAAGCAAACATAAAACAAAAATGTATTTACACAACTTGTTAGAATCTTTCACGTTCTTTTGTTGAATGTACAGTATAGTTACAGTTATCGGGTACATGCAAACCCTAATTCAGCAAAATACTTAAGTACATCTTAAGTCTATATCTCAAATACATAAAAAAAATCAAAATTTCTTTAGAAACTTACATTTGTATCACAATAACTTACATTACACTAAAATTCTCATTTTGTTTTAGAACAGTGGTTCTCAGCCATTGTTTTGGGACACAAAAGATTTGGGAGGTGTGACTCAGAAATTGGCAGCTCAGTTGAGAGCCAGCTTGGGGCTCCTGCCGCTCGCTGCTCTTCACAGCTCGCTCCTGCTGCGCAACACAAGCAGCCGCCTGGGCCAGATGAGCAAAGGGACTTAGGGGCTGCAACCCAGAGATCCTGGGTTCAGGGGCGGAGGGGGGGGCATCACTTGCCCCACAAAAATAAACCCAGCCCCATCAAGTCAGACCTCCAGGGCATCAGCCTACGCTGGCTTGACTCTAATCCCACCCAGGTCCCGGATTGCTGCATCCTCCAGAGCGCCGCAGCCTCCCAAGCACTCCCAGCTCAAGCAACATGACCACAGGCAGACTGTAGCATGTCACACAGGGGATCATCATCTGCCAGGTGTGTCATGACGGAAAAAAGGTTGAGAAAATATTTATGAAATTACGAGATTCAAAGACTACAAAACACCTATTTTGTTTGGCAGGTCTAGTACTTTATAGAGCAATATAAAACAATTATAGGGCATATGTAAAGCTTTTCTTTTGCATTGTACAGCATACACATTTGTGATTTTTGTAACTAAAGTAAATTTTTGAGCCAAATAATGCCAACAGGCTTGATTATATACAACATGGAAGTTATTTATGTTTTAGGTGAAATACTATTATTTACATACAAGTTGCTACACAAAAATAATACCAGAGGATAAATCAATACCTTTAGCCTCTCATTTTCGAGTTCAAGGCTAACTAATTTCTCATTAGAGACGATTCCTGGGGCCTTTTTCAGATCTTCATTTTCTCTCTGGACTTTCTCTACAACCTTTTTCATCAAACCGATGGTTTTTTCTAATTCTGGAACTGTTTTTCCACTTCTACCAGACTACACAGAAAAGACCGGGGGGGGGGGGGGGGGAGCATAATGAAGTAAATGCATAAAACTAAGTCACATGATAAACATGCCCCAAGTCTTTTTTTGTAAACACACAACATACGGTAACCATTATTTGGGATTAGATCTGAATCTACAATTTGTAACGTGCAAGTGGAGCACACAAAGGAGCCCCACTGAAGTCAACAGGTGCATACATAGTCTGTCCATGTACAACAGGTTGTAGGATTGGGGTCTAAATTTATGTGCGTTACCCAAAGAACTGAGACAACATTTAACTCTCAAACTGTGGCTGTCATATTTTGCATAGATACCCTGAGGCAATAAGAAAACAAAGAGATAAGACTTGGATATAGATTATAATCTCTCACTCTAATTCTCCATTTGGAAAAATAAATCAAACTTCTGTCTGAAAATATTTTACCTATTACTGTGACAAGTTACATCTGAGGTTAAACTTGAAGAGAGTTTGTGAGAACTTTTTTTTTCCAATTTTTCCCAATGTCTTCACTTTTGTGAATGGTTTCTGTTTCGCTTGTTTGTTGATGGTCTGTTTCACTTCCTTTCAACACCAGGTATGATGACTCACTCATCATGCACTAATCTGAGGGGAGTTCATGTATATATTTTACACACAATCCTTGCAAGAGGATGTTTTCAGTAACACCGCTGTAGTCTTAGAACTTAAAGCCAGAAAAGTATACCAGATCATCTAGTCCAATCTCTTGCATATCACAAACCACCAATACTTTCACACTAAACCCAAAAAACAAACTTAAGCCAAAATATTACAGCAAGGCAGATAGGAAGGACTGACGTGCAGGAAACTGACTGTGTGAGATATATCTAGATAAGATTGGTACATGACCTACACTCCAAGCTTCAGAAGAAAGGGGATAAAGCCCCAGGGCCGCTACCAATCTGATCTGGGGGAAAATTTCTTCCCAGCCCCACAAATGGCAGTGTGTACATGTGAGCAAGAACCACCCAACCAAGCACGTGAAAGACAGAACGCTTGGCACCACCTCGGAGCAATGGACCACCGCAGCCTGAAAAAGACAATGAAAATAATATACAGAACACTTTGGATAGTGCAGGAGGAAGAATCCTCTCCTGAGCTCTGCAAGTGAGCAGCAGAAGCTCAGAAACACAAGATGCTTCTATTTTTGAGTTTTAGTTAGGAAAGGTCCTTTTTTCCTGGGAACCCTTGAAAGGAGCCAAGAACCAAAAGAAGCTGGGATGTGGAAAAGCCTTTGCTCCGTGCAACCCTGCATAAGTACAGGGACTGACAAACTTTTGAGGTTGGGGAAGACCCATTCTTCCCTTCCCAGAAGCCAAGAAGAACCAGGGAACAATGGGAGCTTGAGGAGAGTGCACTGAGGCATTTCCTTAATTCCCATAACCCAGTTGGGGCGGTTGGATGGAATAGAAGACTGGAGTGTCTTCAGTCCTGGAGAATCTTTCACAAGCCCCAAAGAGCAGTTCAGTAATGCTGCTACAAAGGAGGCTGTCAGGTGGCCATGAGTATATATATGGGGGATCAGAGGAAGAGTAAGAAGTACATTTGGTGGTAGTTTTCTAGCATGTGCCCACTCTCCCATGCTAAAGTGACCCTCACAAGACATTAGTTGGGAAGAAGAGAACCCATATAAAATATTATTTTAAAAACTGACTTTCAAAACCCCCCACAAATATTCTATTTCAAGTGTGCTACCTCTGTAATCACTTATAAAATAATCAAGTTGACAGTGCCTCTTTCATAAATATTAGCACAGTTCCACTCATTCCTTCAGAATGCACCACTGGGCACTACGAAGCAAGTATAAAGAGAGGCTTTTTAGCGGATTATCTCCTACCCTACCTACTTTGTTAAAACAGAAAAAAAGAGGAAAGGGAAGACTGTATACACAGCAAACTCCAATGCACAATAATTTTAGTAAATGAAGAGAATTTCACTGCTACTTTCCTCTTAGCCAGTAAACAAGAGGCTGAAGTCAAGGGAGTGAAGAAACAATGGCGTAGTGTAGGTCTACACTGCCTGCCCTAAAATAATGCGCGTATCTACATTTGGCTTCTCTACTCCCTGCACACACACTGCACTAGTTCAAAGGGAGGGGCCTCCCTTTGAATCAGCGTTACCCAGATGCTGGGGTGGTGTTGCAGGATCAACTTCCCAATCAGCTGAGCGGGTCTCCACAGACCTGATCAGTCAATCAGGAAGTTTGAATTGCCGTTACTGAAGACCTGTCTTTTCGAGTATTCCGCAGGCCAAAGGAATATGACTCCCTGCAACACTATGCTGACTCCTCTTCACTTCCTGCGAAATCCAGAGAGCAGGATTGTGAAGGTAGCACACTTTGCTCCCTGTATTGTACAGTATGGCTATGTCTACACTTACCAAAGTTAGTTTGAATTAGTTAATTTGAACTAACTAATTCGAACTAATTTTAGTTAGTTCGAATTAACTTAATTCAAACTAGCATGGCTCCACTGGAATTTTAGTTCAAACTAAGCAAGTGCCATGCATGGCACTTGTTTAGTTCGAATTAGTCAGTTGCATTAAACTCAATGTACCAGTTAGTTCGAAAAGACGGTTACTAACCTTTTTCTGTAACTGTCGTTCTTCGAGATGTGTTGCTCACGTCCACTCCAGTTAGGTGTGTGCGCGCGCATCGTGCACGGCTGCCGGAAAGGATTTCCCTAGCATCCCCGGAGGGTCGGCTACAGAGCCCCCTGGAGTCGCGCCTCCATAGCGCCCTTTATAAGGGCTCGCCGACCCTCCCCTCGCCAGTTCCTTCTTGCCAAGGATCCGACAGAGGGGCAGGTGGGCGGGTTTGGAGTGGACGTGAGCAACACATCTCGAAGAACGACAGTTACAGAAAAAGGTTAGTAACCGTCTTTTCTCCTTTGAGTGGTTGCTCACGTCGACTCCAGTTAGGTAATTCCCAAGCACTTACCGGAGGAGGGGTCGGAGGTCAATTTCTTACGGACTTCAGCACTGCCCTGCCGACCGCTGCGTCCTCTGCTGCTTGTTGGGTGATCGCATAATGGGCTGCGAACGTATGGATCGAGGACCAGGTTGCTGCTCTGCAGATTTCCTGAATCGGTACGCAGGCTGCAAAGGCTGTCGACGTGGCCTGGGCTCTTGTCGAGTGAGCCGTGATCTTTGGGGCTGGTTTGTTTGCTAGCCCGTAGCATGTCCTAATGCATGAAGTAATCCAGGACGAGATTGTCTGTGCAGAGACCGGGCACCCCTTCATCCTGTCTGCTATGGCCACAAACAATTGTGGGGACTTCCTGAGGGCTTTCGTTCGTTCGACATAGAAGGCGAGGGCCCTTCTTACATCGAGTGAATGTAGGGTCCGCTCTCGGTCTGAGGTGTGAGGTCTTGGGTAGAACACCGGCAGGAAGATATCCTGGCTAGTATGAAAGGCAGAGACCACCTTGGGTAGGAAGGCTGGGTGTGGTCGCAGTCGGTCCTTATCCTTGAAAAATACCGTGTACGGAGGCTCCGATGTGAGGGCTCTTAGCTCAGAGACTCTTCTGGCAGATGTGACTGCCACGAGGAATGCGACTTTCCATGAGAGGTAGAGTTCGGAGCATGTCGCTAGGGGTTCGAAGGGGGCCTTAGTGAGCGCCCGAAGAACCAGGTTTAAGTCCCATTGTTGAACTGGTTCCACAATCTTGGGAAACCTTTTAGCTATCCCCTTAAGGAAACGGGCCACTATAGCGTTGGAGAAGACCGAGCTGCCCTCTATCGGTGGGTGTAGGGCAGAGATGGCTGCTAAGTGGACCTTTAATGAGGATGTGGATAGACCTTCCTGCTTAAGATGGAGAAGGTAATCAAGTATTGCTGGTAGGCAGGTCTCCGTAGGAGATAGTGACCGCCCCTCACACCAGATGGAGAAGCGTTTCCATTTTGACAGGTAAGTTGTCCTCGTAGAGGGCTTTCTGCTTTCCAGCAGGATTTCTCTCACTAGGCTCGAGCATTGCATTTCCTTTTGGCTCAGCCATGGAGCTTCCATGCCATTAGGTGGAGAGACTGAAGGTCCGGGTGGAGAACTACGCCCCCCTGCTGGGTGAGTAAGTCTGGACACAGTGGGAGGTTGATGGGTGTTGTTATCAGGAGGTCCAGGAGGGTGGGGAACCAGTGCTGGCGTGGCCAAGCTGGGGCAATCATTATAAGTGATGACCTGTCCTTCTTTATCTTTGACAGAACCAGGTGGATCAGCGGAAACGGTGGAAATGTGTAGAGGAGTTCGCCGTTCCATGCAATTTGGAAGGCATCCGCCATCGAACCCTCGCTCAGACCCCGGAAGGAGCAGAATTTCCTGCACTTGGCGTTGTCCTTTGTGGCAAAGAGGTCTAGACGGGGAGTCCCCCAAGTCTGGAAGATGGATTGGACCACATCCTGGCGTAGCGACCATTCGTGCGCTCGAATAGTTCGGCTCAAAGTGTCCGCCAGAGTGTTCTGGGCTCCCGGAAGATAGGAAGCTTCCAGGTGGATCCCTCGGGGAATGCAGAATCGCCAGAGGTCTAGGGCTTCTCTGCATAGGGGGGAGGAGCGGGCCCCCCCTTGTCTGTTTATGTAGAAGACAGTCGCTATATTGTCTGATTTCACCGCCACACACTGGTCCTTTAGGTAGTGTTCGAAGGCCTGACATGCTAGGAACACTGCTCGCAGCTCTCTTACATTGATGTGGCTGGACAGGTCCTGTTGGGTCCACAGGCCCTGAGTTTTCAGGCGGCCTAGGTGGGCTCCCCATCCCAAGTCCGACGCATCCGTCATCAGCGTTAATGTTGGCTGTGGTTTCTGGAAGGGTACCCCCGTACATACCACGTCCTTGGCTGTCCACCACTGTAAGGACGTCAGAATGTGAGGAGGAATGGTCACCACTTTGTCCAACAGGTCCCTGGATGGTTGATAGACTGAAGCTAGCCAAAGCTGCATGGGTCTTAGGTGCAGCCTGGCATGGGGGACGACATAGGTGCATGCCGCAAAATGACCCAACAGCCTTAGGCATGTCCGGGCCGTGGTCATAGGGTGGTGAGACAGCTCCTCTATTAGGGTACCGATGCTTTGGAATCGTGGTAGCGGGAGGGACACTGTGGAGGTGGTAGAATCCACGATTGCCCCAATAAACTCTATTTTTTGAGTTGGTATCAGAGTGGACTTCTTTAAGTTTATTAATAGACCGAGATTGTCGAAGGTGCGTTTGATAAGGGCTATGTGTTCTTCCACCTGCGTGCTGGAGTTCCCTTTCACCAGCCAATCGTCCAGGTACGGGAACACATGCACTCTGCGTTTCCTGAGGAAGGCCGCCACCACTGCCATACATTTTGTGAAGACCCTGGGTGCCGTGGACAGCCCGAAGGGGAGTGCTGTAAACTGGAAATGTTCGTTTCCTACCACAAATCTGAGGAATTTTCTGTGCCTCGGGATGATCGATATGTGGAAGTACGCATCCCTGAGGTCGAGGGTGGCGTACCAGTCCCCTGGATCCAGTGACGAGGTGATTGAGGTTAGGGAGATCATGCGAAATTTGATCCTTTTTATGAACCTGTTCAGGCATCTGAGGTCCAGGATTGGCCTGAGGCCTCCTTTTGCCTTCGGGATCAGAAAGTACTTTGAATAGAAACCCTTCCCCGTCAGTGCTTCTGGGACCTCTTCGACCGCTCCTAGGTCTAGGAGCTGTTGGACCTCCTCGCGGAGGAGATATTCGTGAGAGGGGTCCCTGAAGAGGGACGGGGATTTGGGGGGGCGGGGGTGGGGGGTAGAGTGGAATTGGATAGAATATCCCTCCTCTACTGTACGCCGGACCCATTTGTCCGTTGTAATATGGGCCCAAGCTTGGTAGAAACGGGATAAGCGCTCTCGGAATAGTGGGAATGGATCCTTCTGTTCTGGTACTCCAACCTCGGGTGGTCCTTCAAAAGCCCTGTTTTGGGCCCTGAGATTTGCCCGGGGGCCCATCGTTCTTTCCAGAAGGGGGGTATGATCTTTTCCTGGTGTGACCCCCATTGTTGTTCCTGCCCCTCCTACAGCCCGAGTCCTGCCTTTGGTGTTGTTGGGAGGGGCGTGGTGGAGGCTGGGGCTTAAAGTGGCGCCTTTGAGTAGAAGGGGTGTGCATCCCCAAGGATTTTAAAGTTGCTCTCGAATCCTTGAGGCTATGGAGTTTTGAGTCCATTTGCTCGGAAAAGAGCGATTGGCCTTCGAAAGGGAGGTCCTGCACGGTCTGTTGCACCTCATATGGGAGCCCCGAAGCTTGTAGCCATGAGCTTCGACGCATGGAGATTCCCGAGGCCATCATTCGGGCGGCTGCATCCGCTGCATCCAGGGCTGACTGGAGGGAGGCTTTGGCCACCTCTTTACCCTCATTTGTTAGCGCCGCAAATTCCTTTTTTGAGTCTGGTGGTAGTGCATTGGCGTATTTTTCCACCGAGGACCAGGAGTTAAAGGTGTACCTGCTCAGGATGGCTTGTTGGTTTGCCACCCGGAGTTGTAGGCCCCCCGTAGAGTACACCTTCCGGCCATAGATGTCCAGCCTCTTAGCATCCTTGGCCTTCGGCGTTGGTGCCTGGGCCCCCTGCCTTTCCTTATCGTTGGCAGCCGCCACGACCAGGGACCCCGGAGTGGGGTGTGTGTAAAGATACTCGTATCCCTTAGGTGGTACGAAGTATTTTCTTTCTACTCTCTTCGGGGTGGGCGATGCAGAAGAGGGGGTCTGCCAGATAGACTTCATAGTTCTATCTATGGTTTTTATTAATGGCAGAGCCACCCTCGAGGGGACCGACGAGGTCAGAATGTCTGTCATTGGATCCTCAGACTCTTCGACGACCTCCTGAGCCTGGATTCCCAGGTTGAGGGCCACCCTCCTAAGGAGGTCTTGGTGAGCCCTACCGTCCTCCGAGGGGGGGGCTAGGGCTGAGCCGGCCACCGCCTCGTCCGGTGATGAGGAAGAGGAACCCTTGGTGAGGGAGGGTTCCTCCTCATCAATAATGTCCCGTGGCGTCGAGGCGTCGGCTGCGGTGCCGGTGTCCTCGGCACCGGCCCCTTGCGGTGCCGTGGTGCGCGGGGGTTGCCGATCACCCACCGGTGCCGTGTCTGGACGGGAGACTGTTTCAGACCTACTCCGTGGTCTGGAGAAGGTCGGTGCCGTAGAGAGGGAGCGGGACGAGTGAGCCCCTCTAGACTGGTGATAGGCCCATGGTGTCCGGAAGGGCCAGTTACTGGGGTTCTGCCATGCCGGACCCCACGGTGCCGGGAACACGTCCCTGCGGTGCCGTGATGACGAGCGCGAACGGCTCCGTCCGGAAGCGATCGAGCCCGCCTCTGACTCCGATGGCGACTCGCTCCTCGGTGACCAGGGCGGTGCCGTGGACCTCGGCGTCGGGGAGCGGTGCCGAGGAGAGTGATGGGCCAACATCGGCGTGGGCTTGCCCCTTGACTGATGGGGTTTACCCGATGCCGGAGTAGCGGTCGCGGAGTCGAGGTCGCTGTGGCGCGGTACCGTGTTCTCTATGAGGACCCTAGCGGCCTCGAACGTCTCAGGGGTGGAAGGAGACCTTGTAATCTCCACATCGTCCCCTAGCTCCCGTCCAGGGGAGACCTCCGGTGCTGGGCTCGATCGCCCAATGTCCCGGGGTGGAGTCGATGGCCTGGGCGTCCTCGGGGTGGCAACTACGTGGCCCAACGCGGGTCGCACTGTGTCCTTACCCCTCGCACCGTCCTTAGGAGGCGGTGACCGGCCTCTATCCGGGCGGTGCTTCTTCCGCGGTACCGGTGAGGAAGATCGGTGCCGGGAGCCCGGTTTCGGTGCCGACGATACCTGGTGCCTATCTCCTTTTTCTTTGCCCTGACTCGAGGGACCCGGTGCCGGAGAGCTTTTCGACGGCGTCGAGATAGTGGTCGGCGCCGGGGCGCTGGGGGAGGGTCTAAGTGCCGCCTCCATGAGGAGTACTTTAAGTCTCTGAGATCGGTCCTTTTGCGTTCTGGGCCGGAACGATCTACAGATTTTGCACTTCTCCCCCAAGTGCTTTTCCCCCAGACACTTCAGGCAAGTGGAGTGCGGGTCGCTCCTGGGCATAGGTTTGTTGCACTCCACACACTGTTTGAAGCCTGGGACCCGAGGCATGCCCCGGCCCCTGGGCTCAGCAACCACTGCTAAGTAGACTAATAACAGAAAAACTAGAACAGGGAAAAATAAAAACTAACTAACTAACTTTTAAAACCTAAGTTAAAGCGATAGAGGAGTGCTAGGGCGGATCTCTATCACGAGAGACCCGAGATCCGACCAGCCGTCACTGCGGTAAGAAGGAACTGGCGAGAGGAGGGTCGGCGAGCCCTTATAAAGGGCGCTATGGAGGCGCGATTCCAGGGGGCTCTGTAGCCGACCCTCCGGGGATGCTAGGGAAATCCTTTCCGGCAGCCGTGCACGATGCGCGCGCACACACCTAACTGGAGTCGACGTGAGCAACCACTCGAAGGAGAACTAAGCAGTTAGTTCGAACTAATATGGCCACATTGACTTAATTTGAACTAACTAGTTCGAATTAAGGGTTAGTTCGAAAGGTATAATCGAATTTATTAGTTCGAATTAAGGAAGCACTTAATTCGAACTAATGAAAGCCTATTGTGGCCAAGGCTTAAATTAGTTCGAATTAAGCTTCCTTCCGAGTGGAGACATAGCCTAGAAGTATGAGCCACAAGTATGGATCATACAGTGTTTACATTTTATAAGTGTAATACTAGTGGCTTCATGAGACGTTGGCAGCGGAGGAGTGTTGCTTCTGCTGCACCATTTGTTTTCTGGATCTTCTGAGAAATAAAGGAGGGTTGACGTTACACCATTACATTTGCGGTGTACTTGCCTAGTTTACTGGTGTGGAGGGAATTGAAGACTGGATCGATCAATAAGGTAGGGCTGAGGTAAACTGAAGCTTCCTTTAAATAGTCCTCTTGTGTATTAAAAAAACAAAAACACTTCTCTAGTAACAAGTTCCACTGTATAACATATCAAGACATTTAAATTCTACCTTTTAAATCCTAATCCCATTTGGTTAGTTTTACCAATAGATTTAAGAATAGATTACGGAATATCATTTTGCATATATTTATAACTATATTCTCCTACAGACTATGAAGAGACGTTTTCGCAGGTACCTGTTGTTAATCCAGACTAAGGGTCTGATCCTGCAAAGTCTTATAAGTGAGAAACTTTACAAACAATACTAGCATACTGCCTTGTATCTTGGTCCTTTGATTAAAGTACCAAGATATAAAATAAGAAAAGGTAATTAAGTATAAAACCCAACATTTCCCATCTGCTTTTGCTTGATGATAAGCATTTTAATTGTAATTGAACCTTGCTAGTAATCCTGTGCATTTCAATCATTTAATTAACATAAACATGCAGTAGCATTACTCACCCCTCTCACACTGCCTAGCTTGCGCTCGATTTCCGCTTTCTCTCTTTTGAGAAGCTCACACATCTCTTTCAAGTCACTTACTTGGTCCTAGAGCAGAAACAGTAACCTTTTTATTCAATAGGGGAATTTAAACATTTCTTAAAATTACAAAATGTTCTAACTTCAGTTAGTTTATTTTGAAAAACATTAAACAAGAAACAAAAGCCAAAAACCAGATCCTCTTTGCCATATAATTCTTCATCACTAGCTACCAGTCTACACCACCTATGTCCTCTAAATTTTCCCACTATATTTTATTCTACAATAAAAACCCATTGTTGGAGGTACACTGTTTGTCTTGCACATTAAGTGCATTGTAAATATCTTACAAAAACAAACAAACAAACAAAAAATATGATTATGGATTATGAGAGATGTCTGTGTTTTCTCATGGTGTGTTTGCTCTGCGCTGGGAGATGCAACACCCTACCCCTGGTGCAGCCAGTCAATTCTGCTAGCCAGTGTACAGGGGGAGAGAGGGTTCTGTCAAGTCAACACCCCTTTCTGATCCCTTTCCAGTATACTGTTCCTGGGGGCATGGGAACCTGAGCACTGTAGTTGCAGTTTGGGTTAGACATTTTGTAGGGTGTTTATGGTCAAACAGAAAAGAGTGAGCAGAGGAAAGTCCTTACTCCTTCACCAGTCACTCAAAGATAGATCTTATGGTACAGCACAATCTAGCTCCAACTCATATATTATTACACAGGAGTGAAAAAAACCAAACAAAACCCCTTTCCTGATTTTTTTTTCCAAATTTCCCAGGAAAACGCTATCCTGGTAGGAAAGATGACAATCTGAAATTTGGTTGGGTTTTTTAGGTGTGGGGTGACCTGGGGAAGGGCAAGTTTGAAAACATGGCCTGTAACAAGAAGCTGGATTCAACTATGCTACGGAACCGCTAGCACACCACTTCATAATCCATAACGTGAAGGGATAAATATTAAAAAGGACCTCCCACCCAGGCAATAAAATGGTGCAAGCATATTTATTTTATAATTTGCAAACAATTATGTATGCTAAACTGCAGGTGCAAATTGAAGTCCCTACAATGAGCACATGCAAAGCTCCAGTGACTTTACAGGGGTTCTCTGCATGTGCATGGTTCCACCCTTAGGGTACTCACTGCAGGACTGGAGTGTTAGACCCCTAAGTTGTAAGAAGCAGCATTTACTTGAAAGACAAGGTCTTAGAGGAGTCTTGAAATCTGGCCCCTCAGGTGGTTTTCTGTATATTTACATCAAATGTATATAGTATGTATGGAATACATATTAGCATACTAGAGTTCACAGAGATGAGGGCTTTTTTAAAATGTACACTTACATTTTCCATAACCCATTAAAATGTGTTGTATGCTAAAAATATTTACCTTTAATCTTGGAAGATCTTTATTAGCCTGCTCTAGCTGGAATCTTAGTTCGACGTTTTCAGATGACAGTCTCAGATTTTCCTTCTGAAGCTCCTGCTGTCTTTGACACTGATCATCTGATCCGATTCCTGATGTCTTAAGAAAGGGAAGGAGCAGAATAAATATTATTAATTGTTGAGATATTAATCCTTACATTAGTTACACTGGAAAAAGATCAATAATTTGGGCAATAAAGATACAATCCTATTACATTCCACACTGAAATACTAAGGCTAAAACAAAGTGTTTATAAAGCATTAGGATAGGAATAAGCAATATTCTAAAACAAAGCGTTCATAGAACAAAATACCTTCTTATAGAGGTCACTCATCACTATTTTATTACTACATTAAAGTCAAATGAAGTAGACAAAGAAACTTAACGTGGACCTTTGAACTTTGATACAACTTCTTCCTTTAATTCCTTTATGTACATTTTAAAAAATTACTTAAACTGGGTGAAGTGAAAGTATACAACAGTAAAGACTTCTGTTTGACACAAATAAAAACTATATTTTGAAATCTCAGAATCTAATAAAGGACAAAATTACTGAGTGTTCTAGATACGGATATTGTACTTGTGAATAGCATCTCTTCTGA
>ML685831.1:10866706-10915883 GCA_007922175.1 Pelusios castaneus
TTCCCCTCTGAAGCCAGTCAGATCAGTCAGAGTAAAGTGTTATTCAGCAGGAAAAAGGGTATCTGAATCTGGTTGCTAGTAACACTTAGCTCTTATACCTCACTTTTCATCTGTAAATCTGTACAAAAGAGGCAAACATCATTATCTCTATTTTACAAAGAGGAATCGGATACAGAAGTGAAGTGATTTGCCAAGATCACCTAGACCATCAGTGGCAGAGCCACGAATGACACCCAGGCCTTTTGAGTGCTCTGCCTACTAGACTACTCAACCACTGTGTCGGGACACGTTAGTGTGTTGCCACACAGCAGTAAGCGTGTCGTGGAGAGCCAGGGAGATGGCTGGATTCACCCTGGGAAGGGTGGGCTGTGTGTCCTGTAGGGTTGCGACCCATCAGCAAGCGTGTCGCGAACCAGAAAAGGTTGAGAACCACTGTACTAGACCACACTGTAGCTAGCCATCTAGGTGTTTGTACCAAATTCATTAACACAGAATCTGAGCACTCAGTTAAGATGAAAAATCAGAATACAGGAAATACTACATGTAATGACTTCTACTGTACTTTTACAGAGACTCAACTTTGAAACAGCTCTGAATTGTCCCCAGAAAAGAGGCTCCCACTCTTAGTGTAACGTATGCATCCTGGAAGCTATTCTCAGATGAAAAAGAAAAATCCCTTTTCTCTTTCCAGCAAGATCAAACTTCTTGGATTAAAAAAAAAAAATTCTGAACAAAGAAACTAAAAACCTCTAATTCTGCAAGGAACTTACTCCCATGGGACTATGACATGAGTAGAGATAAGGCAGTAAACAACTAAGGATTGTCTCTCTTGAAATAAAAATAAAATAAAAATAGAAACATGCAAAGATAAATTAAAGAAACCCTGATAATTCCACAAAGAGTTAGACGTTATGACCAAAATACATTTTATAAGTAGTACCAATAAAAACACGCGAATAAAGTGACTGCCTTCCTAGTAAAATACATTCTCTCTAATAGACAGAAAAGGTATTGACACAACACAGATTGCTAAAGAAGCATACAGCGGGAAGAAAACCAAAGAGATAAATAGATGTTAGGGAAAAAAACTATGCTATAGTAGATATTTTAGTCTTTATCATTTCTACATATAAACAATGCAGCTAATAGGGAAGCAAAGGATAAAAGGACTGCGACAGTGCCAAACCTGGGACATTTCATAAAGTTCTGGGGTTGGTTCAGTCCCCTTTGTATCAGTTTGGTGATTTCCATGCATCCCCCCTTCAGTAAGCTGATCCACGGCATTAGTCGCTTTTACATTTTCTGGCTCAGAATAATGAGGTTGATTAGAAGGCTCCCCTGAATCAGACTGATTGAAGCTCATTCTATCAGCACAAGATTCTTCTCTACTTCCTTCATTGTTATTAGTTGATTGCTTGCACACTTCTTGATTCCCTTCTTTCTCTCCTTCCCATTCTTCATTGACTTCACCCTTTTCAGGCCCTTTTACTTTTTCTTGTTCATCAATGACACCTTTTACATCAACTTCAGTTTTCAGAGAACTACTTCTTTTGCCATTTGTTGCTGCCCTAGAATTATCTGAATCTTCATGTTTTTCACAATCTTCAGATTCCTGTTCTGGCGTTAATTCAATAATTGCATCTCCAGCAACCTGATGGCATTCATCACTAATGTCTGTACCCTCGTCTATTCTGTTGCCATTTGTAATACTGAGAGTGGATTGATGTTTTACTTTGCCTTTACTAAAAGCAGTTTTCATCCATGGATATTTCAAATGCTTGTGTTTACTGACATTGTTAACAAAAGAGGCGTTAGTCAATGCAGCTGTATCACATGCAGTACTCTGGAGGAGAAGAAAGGTGTAATGAGGCATGAAAAGAAAAGAAGTAGATAGCAAAAGACATATGACAGCACACCTATAAATAAAATCATGTCCACTTGTGGAAGGTTTAATCAGAACCAGATAATTTGACAATAGGAATACAGAGAACCCTGTGTGCAAGAAACCATTCAGCTAAAAGCAGGGTCATTATCTCAGACTCTATGGTCAGAAGGGGACTCTGTCAGGAGGAAGGAGAGGTCTTATGAATAGTGAATCCCAGGTTTATGGCTTGAGAAGCACTGAAAGACTGACCATTGGCCATGATAGTTAATAAGGTCAATAAGATTAATAAAGGGAAAAAGTTAATTTTTTCAGATGCTGTATTAGATTATTGCAATCTGAAACAAAATGGACCAATACTACAGAATAATAGATGGATGATAAATATGACTTTGGGTAGTAATATAAAGTTGTTCGCTTACAGAAGGTCTTGAAAATGTGTCTCTTGAAAACTGTCTCTCCAATGCATGAAGCTTTTCCTGCAAATATTGATTTTTCAGATGCAACTCTTCTACAACAGAATCTCGTGGGAGAGCTTGCTGTGTTCTGTATCAAAAATTGAACAAATGAATGACTGTTATTAATGCAGGAAAACATCCTTTAATGTAAATCAAGTATGGACTTCTGGTTTTTTAGACTGAAGATTTTTAATATTTTTGTGAGATAGATGTACCTATACTAAATCAATTTTATTGGTATAAATTTCATTAAATAAACCCCATGATGAAGGAACTCTGAATTTGGCATAGCATTCAGCCTTAAGAAATCCTAAGAGCGTATTTTCCTTGATGTTTATGTGAAATTTCCATTACCATTAACAATGCATTATGCATACACACTGAAAAGAGAACACATTTCCAAAACCTTAGAGAAAAAATTAGAGCTAAGGTGTCATAATTGAAGTAATGACTCAACTGTGTTTTCACTTTTATGCATGGGGAGCCAGCTACTATTCATGTGAATTAATTTCTAGAACAATAAACCAGGGATGTATATTTAAGGGGGAAAATTATAAGTTTTCTCAGCTTTCCTTTTGGAACGACTCTTACCTCACATAAGCAATTTCATTTTCCAAGTCTATATTCCGTTTCCTTAGTTCTTCCAGCTCTTTCTCTGACTCTGAAGCTCGCACTCCCACAACTTGGTCAACAGTAATACCGCTGGTCTTGAGTTTCTTTTGTAAAACAATCTTCTCTTTATCAGCTCTGCAACATTCAATTAGTTTTTACTAAAATCTTGGTACATTTGCTTACCAATTTCCTTCATCTAAAAAAGTGAACAGTATTTCATTCTAAAGATTCTAGACCTGTAATTTAATTGCTTACTGCTTAATTGCTTTTCTGGATTTAAAATACCTTATAATAAGGGACATTTTTCTTGTTTTTCATCAATTTTTTTCTGGTTTCTCATAAAAGACTATTGAATGAATACTGCACATTTCACAAATAACTTACAAGTTTTGCTTAGGCATTCACTGATATTTTACATATATGTAACACTTTACAAAAACAGAAAGCCCAACTGAAACACAACTAGTGAAAGGAACCTACAAAAATATATATAACTCTTTTGTTATTTTTCATCTTTTGAATCTGAGGTCTGTGAAAATGTTGTTATGATTGCACTGAAAAATGAATAAAACATCTTTTCTGGAGTTTTGCAAGAAAAAGGTTTGGCCATCACAATGTTGGAGGTGTCACAATGTTGCAGATTAACACTGATGCTAATTCTAGCAGTCTGATGAAACTAGACCATGGTAATAAAAGTCTGTCCTCACCAGCAGCTGGTGCTTTTTTGGATATGAATAATAGACTGAGATATAAACAAATTATTAATAGAGAATTTTAAATTAGTTTTGTTCAAAGACTGCTTCTAATTAATGAAGTACCTTCTGTCTTCTCTACCAAACAGAAGATACCAGAATGGCTAGAAACAAAAAGCCAACTTGCTGCTTGAAAATAAGCTACCCCCTGTAGACTCAGCAACAATGTCAAATTATAAGCATCTATTTTGTTAATATAATAAACTGCTGCAATGTTTTTGTTGCTAACAAACCAGGTTTCCTTCATTTTACACCATCAGTTTAGAAATATGGCTAATTAAAATAAACTCACTTGGAATAAAGTTCCTTTAACGTATTGAACTGTTTTGTTACTGTGTCCATTTCCTTCTCCTTTTCTTTTAGTTTGTTCCGCATCCCTTCCATTCTGGCTTGCCATTTTTTACCCTCTTCCCACCTAGCTATTTCCTCCTTTGCTCTCTGGAAAACATTCAAAAACAAAGTAACATTTCCTTTTGATCTGTTTGAACACCACAGAACAACAAACAACTTAGACTCTATTTGATTAAAAGTACCCACTTCTCAATTTTAAATAAAAATAAATATTTGACTATATTAATAAGCTACAACCATTGGTGTATTACTACATGTTTGGTACACATCCTGGGTATTACGAAGTCAGATGCACAACCTGATATATCTAAATGCCACCAGAGAATAGTTATGTGATATTTAAAATTCACTTTACAAAAAAGTACTTAAGTTTTATGAAATCCAGTGTTAGGTATGCTTATACAATATATTCTCCCACTTTGAAACATAACTCACAGTTGAAGGATAGGAGAAAAGAATATGATGCTATTCTGTGCTAATTTTAACATTTGCAGCAGACCACTTTTTCTTCCTCTAATTCACGAGAAGCTCAGACGCCCCTGCAGTATAGCAGTTGCTGGTCCAATGGTGATTTTAAATTCACTTTCTATCATAGAAAATGAATTTCTATTTAATAGTCGGAATTCAGTTTTCATAACAGATAATAAGGCAAGACTTGATGACAAATCACTATCGAAAAAGCTAAGTTAGTATTATTTTTATAGGTGGAGATGAAGTTTTTGTCTCGAAGTCCCTCCCCTTCCTCAGTTGACCCTCACTCCTTTCATGTAACAGGATTTAGTATTTTATTTTCAACATGAGGTCCCAGCTGTGCAATGTTGTGAGTTGGTGGATAGCTGACCTTTCACAAAAAAAGATTGTTAAAAGGCCTGCTCCAGTCAATCAGTGAACTGGATTCAGTGAATCTCATTTCAAAATGGGAACAAAAAATCCTGAACCTTATCTGTGGGGTCAGAAGTGGGAGTCCTTAATAAAAATGTGATTATTTAGCAACTGAAATAGTGCTACCCTAAGATAAAGCTTTACTCCTACAAAAATATAATTTGTGACCAATGTTCCAATCCCGCAGAAAGTTGTGCATGTGATTAGGCTCACTGATGTACATACGTTATTGCACTCAGACTGAATTAGAAGGTGACTGTAGAATAATATGAAATAGCATAATATCTCCTAAAGTGAGATTTAATTTGCATTAGTTTGGATCAACCACTTCAGTTACTTGTTGGAAATTTATTCTTCCAATTATAAATAATGCTTTCACTGCAAACACGTAGAAGTAATTCCAACAAAACACACAAGGAGTCCTGTGGCACTTCTAAAGACTGTACAAATTTATTTATTTATCAGCTGACCTTATGACTGACATTTTTCTGCATTTATAGATTCCCTTCCATCCTGTAGAGTCCTGTAGCACTTTTAAAGACTAACAGATTTATTTATTGCATGAGCTTTCGTGGGAGAAAATCCCACTTCGTCAGATGCTTTTGAACTTCCATACTGTAGTTTCCATTTCATGCATCTAATGAAGTGGGATTTTACCCATGAAAACTCATGCGATAAATAAATTTGTTGGGTCTTTAAAAGTGCCAAAGGACTCGTTTGTTTTGCTGAACTAAACTAACATGGCTACCCCTCTTGAACAACTAATTTCAAGAAAGATTATGATATATAAAAACTAAAAATGTTCTTTACCATGAAGATGGCAAAAGACAAATAACTGTAATATGTCAAAGCAGCTTTATACCCAAGATTCAGTGTGCAAAACTAATATATAACATATATAAATGTCTGCTTTGCATAGACACATCTTTACTCCTTAAGAAACTCACACTTAAGTCACATGGGTACAGAAAACTATCTACAGATAGCCTCACTGAATTCAATGAGATTCTACATGAGAGTAAGGATCTATCTGCATGGATTTAGGTGCAGGACCAAAGCCTAATTGTATTTGTTATTTTTAATTCCATACATATATATGTAGAACATTCATAAATACATTCATACTATGCAAAGGAAAACAAAACAAATACACACACATCCACAGTACAAGACAAAAATATATCTCAAACAATAGCAATTTACATACAGTACCTTAAACTTACTTAATGGGAACTGTAAGCTTTTGCTTAAAACCATCTTGAATATTTAAAACGCCACTGAATGCAGTTTGAGAAAGAAACATGTAATTTGTTCCAATCTATTTTACTACGTACCAAGACAAGCCACTAATCTGCTACCATAAGAGCAGGGGAAAAAAAGAGACTGAACAAATACATCCATAGCCAGTCACAATCTTTCACATGCAGAGATACCCATTAGCAAATGTAACTATTTGAAGGTGCACCAGCCATTAAAAAACAAACAAAAAACTGTTATAGTCACAAGAAGCACCTTAGATTGCACCCACTGAAAGAAATTAGGTTTTTCAGTTTTTTTTACTTTATGTATTTGACAGCTCTTTTTATGCAGTCGATGTCACTGTTAGCGTGTACACTTGACTCAGTTTCCTAATATTTTTTGTATGGATTTTGAATTCAGCAAGAAGAGAAGGGAAAACATTAATAAAATATAGGAATATATGATTATAAAATCAGAAAAACTAATAAGGGAAATCAGGAGCAGCTGAAATTTCTGAATTGCTGTTTTTCTTAAACTAGGTAGATTTCAAATTGATGGTGTTCTTTTCAATACCACAAACTAAATGATGCCTTATCACATACCTTGTCCTCTTTTATGTTTTTCTTTTCTACTTCCTCATTCTTCTTTTCAACTTCACTTTCCAGCTTTTTAATCCTTTTCTGAAGTTCATCTATGAATTTTTGTTCATCAGCTTTGCCCTGAAAAATTATGATTATCTTTATAGCTTTAATGATTACCATTTAGATACTTTCCTACATCTTCCTCATGGGATAAATACAGAAACTTAATATTGACTGATTTATTCATTTTAAAAGAGGTGCTTTGAAAAAATATTACAACTTAGGTTATGAGTTGTCTCTGTTTAAAGATTACTACTTGAGTGTTAAATTGTTACTTTCCATTTTGTTCTGAGTGGGTAACAGGTACCTGGACTCAAAAAGAATGTTTACACTATTGCTTTTTAAATTAATCGGGGTTAGACTGCTGCAAATTACTATGCCTCTTGCAAATCAGATACATTCACCCAACTTGGTTTAAAAGACACCTAGCAGAGTTTAATAGTATTTTAAACCTTTATGTGCAGATTTAGAAATTAAAAAAGAATGGATACTTAGAAAAAACATTGCGGCTTAGAAATATTTTTCTACAGTGCACAATATTCAATATACAGTGAATTTTTAATCATTTTAAGAGTGTGTCCATTCGACAAAAAACTAAACTAGTATCAGCACTTCCTGCTTAAACTTCTGAAAGGACTCCAACTGGAGAGTGCTGGGAACTGCATTACCACTAACATCAAATGATCTCAAATTCCAAAGGGGTAGCCGTGTTAGTCTATTGTAGAAAGACAACAGAGTCCTGTGGTACTTTTAAAGACTAACAGATTTATTTATCGCATGAGCTTTCGTGGGAGAAAATCCCACTTCGTCAAAGCGTCATGCGATAAATAAATCTGTTAGTCTTTAAAAGTGCCACAGGACTCTGTCATCAAATGATCTATTAGGAATAGCTTGTATTGAGAAGTGGATAGAAAAGAGTAAGCAAAGCAGCAGGTCCTTGAAAACCAGTGAATCAATGGGGAACATGCTTGACTGAAGTATGGATTGATCAGGGCACGTACCAGAATGGGACAAAGACAAAGGGAAGTATTTTAAAGCAGACTGAAATTCTGTTAACTTTTTAATTAACTTTAACTGGAGGTGGAAACTAAACCCTCTTCCAAAACCAAAAAAGCATTTACTTGGGTCAAGTGTGTTATAAAATGGTCTGATTGCCATATAACTAATATATATATCTATATAGGGCTGGATTCTTTCAGCTCACCCTTGAATCTTCTTGACCTCCTACTGCCAGAAGAAAGGAGGGTCCCTTTCAGTGTGCAATATTAACTTTAGGTCTCTCCTTCTTCTTACAGGCGGCTAGTTCTACTATCTATCTCCCAGATCTTTAATGCATGTTTATCTCAGGGAGCTTTTCTCTTTCAACCCCTTCCTTACATTTGATATTGGCCTTTGGGGAGGCCAGCTAATACCTTCATGTTACCCCCACCACACTGTCTGTTATCTACCTCATCAATTTAATCTCTAAATTCTCCCTATCATGCATTGGTCTCTCTGCCTGATAAACATACTCAGTCTTCCAAAAGCAAAAAAAAAAAGTGCATCCATTAGAGAATACTTAACTGAAGCCCTAGATTTTAACACTAATAAAAACTAAGCTTACCTGAATGCTGTAAGTTAGTCTTTTTATCCGTTTTTTCAGTTCTTCATTTTCTTTTTCCATCTCGTCTTTTTCTCTTTGTACTTTAGTGTTGGCTTTTTGCTTTTTCTGAAGTTCTTGGTTTAAATCATCCATCTCCTCTAATAAAGAGCTCTCTCTAATTTTACTAACTTTAAGGGCATCTTTAAATTTTGTAAGTTGCTCATTTAATTCCTCTACATGAGTCTATAAAAATAAATTAAAAAGTGTTATCAGGGTTGCCAACTAATTAAAACAGACTTACTGAAGTTAAGGAGGTATAGTCCCTAAATTCCACACAAATTTCTCAAATCAATTATTTCATATATTGTCAACTAAATTTAAGTAATTTACTTTGTTTAAATAATCACTTAGAAAATCTGTAAATTCCTATTAATCTGCTTATTTTTAATAAGCAAAAAATCATCTTAAAATACATCATTTTAAGTTTAAACTTCAATAAGCAAAATAAACAACCAATATAATAATAATTTGTGAGGTTTTTTTAAATGACAGAACCAAACTTATTTCCTAAATTAAAGAAAAAGATGCCCTAGCTTGAAGCTTTATATACCAAGTTTAAGCCTGATGCAAGTGTTCTGTGCATAAATTGTAAAATTCAGGTGGGAGAGGGGGAAGGGTAGTCTATATATTGAATGTATTTATACATTTTGTTTTATGATTTGTTTTAATATTTAAAAACAAATGTACACAACAGGCCCAATCCAATTCCCCAAAAAAGTCAATGGAAAGACGTCATTGACTTCACTGGGAGTTATATCAAACCTTTCAACAGTACAACATTAATTACTACAATACTCAAAATGAAATTATAAACACTGTGTTCTCTTTTCAAATAAGAATACAATGTAGAACATGGTACAAGGAGGTTAATTAGTGCTTACTGTGAGCTCCTTTGTCTGTCTGTCAACTATCTGCTGAACATTCATGTATGCCTCTTTTTGCGATGCTACAGAAATAATCTGCTGTTCAGCATTAGCAGTCATTTCTGCTCGGAGCTCAAGAAGTGCTTTACTCAAGGCCTGCAAATATCAACAAGTTTTTTTTTTTTTATAAGTACACAATTTGCTGAAAATAAATGTTAAAAAATAACTAACGTGAATTAAATTTTACTATCTTTATATTAAAATACCCAACTGTATTCCATTCTAATAGCACAATTCATATAACATTTTGGCCTGTTTCCATATGATTTACAATTACAGGCTACATTCACTGGTATGCTCTGACTGCTTTTCAACACAGGCAACATAAAATCATCATAAATGCAGCTGAGTTGGCCAGTTAAACCAAATTTTAAAGCTGTTCTACATAACCAGAGTAGCACAAAGCAGCTGAAGTATATCAGTGAATCTGGCTCCATAAATTAAGAAGTTAAAATGCTATGTCACAATTAGTTAATTTTCAGGTCCTTTGTGTAAGCAGACTATACAGTCCTAATGAATCTCCATGTGGTTCTTTCAGATATTCTTTGTATGTCTCTTAAATCCATTAGTGGCACTTCTGAAGAAAAGCTGTGGAAATGTTTGCTATATGTAATTTTCATAGTTATTTGGTTTTATATCTTTACAATAAAATGCTAAAATAAACTTAGATTACTTACTTTTTGCTGTTTTTCTTTTAAGGTTAACTGGTTCTTCAACCTTTCCACTAGGTTTTTCATTGTAGTTGTTGGTGCTCTATTATTTGCTTCTTTTTGGGCCTCTAACTCAGTTTTTACTTGCAGCAATTCCTTCTCTATCTGAGACAACAGGTTTCTCAATTGATTTGCTTCATCTTTCAGTTTTTTCACTTCAGCTGCATGCTTTTCTTCAAGCCTAGTACAACAGAAAAATAAATAGAAGGGTCAAGATGTACTTAATTTAGCAAGCTCCAGGTGCATTAGAAAAGGCTGAAATATTATATTACATGTTTTTGATGATCTCAGCAAACTTTTTTTATACAATGGCATACAAGGGCAAAAGCACATACAAATCTGGAAATCATAAAAATCTTCTACAAAGTGTGCCTGAATCGTCCAATTTAAAAAAAAAAGGCAAAAAATGAAATTACAGAATTATTTCAATTCCGCTTCCTGTGGGAATATGAGACAGGATGGATGCTTGTTGATTAACTGTTCTATAGAATCATAGAAACTGGAACATGAGAGGTCATCGAGTCCAGTCTCCTGCACTCATGGCAGGACAGGACCAAGTACCATCTTAAACCATCCCTGACAGATGCTTGTCTCTAGACATTCCCTTTGAAGAACCTGGCATTAGCCAATGTTGAAAGACAGCATACTGGGCTAGATGGACATGCTAGGGCCATTTTTATGTTCAGGTCCATCTAGCCCAGTTCAGTGCACCAAAAAGTCAATGAAAAAGAAAGTGTTCAGTAAGGGAGAAAATGCAACATTTACAATTGACCATTAGATATTTTAAACAACAATTTTCAAATGATAGCTTTGATAACGATCCAAAAATAAATACTTTAAAGTTACAATTGTGGTTTTATAAACTGTTAGGTTAGTTTTGTTAATAAAACCTTACATTCAGTAGTTATAGCAAACTGTTGCTAAAGCATGTACAATTCAGAGTTAGAACTCAGGATAGATTCAGGGAGAGTCTGCTGAGACTCAAAGCCCTTGGACTGTGAAGACCTGCTCAGTCAAGTGGGAAGTCAAGCCCTGAAGACCACCTCTCAAGTAATGTAGCACTGAGTTGACAGGAGGGCTTTTCCCATTGACTCAGCACACTGAAGACACCACAGCAAGCAGGTGTTAGGCAATAGAAGTGAGATATGCAAGTTATTTTAAGTAACTTGAGTATCTTTCTTTGACTGCCACCAAAAAGCGCCTACAGTGTAGACCAGGGCCTAGTGAGGACTTTAAACTAGGTTCACAGGGGATGGGGACCTAAGCCTGGTGGTAAGTGGGGAAGTGGTACATGAGGAGGGAGCACAAGAAGGAGGGTGCAAAAGGGGAGGCTTCCTGATTCATACTGAGAAAGTAGGGCAGTTGGCTAGCTATCTTAAGTGTCTACACATGTAAGAAGCCTGGAAAAAAGCAGGAGGAACTGGAAGGTCTGACACAATCAAAGAACTATGATGTGATTGGAATAATTGAGACTTGGTGGGGTAACTCACATGACTGGAGCATGGTCATAAATAGATATAAACTGTTCAGGAAGAACAGGCAGGGGAATAAAGGTGAAGAGTTGCAGTGTTTGTAAGAGAACAATATGACTGCTCATAGCTTCAGTATGAAACTGGAGAAAAGCCTATTGAGGGTCTTTGTTAAGGACAGAGGGGAGAACAACAATGGTGATGTCAAGGTGGATGTCTGTTATAGACAACCAGACCAGGAGAATGAGGTAGATGAGGTTCCCTTAAGTTAACTAATGAAAGTTTCCAGATCAGAGGACCTGATTCTCATGGGGGACTTCAATCACCTTGACATCTACTGGCAGAGCAATACAGCAGTGCACAAACAAATCCAGGAAGTTGTTGGATAGCATTACAAAAAACTTCCTGGTGCAAGTGCTGGAGGAACCAACTAAGGGCCATGCTCCTCTTGACCTGTTGCTTACAAACAGGGAAAAACTGGCAACGAAAGTGGAAATGGGTAACAGTGATCTGGGTAGCAGTGACCATGAGATGTAGAGACAAAAAGAAAAAAGGAGAAGAGAAGAATACAGACGTTGGACTTCAGAAAGCAGCCTTTGACTCCCTGAGGGAGCCGATGGCCAGGATCTCATGGGAGTGCAAGAGAGCTAGCTGTATTTTAAAGAAACCCTATGAGAGACATAGGAACAAACCATCCCGATGGCAGAAAGAATAGAAAATAAGGGACTGGCATGGCTTAACCAAGAAATCTTTTGAGAACTTAAAACACGAAAAGGAAGCTTACAAGAAGTGGAAGATTCGTCAGATGACTAAGGAGAAGTATAAAAATACTGCTTGAGCATGCAAAGTGAAATCAGAAAGGTCAAAACATAATTGGAGTTTCAACTAGCAAGGGACTTGTAGGGTAACAAGAAGAGTTTCTACACATACGTTAGCAACAAGAAGGTGGTCAGGGAAAGTGTGGGCCCCTTACTGAATGGGGGAGAACCCTAACAGATGATGTGGAAAGAGCTGAAGTACTCAATGCTTTTTTTGCTTGTCTTCACAGATGAAGTCAGCTCGCAGACTACTGCACTGGGCAGCAAAAAAATGGGGAGGAGATGAGTAGCCCTCGGTGAAAGAACAGGTTCAGCACCATTTAGAAAAGCTGGACATGAAAAAGTCCATGGGGCTGGATGCAATGTATCTGAGGATGCTGAGGGAGTTAGTTGATGCGATTGCAGAGCCATTGGCCTTTATTTTAGAAAACTCGTGGTGATTGGGGGAAGTCCAGGAGAATTGGAAAAAGGCAAATATAGAGCCCATCTTCGAAAAAGGGAAGGAGGAGGATCTGGGGAACTACAAATAAGTAGGCCTCACCCAGTCCCCAGAAAAATCATGGAGCAAGTCTTCTGGGAATCCAGTCTGAGGCATTTGGAGGAGAGGAAGCATTGGATTCAGCATGGATTCACCAAGGACAAGTCATACCTGACGAACCTGATTGCCTTCAATGATGAGATGACTGGCTTTGTGGAAAAGTGGACATGATATATCTTGACTTTAGGAAAGAATTTAATATGGTCTCCCACAGTATTCTTGCCAGCAAGTTAAAAGAATATGGGTTCGATGAATGGGTATTAAGGTAGCTAAAAGCTGGCTAGATCGGGCTCAACGTGTAGTGATCAACAATTCAGCATCTAACTGGTAGCTGGTAACAAGCTGAGTGCCTAGGGATCGATCCTGAGGCCAGTTTTGTTCAACTTCTTCATCAATGATAAGGAGGATGAAGAGGACTGCACCCTCAACAAGTTTGCAGATGATACTAAACTAAGGGGAGAGGTAGATACGCTGGAGGGTAGGAATAAGATACAGAATGATCTAGACAAATTAGAGAACTGGGCCAAAAGAAATCTGATGAGGTTCAAAAAAGACAAGTGCAGAGTTCTGCACTTAGGATGGAAGAATCCCATGCCCTGCTACAGACTGGGGACCGACTAGCTAGGCGGTAGTTTTGCAGAAACAGACCTGGGGGTTACAGTAAACAAGAAGCTGGATATGAGTCAATAGCGTGCCCTTATTGCCAAGAAGGCTAATGGCATATTGGGCTGGATTAGTAAAAGTATTGCCAGCAGATTGAGGGAAGTGATTATTCCCCTCTATTCAGCACTGATGAGGCCACATTTGGAGTATTGTGTTCAGCTTTGGCCCCCCCCCCCCGCCCCCCCCACTATAGGAAGGATGTCAACAAATTGGAGGGAGTTCAGCAGATGGTAACAAAAATTATTAAGGACCTGGAGCACAAGATTTATGAGGACAGGGTAAGGGAACTTGGTTTGTTTAGGCTGCAGAAGAATGAAAGAGGATTTCATAGCAGCTTTCACCCTGAAGGGGGAGTTCCAGGAAGTATGGCGCACCGCTGTTCTTAGTGGTGGCAGATGACAGAACAAGAAGCAATGGTTTCAAGTGGCAGTGGGGAAGGTCTAGATTGGATATTAGGAAAAAATCTTTTTCACTAGGAGGGTGATAAAGCACTGCAATAGGTTACCTACGGAGGTGATAGAATTATTGTTTACCCTCCATCCTTAGTTGTTTTTAAGTCCCAGCTTGACAAAGCGCTGACTGGGATGATTTAGTTGTGGTTGGTCCTGCTTTGACCAAGGAGTCGGGCTGGATGACCTCCTAGCGTCTCTTCCAACCCTAATATTCTATGATTCTAATTCAATAAACAATACAGTAATAAGTTTTATACTTGCAACTGATTGGTCTAATCTAATTATTACTTGAATTGTAATAATCATATCTGAACACTTACTGAGCCTTGATGTTTTCAAACTCTCTCATTTTTAATGAAGTGAGTTGTTTTTGTTTCTCCAAATCAGATGATGTTTCCTTTAATCTGCCTAGAAGTAAAGCAAGAGAGTTGTCCTGTTCTGCTACTGTTTGCTCCATTTCAGCTAGACGAATGAAATGTTTCTTGGTGGGAACTGTTAAGGAAGGCTTTTTCATTAACTCCTGAAAAAAGAGAACAATCATTCATATTAAATATTCAACATTGTATACAGCGAAGTGCTGCAGTCATTTCATTCTGTTAAATTTGATCCCAAACATAATAAACCTGCAATATTTGAACAGTATTTTGTAAGTAGTGATGTGACTCATAAAACTACACTCAAATACAGCAAAAACAATGAAAGTCCTGTGTCACCTTAATGACTAACCAATTTCTTTGGGTATAAGCTTTCGTGGGCTGTAACCCACTTCGTCAGATGCACTCAACTGTTACACTATATTCAGATGTTAGCCATGATGAATGCTGGCAAGTGGTCTCTGTATCTACATAGCTATATAACTGGTTAAATAAAGATGGTCAGTCTTTCAGAAAAAGCATTAAAAAAGAATCTTCAGTTAGGATGGAGCTCATTTTATTTTACTGTAGAAGATTAAGGGAGAGAGAAGAAAATGGAAGACATCAACCTCCACAGTGGCTCTTTATAGCAGTAGTTCTCAACTTTTCCCGACTACTTTCAGGAAGCTGATTTGTCATATGTACCTGAAGTTTCACCTCACTTACTTAAAAATTACTAACTTACAGTGGCATAGCGACAGGGGCAGGGGTGGGGGCCCAAGCCCCTTGGCACCAGGCTGCAAGGGGGGCATCAGGTGGGGTAGGTCAGGGGATCACAAATGTGGGCTTGGCCCCCGGGTGCTGACAGACACCCTCGCTACACCAGTGCTAACTTACAAAATCAGACATAAATATACAAAAGTGTCACAAAACATTAGTACTGAAAAATTGCTTACTTTCTCATTTTTACCATATAATTATAAAATAAATTATGACCCTTCGGGTTGAAAAACAGTGATGTAATATGTAGAATGGTAAAAACAAGTCATTGTCCTCAAGAAATTTTTGTTTATACTGACTTTGCTAGTGCTTTTCATATAGCCTGTTGTAAAACTAAGGAAATATCTAAATGAGCAGTGCTACAGCTGACATACCCCCAGAACCTCTGTACCCCAAAGGTATGTGTACACATCATTAAGAACCACTGCTCTACAGAATAGGACACATTGAATAATGCGCTTATACATTTAAGTACCAAGTTTGTTAATTGATCCCTATTTCCTCACTCATGTCTCTCACATTCTTTCAATTTCATCTCCATATTATAATGTAATGATAATGCCACTAATTTATTTTCCTGTTGGTACTATCTTGGATTGAAAAACTACTCTCTGTTATGGAGGGTAAACATAATTTTCAAAATTTACAAGAACAAAACAACAGACAAACAAACAAACACTGAAGAAAACATCCCTTACTACCAACCAACCAACCAACCAACCAACCAACCAACCAACCAACCAACCAACCAACCAACCAACCAACCAACCAACCAACCTACCAAAGCAGTTTGTTTGAATTTATTAAGTGAATTGTCAGCATGCAAATCTAGCTTGTGATGTAGAACCCGGAGGTCTTCTTCATGTTTCTTTATGATTTCCTCTTGATCCTATTAACACAAAATGAACAGCTAATCTTATTTCATCTGTACATGCATGATACTTCAGATATTCATGGAACAGTCATACTTTCCATACTAATTACTTGACTCTGGAATAAATTTTCCTCAGCTCATATTCCATGGACACACAAATACAAGCACTAAGGAGTTAACGTAATTTCATTATACTGACAAATTTTTCTAGGAGAGAAAGGAAATTTATTAAGTACCAAAACCTACACAAAGGCAATGTTAAATTATGCCTCTCAATCTGTTCAAATTTAGTAGTAAATCATAGTATTACATTTTTCTGGAAGTGTGCAAATACCCAGGAAAGGGACAATTTCCTCTTCCTCAATTCTTGAATTGGAAGACAAAGCTTCGAGTGTATAACATCATGTACTCTCACTGGTTTTGTGTACATAGGCAGAGCACCAATCCAAGGACACTTCTTGTTCAATCAGGCCGACCAAGAATATATAACAAATTCATATGACCACGTAGGAGTCGGTGATTTTAGTCTGACAAGCAAGACTACTGGAATCTCAAGAAAGGCAAACATGCTCAAAACCTCTGTGTGTTCTTTTTCTACTGTTTACGAAGCTTTCACACTCCCCAAAGAATCAGTATTCCTGCTTTTCCTGATTGTTCTCCCTACCATCTCCCAACTTCTCTTTTAATACCATCATTCTCTTTACCCTTTCTTGTCTTTCCCATCTTCTGTTTGCACCTCATTTCCTCACCATGTTTCCTCTTATAGAGTCACACAAGCATACCATCAAACTGACATCTCTAATAAGTTTTAAATCCATCTTAAAGAATCATCGGAACATGTGAGAGCACACAATGTTCTTATATTGCTAATAAATAAAACGTTTTCCGACTGCAGCCACAGGCAACAATCCTGCAATCAGACCTGGGCAAGAGTGTACCTATGCCAAGCTCGCTGCAGGATCTGGGCTACAAAGAAGTGCTACAGCAGAGAATTTATTTTTTTTCAAGAAAAGAGCATGAAAAGTCCACCCAAATGTAGAATTATAGTTAGTTAATATCACTGCAGACCATCTCCCTGATTCTGCCATATAAAAGCAATTCTAAAGAAGAACAATCGGAAAACTTTTACACAAATAAAGTTTCAAATATAAGAGGTTAAAATAAATTGAAATTTGTACAAAGAAAAATTAAGAAGCCTGTTCTGCTCCTACTGAAGTCAATGGGAATTTTGCCATAGCTTCATGGAAAGTAGGACTGGGCACAAAATCAGCTCAGGTTCTTAAAACAAGATAACACAAAAGTTCATATACCTCTCTAGCTTTTGCTAATAGATGCTGATACTTCTTCAACACTTCCTCCTTTTGATTTAGTCTTGCTTGCATATTTGTAATGGTTTGATGGGCAACTTTCAGAGCATGGTGGCATTCTGGATCATCATCTTTTCTACCCAGCCCAGCTATTATCTTCTCTCTTTCTAATGTTGCAGGTAATCGAAGTCTTAGTTCATTTATAACTCTGTCTCTCGATAAAACATTTTGCTCTGCTTTCCACAGTGCAGTTTCCTTCTCTTTCAGTTTCTACAACAAAGGAAATTATTACTACTCTTATAGAAACATGCTACAAGAAAAAAAAAAAGAAGGAAATATTTGTTTTAAACAAAATCTGTCAGAATATGACTGACTACAAAGCAAAAATTGCTTTATATTCAATTTTCTCTACTTGACAACCACAAGATAATAGGGTGATAAGTAACACTCAACATGGATTTGTCAAGGACAAATTGTGTCAAACTAACTTAATCGCTTTCTTTGACAGGGCAACAAATCTTGCGGACAGGACTGGGGAGTGTAGTAGATGTGGTATATCTTGACTTTAATAAGGCTTTTGATACTGTCTTGCATGACCATCTCATAAACAAACTAGGGAACTACAACCTAGATGGAGCTACTATAAGATAAATGTTTAACTGGTTGATAAACTTTTCCCAGAGAGTAATTATCAATGGTTCACAGTCAAGTTGGAAGGACTATTGAGGGTGAGGGGTTTCACAGGGATCAGTTCTGCATCCAGTTCTGTTCAATATCTTCATCAGTGATTTAGATAACGGCATAGAGAATACATTTATAAAGTTTGCAAATGATATCAAAATGGAAATGGTTGCAATGGAAGTGGTTGGAGGATGAGATTAAAATTCAAAATGATTTGAGCCAGTGGTTCTCAACCTATTTACCACTGTGGTATGTATATGCAGCTCTCTTTGTGATGTGGGCTGCATCTACATAATATATATACTACGTCTATGGCCCTGAGGATGTCACATGGGCCACAGCTTTGTGTGCCGATTGTCCACAGGTTGAAAACCAGTGGTCTGGAACCAACTGGAGAAACGGTTTGAAGTAAATAGGATGAAATTCAACAAGGACAAATGTAAAGTACTCCACTTAGGAAGGGACAGTTAGTTGCACACCTACGAAATGGGAAATGACTGCCTAGGAAGAAGTACTAAGGAAAGGAATCTGGGGAGCATAGTGTATCATAAGTTAAATATGAGTCAACAAGTTAACACTATTGCCAAACAAAGCAAATATCATTCTGGGATGTATTAGCAGGAGGTTTGTAAGCAAGAAACAAGAAGCAATTCCTCCATTCTACTCCATGGTAGTTAAGCCTCAGCTGAGGTATTGTATCTAGTTCTGGGCGCCATGTTTCAGAAAAGATGTGGACAAATTGCAGGACGTCCACAGAAGAGAAACAATAACGATTATTTAGAAAACATGACCTATGAGAGACGACTGAAAAAATTAGTCTGGAGAAGAGAAGACTAAGAGGGAACATGATACAGTTTTCAAGTACATACAAGGTTCTTACAAGGAGGAAGAAGAAAAATTGCTCTCTTTAACCTCCGAGGATAGGACAAAAGCAATGGGATTAAATTTCAGGAATGGTGGTTTATGATGGAAATTAGGAAAATCTTCCTAACTGTCAGGGTAGTTACGCATTGGGATAAATTGACTAGGGAGATTATGGAATTTCCATCATTGGAGATTTTTAAAAAGCAGATTAGACACACACGTCAGAAATGATCTAAAAATAACACTTGGTCCTGCTGTAAGTCCAATGATCCTATGAATATAAGACACTCTACACATCAACAATTCTCCATTCTAATTTGTATTTCATTGTGCAGAATTTTCATAGCACAGTGCATTTATATTATCAAGTGCATTAATTCATTGTTTTTAAAGGGTTACTTTTACATTTAGTGTTTGACTGATATGAAATCTATAACAAATTTTCACTTTGGTAACCTTTGTTAAAGGAATCAGTGATGCTATTTGTTAAATTTAATATAACATTAATTACATCAATTACCATTACAGAATGCCAATTAAGCCTAATTTGTACTAAGAAACGTAATTTTATACAATCTCAGCACCTTGATTTACTAATCAAACAATATAAACTGTTTCCAATTCTCTTCTTGTTTGAGTTTTCTCATACCTAAAGAACAATGGAAATTAACTTTTCACAGTGTTCTGATATTGAATTATTCAGCGGTATTTTCAGGGGGTTTTTTGTGATGGTACTCAGAGGTACTGACTATCGGCATCTTTTTTTTTTTTTTTTTTTTTTTTTTTTTTGATGGTGTTCAGGGGTACTGAGTACTAACACCTTTTTTTCCACAGCAATGCAGCCCCGGCTCCTGCCGCCACTTGGTGGCCCCAGGTCCCTGGCCGGGTACAAAAAAACCACTTGGTATTCTTATCATATAATGCATCCCTTGTATTAAACATTAGAAAATAAACTCAAGTGAACATGTTTATTCTCTGTTCTCTATAATACTTTTATTAGTTTAGGTGTTAATTCATCTAATTACCTCTTCTAATGATTTGCAGGTCACCCGAGTTTCTAGGATTGTTCGAACGTGCTCCCTAATTTTCCTCAAAGCTAGCTCAAGCTGCTGTGGAAGGGGCAAACTAGGGTCTGGAACCGAACCTGTAGCTTCTTCAAACTGCAAGAACAGATATGAACATTATTTGTCTGACAACTTTAATCAGCACACTTATTAATATATTTAAAATAAGTCAATGTAGGTACCTTTCGAGCAGTACTAAGTATTTCATTCTGCTGACGGTCATATATGTCTAGCTGACGTTCTAACTCTACTTCTCTCTGATCCCAAGCCATCTGCCGCTCTTCATAAAACTATAAAAAAAGGGATTTCACTCACACTTTAGAAAATGTGAAAGCAATTCCAATGTGCCACTGATGGCAATATATCTTTAACTGTAACTACATGTATAACAGACATTTATGCATAATACAGCTTGTACATGTAAGTTACGAGGATTTTTTAATGTAACAAAATTATTTTAAAAATTAATAAAACAGAAAATATATTGTTATTCTAACAGCATGTAGAACTTGATACCTTGCTTTGCTGTACAATTTCTTCTTCCAGACTGCTGATTGTATGCTCATATTCTGAAATGATATTATTTAAATATTTTATCTCTTCTTTTTGTTTGACTAATTCTCGATTCAATTTAAGTTCCTGGAGACGAAGTTCCTCTATTTTCATATGCCATTCAATTACCTGATAAAATAACAATAGTTCATACAATTCATTATCAATATCATCCTAATCAGAATAAAAGAGCATTTAGGGAATTTTGATGTCTTTTTCAAAGTGCACCTAAGTTTGCAAAACAACGCAGAAAAGTTGTATACAGTAATTATATTTAACAATTTACTATATACTAATAGTAGCTATATCTTCACTTACATAGATCCCAAAATGCTCAAAAAACTTTGCAGACTGATTGAAAATGAAATATACTAAGACCACTTTACCCATCATTGTAATGCAAATTCCTTTAAGCAGAGAATGCAATACAATACAATAGTTTGGGATGGAAATGTCTTATCCAATTTAAAGATAATGATCTAGAAAGGCAAAATATAATTACCAAAATTTACAGTTTGTCCAGGATGCCTCAGTTAATATGCCTATTCATACCAAAAAAGTGGCATGTGATTTTTAATGGCCAAAAGTAGTCAGAATTTGGTCCCAAACTGGCAGCATAGTGTGTCCTATTTCATAATGTATTGAATCTCTAATACCAACCCCTACAGAATTTAAATTTACTTTAGAGGCCACCAATCAAAATAAAAACCAAGGCTGATCTCCTTGCTTAACTTATATACCAATAGTAAAGGTGGCCATTATCCTGCATTTAAAAAACAAAACAAAAGGATGGTTCATATTACAATACTGTATATTCTGAAATCATGAAAGCACACATTAAAGCAGAAATTCAGAGTATAGAGTAGATTAAAGTTTTAATTAAACATACATAAAATGTAATGAATACTAAAAGTTGTAAGATGACAAACCTTTTGGGCTCCTCTTGTATCTTTCAATGTACCTATTAACTCTTCTAAGCCTTTTACTTTTAATTCCATCTGCATTGCTTTCTTCTCTATGTTTCGACGCTCTTCCTGAGCACGCTGGACTTCTTCCATGATTTTTAGTTTGTCATTTTGTAGCTGAATCATGGTTTTAGAGAACTTCTCCTGTTGTGCCAAGGGCAGAGCACCACTAAATTGTCGCCGCAGAGATTGCACAGTCTGGCGCAGATGTTTGGCTCTATTTCTCCCTTCTAATCTGGCGTAGTATAATCTCTGCTCTTTGTCATCAAGCTTCTGTTCTAGGCGTAGGTTATAAATCTCCATCTTTTGCAGTTTTAGTGTAAGTGTCTCCAACTTGCCCACAGCAGTGGTCTCACTAACCTGAAGAGCTACAATATGTTGGTGTAATTTTGCAATAAGTGCTTTTTCATCTGACTGCGCCTGAGCACCAAAACATACAACACAGACATTTTAAAAAATATAAAATCATTCATATAAAACCAAACATTTACATGGCGTGTAAGTGATTACCACATTATAATGCCTATCATGCTCCCAATGAACTTAATTGCAAAACTCCTTTGTGCATCAACAGGAGCAGGATCTAGCCTCACATCAATTCATGTTTTGTTCAGTATTATTTCTAAAGCATAAATAAATAAATAAATAAATAAATAAATAAATAATCTGTCTTTTCTAACAGATTTTAAAAATAACATGTCTCCAAAGTATCATGAAAGCACTTTCATAATCTAACATAAAAATATTGTATCCCTGACTGCCACCAACTTCCCAAACATCAGGTAACTAAAGTCTTAACAAAGGCAGTATTGACCATACCTGATAATCTAAAATTTGCATCCGAAGGGATTCCACTTCCTTCTCTCTGGATTGCTGCCGTGTTTCCAGAGCAGTAACTTGCATTTTAGCAATATCAGAAAGCTCTCTTAACCTGGTAGAAAGAAAAAAGAATACTATCCTAATGTAAAATATTAAATATTCCGTCAAGCTAAAATGATGTTCAAGTTTCTTTGCCAATTAAATGTTAAGCTGTACGGCACAGAAGGCCCTGAAGAGAGGTGCTTAAAGGTTTCTCTCCCTCATATTAGGACATTGACAATTAACAAACTTTTCAGCATTTCCAGATATTTCTCTCTTCCATCTACAAGTAGGGGCCAGTAATTTGCATACTATTCCCATTATTAAAACTGCTGCCAATCTCTCCTCGTGTATCTTTTAGAAACAAGGCTGAGGTTTATGAATCTGATTCTTCAGTTTCACTACTGTCATCAATGGCAAACATCCCAACTAGCTTAAAGAGTATAAGATCAGGCTCATTACAAGCATCTTATTAAAAATGTCTTCACAAAAGTTTATAGTTACCCTATACAGAACACAGAGATTTAAAAAAACAAACAAACAAACCAGAAGAGAGGAGCACTGGGGTGGTCTTGCAAAATATTAATATTTTTGTTTTTCCACAGTGTTTTAACCATTTTTCCATATACTTGACAAGGATGCAACAAAAGGAACAAAATACTGTTTAAACTAATTTGTCTGAAAAAATTTAATAACAACAAGAGGTTGTTGTGTCTTAGGTTCCTGATGCAGGAAAGTATTTAAGTACATGCTTACATTCATATCTATTCAGGACAGTATTTAAGCATTTGCTTAAGTCCCATCACAATTAGTCTTCTTCTAAATATGGTACTTTACATAATGCTTCATCTAAAATTCCAGGTTTAGAACATATTAAGACAAATGAAAAAATGTTTTATTGGTAATTTAGAGGCAGTATATATCTGTATAATTCAAATTCTGGAATACTTCCAAACATTCTGTAATACTAAATTTGTACTTCTACACTTACTTTAATACCTCGATCTTCAGCTCCATTTCACTCTTCTCCAGCTCCATGATTTTTTGTCTATCTGCATCACTTATTGCTTTACTCACACTGTTTGTCAATTCATCTCTTAATGCCTGTTCCACCTTTTGTGCCTCAAGGTTGATTTTAGTAAGCTAAGAAAAGCAAAGTATATTTGCTAAATGTATTTGGAATAGACATACAATATATATTTTAGTCAACACAAAATGTTGTGAAGTTGTATATAGAGAAACGGTTTCCCCTCAGTTCTTCTTTGGTTTTCTTTTTCTCTATTTTTAAACATTCAATTTCTTGCTTACAACATTACACACATCAGAGTAACTATACGGAACCCATACAACAAAGTATTCTAAATGAAAACCAATGTTTTCGGTTTCTTAAAACAGTGAAAGCAAGGAAATAATTATAAAATGGGGTAGAAAAAGAAAACAGTAACTGTAAAATCTTCAGGGCAGGGATTCTCTTTGTTATATGTTTGCACAATGCCTAGAACAATGTAGCTAATACTACAAATAAATAATAATAATAATAACAATAATACAACTGACTGACTTGTATATTTATATTACCATTACTAGCCAGCAATTTCAAAATAATATGACTAGTAATTTTCAATGCCCAATTTAATACATCTTAAAAGGGCCAGATTTTAGGAAAATGAGTGCTCAACATTTTCGGAAAATAGGTTCCTTGAAGCAGTGGCATAGTGAGGGTGTCTGGTGCACGGAGTGCCTGGGGGCCAAGCCCACATTTCTGCTCCTCGGGTGCCCAATGCCACCCCATACCTTGCAGCCCCCCTGCAGCCTGGCGCCTGGGGGCTTGGCCCCCCATTATCCACCCACCCCCCGTCGCTATGCCACTGCCTTGAAATCTCAAGTGTGGCCCCAAAAACTGAAGTATCCAAGGTCACTAGTCACTTTTGGAAATAAAATAGCCCTGGATATAGTCAGATTTCTGTAGGGACTGAGATGCCACAGCAGAAAGTCCTGAAGATAACATTCCAAACCTAAGGCCTGGTCTACATTACGGGGCTAAGTAGGCAGGAGATACGTAATCTGTGTGCCGCAGAATGTGTATCTCCCATCAACTTATCTACTTGGACTTACCTCCAGGTCTTCACTCCGCTGCGTCGACTTGAAGGGCTCTCCCGTCAATGCAGCATTATTCCACTTGGAGGGATGGAGTTACTGCGTCGAGGGGAGAGAGCTTCCAGGATCAATTGAGCGGGTCTACACTGGCCGCTCAATCGATCCCGCTGCGTCGATCTGTGAGGATCGACGCAGTATTTTCAGTACAGGCAAGGCCTAACATGCAACATAGAGGTGGACACAAAGTTTGTGAGAAAGTGAAAATGGCATCAATTTTTGTGGAAGAAAGGGTAGAAGAGGATGCAAAACCAGACAAGGAATGATATGCATGCAAGACCATGAATCACTGATGATCATGAAAAAATAGCAGAAAACAGATCAAATCAATTAGACCTTAGGAACAGAAATACAAGTGGGGACCTGTTAGCACACGGTCATTGGGGGGCATGCAATTATTCGTGTGTTAGGCGAACCGCACGCTAACGAGTCTCAACTCGTATAAATGGGCAATGGAATTGTTAAAAAATCTTACAAATAAGAACTGAACAGCCAATATCACACTTGACAAGTCCCTCTTTAACTATTTTAGGCTCATTTGTCTCCGTGAAAAGTAAATATTTTCAAAAAAATACTCAGTTCAATTTTATACACTGTGTGCTAACCAAAACCGCACGTTAATTTTTTAGGTTTGGGAGACATGGCCATACCGCGTGTTAACCGAAACCGTGCGTTAATCCACTGCGTGCTAACGAGTCCCCACTGTATCAAGAACTATGATTTTTGTGAAAATTTAATGGCCAAAGAACTAACAAGATTTTGCAATATGCCCCTGCATAAAAGTCATATTATACCAGCTTTAAATATATGGTGAACAACTAAGTTCTTTTAAATAAATTGGTGACAAATTTATATACTACATATTAAATAAATCTATTCTTGAAGAAAAAAGTCTATTTACAAGCAGCTACATTTTGATAAATAAACCTATATCAAATAAGTCACCAATGGTATCTGAAAGAGCAACACAGTGAAAAGTTCAAAGTGCATTTCTAGGATGTAAATCATGAAATTAAATCTCAGCAATATACCTCAGCAAACTTTGTTTCCAGTTCAAAGTTACGTTCTTCTATTTGCTTTAAAGTGTTCCTTAAGTGTTCATACATTCGTTGTGAGTGTTCAGCTCTCTGTCTTTCATTGAGTTCCTTCATTTCTAGCACAGTGATTTTCTTTGAAATAGAAACAATCTCACTGTTGGTGATTGCTTTTGTGGCCTTGTCCATGGCATTGTCATCCCCTACATTCAATAATATATTAATTAGGCTATACACAAGGTTTTTTCATTAGAAAAACAAAAATACAAACTTCTTAAAGTAGTATGAGTACTTTTAATTTACCTCTGTAAGGAATCAGAACACCTAAAATATTTCTAGAATTGGAAGAGCTAGGCATTTAACTAGTCTTGCCTCATCACATATTAATTTTAAAGAAAATATTAGCTATAAAAGAAGATTCCAGATTCCAAGATTGTCACTCTGTCTCTGTGTCACTCTAAAGTCTAGAATATTTATTGAGTCAGTGTAAAACAATGGAAACAGCTACAAACATAGCTGAGATCTATTTTTGTTTAGGGTAAAACAAAAAATATAAGAATGGCCATATTTGGTCAGACCAAAGGTCCATCTAGCCCAGTACCCTGTCTTCCAATAGTTGCCAATACCAGGTGCTTCAGAGGGAATGAATAGAACAGGCCAATTATTGAGAGAGCCATCCAGTCCCAGCTTCTGATAGCCAGAGGTTCGGGTTATCCAGATCATAGGGTTGTATTCCTGATCATCTTAGCTAATTGCCATTGATGAACCTACCTTTCAGGAACTTATCTATATTTCTGGCTTTCACAACATCCCTTGATAATGAATTCTACAGGTTGACTGGGTGGTGTTTAAAGAATTATTTCCTTTTGTTGGTTTTAAATCTGCGACCTATTAATTTCATTGGGTGATCACTGATTCTTGCGTTATATGAAGGAGTAAATGACACTTCTTTATACACTTTCTAAACACCAGTCATGATTTTATAGACCTCTGTCCTATCCCCCTTAATTGTCTCTTTTCCATACCCATAATCATTTTTGTCTTATCTCTACCTTTTCCATTTTTAATATATCTTTTTTGAGGTAGGGTGACCAGAACTGCACACAGTATGGAAGGTGTGAGCGTACCACAGGTTCAATCATCACTGTGATTTATTGTCTGTTCCTGTCTAATTTTTAAGTTCTCTGCCATGTTCAACGTTTTTACACATCACAAATTATATCCATATGACAGCATGCGCTTTCTCTTCATAATTAATATAACAGGCACAGCCGCAATCATCATTATTAACACTGCATGGCCATTTTCTATGTAACATCTCATTTTGAGTTACTAAACCAGCAAATAACTGGCAGAAAATAAAAAACTAAATGAACAAAAAAGTGCAGAAGAGACATATAAAAGAGCAAATGGGGCTGTAAGTTGGACACACATAATGCTACAGTTATTGAGAGCCTAAAAGCAGTATACTGAAGTGTGAAAATTCAGGCAGAGGCAACCACAGTCCAGGCAAATCACTTGTCTGGTTATTTGAAGACTCATGGCCTCTGAATCAAATTCAGCTGAGGTCACCAAGAAGTCCCAATCATTAATCCCAACCCTTAGCCCATCTGAAGAATGACTGAAAGCTGTTGACATAACTGGTGAGCAGTAATTCCCCTATGAGTGAACCAGGTGGTTCTGCAGCTGTTGGGTCAAAATGGATCTGCCATGGGATGGGAGTGCACCACCAAAGGGGAGGAAGAGCCAGAACTGGCCACCTCATCAAGTCTACCTGCCATCAAGGCAGTGAAAAAGCATTGTTAAAAATGGTTTTCTCGATTTTAAGCTTTAGGAAAAGAGTTGTATAGCTAACTTAACTAAATAATAAACATCGATTTTATTTGGAAAATACCAACCAAGATGTCCTCTAGAAGAGTAAAATAATCCTAAACTTGAGTAGAGTTTTGCAGTAAAATTTTCTTAACCTCTGAATGAAGAAGAGATGAGGGAAGTACAGTATAATTTACTCTAAACTTTCCTAAAGGCATTTTGTTTTCAATCTTTATAGAAAATTAGTTTTTCAAAGGACATACTACATATTCTTTATTGACATGAAATAGCTTTTAAACTTGCCCAATTTAGTTGTTTGGTCCCAAGCTTGCTCTATAGTGTGAAGTTTTTCTTTTGTGATCTCAAGTTCCTTATTTAATGAATTTATCTGTTCCTTCAAGGATGCATTCTCACTCTGTAAGGCAGAGAAGTGACAACATAATAGAACAGTGCAGTAGCAGTGTGGTTGATGGTTGAAATATTATGGTTTGGCACAACCTATTAACCCACAATAGGTTAGCCTACGGTATTTAGTTCCTATATCATAATCAAAATGTTTCTCTTTGACTGTGTACGTTGCATGCTTCTATTACCACGCATATTTATCAACCAAGAGTTACACTCAAAGATTCCCTTTTTGTTACAGAAGGCTACTTACATGATGCCAAAGATTTAAAAACCAAAATCAAAATTAAAAATTAAATTAAATAAAAATAAAATTGGTATTTTAAAATGTTCCCTCTCCTGCAAACCAAATGGGGGCTGAAACTAATACTTAAACCAGTACATTAAATGGGACCTTTGTGTTGCTTTAGATGTTCATGATTAATTCCAAAAGAAATAAAAAGGAGGAAAAGATTGCCAAGTGATTTGTTTTAAAATACTCTATTTTAATTGGCTTAGTTTTCAAACTTCTTCTTTGTTTCTGTCCTTTCAAATTACTGGGATAAGACAAATAAGTAAATGTTTCTGTTACTGAAAAAAAACCCAATACTTCTTAGGAAAACATTCATTCTGTGGTTACCAACTATATATCCAACAGCCTGAAAACAATGTCTGTAATAACCGTCTACCTAGCAAGTGTGGCCTAAATCACTGGCCAATCTTTTTGGCTCAGAGGCCACAAATATAATTTTTACAATCCTGAAGGGCTTCGCCACTGCAGCCAGAGGGAAGGAGATCAATGAGGAATATCTCCCATCCTCCTGGCTGCACCAGGAAAAAGGTGCGCTCCAGCAGGGTCCCTAGGCAGTGGTTCCCTTCTGCAGACAGAAGGATGGGAGATCAGTGCTCCCCTCCCTCTGGTTCTAGGAGGGACACCTGCACTTAGGGACCCAGGCAGAGTGCTTTGCCATACTCCCTGTTACAGCAGGGGGAGGGAAATGCTGATCTGTCCCCTTGGCTGCAACAAGGAGCCACTACCAGCAACATGCTCCACGTGGGTACTTAGGCAATGGCTCCTTTCTACAACCTGCACTAGGGGAGCCATGGGCCATTTTGAAAGACCCTGCTGGCCACTTGTGACCCTTGGGCCACAGGTTGGGAATTACTGTCCTAAATCATAATCATTCTTAGAAAAGCATTTGGACAATATTATTGCAGAGTTTTACCGGGGTTCTCCTCAAACTAGTCAGTATGCTGGGATTAAATGGAAGGAAAGAGCATGGATTTTGTAGGCTGCATCCACTTCTGAGCACCACAGAGAGAAAAAAGAGCCCTTCCTTCAGTGTGGAGAAAAAAGCGTGCAGGAATAGTTTGGTCCCTAACTCACAGTGCAACCATATTTTCTAAATTAAAAAATAGGTCATTTTTGTGGTGACATTTTTACAGAATTGCCTTTTTGAATTATTATTTCACAAAAGTACATTTTAAAAATATATGCACTGGTATAAATACTGCCAGCTTCTGACTTGGGCCTTTGTTGCTCTTGTTTTATGGAGCAGGAAATTTTTTCCAATAACTCAATGTTTGAATTTATCATGAAACACTGACTAAGAGTCGTTAACATTCCTTTGGGAAAAAATATAGCTTTGATTGCCTATACACATTCCATTTTCTCATGTACCAAACACTATTGATCACACTAAACTCTCTGACCACTGTGCTGTTCCTTGTAAACAATGAGCTAGTTAAAGTTTGTAGGAATTGACAATATGTCTTTAAACATGTCATTTACAGTTACTAAAACCCCAAATGTTTTGACTGGTAAAATGAAAAAGTAGGACATTTCAGGTGTTTGTCAAAAAAGTTTGCAGGACACCAGAAGCTTCATATGAAAAACAGGGACTATACCAGTAAAATCAAAATATATGGTCTCTTCACCCTTTTTGCTAACAACACTGACAGTGGCTGAGTTCCCTTTGATTGCTCAATAATTGTTGAAGAAAGAAAGGCTTTACAATTCAGTGCTCTATTATATCCTGCCCACACTTTTCTTTGAATCCCTAAACTAACTCATTTGCTCCCTCTCTCTCAGATCTTTCTAAAATTGTTTATCGCTTTGGTACTTGAGTAGAATATGACAGTTCTTCTCCTTCACTCCATCCAGCCCCCTATAAATCTTTCACTGTGAGGAGCTCCAGCAATGGGACTTGCGTAAGAGTGAGATAAGGGAAGAGCGTACAGTGTTACACTGGTTACAATGCCCCTCTCAGGGCTGTACTATACAGGCAACTTACATTAGCATAGCTATATTTCTCCAGGGTGTGAAAAATCCACACTCCTGAAGGATGTAGCTATGCCGATCAAACCACTGATGTAGACAGTTGTAGGCTGAAGGAAGAATTCTTCCATTGACCTAGCTACCACCTTCTGGGGAAGAGGATTTATTTACAGTGACAGGAGAACCCAGTCACTGGTTTAGTGCAGTGGTTCCCAACCTTTTTGGCTTGAGGGCCAAAAATATAGTTTTAAAAACGCTGAAGGGTCACCAGTCTATTTAATTAAAAATTAATTATTTGAATTCAAATTGATTGTAATTAAAATTAATTGGGTTTAATTAATTGAATTTGAATTATTTTTAATTGAAATTTAATTTTTAGAAAGGTTTTGAATTAAAATTATCATCATTATTATTTTTAAAGAAAGAAAGAAAGAAAGAAAGAAAGAAAGAAAGAAAGAAAGAAAGAAAGGGCTGCATGCATCTCCAAGCCTGGAGGGGAGGTGAGCAGCCACAGCCCATTCCCAGCTGCACTCAGGACCAGGCAGGAGGCGGGCCTAGCAGAGCCCCCCACAGGGACCCCATGGATCCTCCCCCAGCATGGATCCCCCATGGGAACTCTCCCCACACTCGCAGGTCCTCCTCCTCAGAGTCCCCGCACCTGAGTCCTGTCCCGGCCCCGCCCGCTGAATCTGCCTGCTCTGGCCGCCTGGCCTGCTGCGCTCCCCCACCACTGCAGGCCAGGGCTCCAGTGTGCAGCACAGCTCCCATGCGGCGGTTGGTTCCTCCCTGGCAGTGGATGCTGAGGCCCCTTCGGGGGGAAGGGAGATCAGGGGGTGCAGCGTGGCCCGGAAGCACCGCCAATGGTGCCGAGGAGCTCAGCTCAGTCAGCGGCAGGACCCAGGGTGGGAGACAGGTGCCTGCAGCATGGCTGCCGGCTCCCAGCCAGTGGGGACATGGGCCAGCTTGAAAAGCCTCGTGGGCCACGGGTTGGGAACCCCTGGTCTAGTGAGCGTCTACACTGAGGTGCTACAGTGGTTCAGCTGAAGATATGCCCTTAATGGACTGAGAAGGACAATCTGGTCCTATATATTTATATCTTTCTTCAACTTCACAAAGTGTGGTTATTTCTGTAAGGGTCAAGAGTATCAAGTAACATTACCTCCATGTGCTCCAAGTTAGTCGTTCTCTGAACAAGCAAGTTATCCTTTTGTAGCATATCTCTGTATTTAGCAGTTAAATCGTTATATTGCTTATTAGCCAGTTCTAGCTCACACAGGGGCACGCTCTCATCCAAAGCTTTTTGTAGAGCTGCAATCTTAAAGCTTGCCATTTCCTATGAAAATAATCACATTATATTGGTTTAATGTGTGCTTGAATCTGTTAAAGTGCTATCATTATCCTAGAACACACAGACACAGTTAAAGTAATGCCTGCTTCTTTTCAAACACAGCCAGTAGTAACAGAAAAACAGTTTTGTAAGGACAATTATTTCACGATGACTTATAGAACATCGTCAGTCCCCCTTCCCCCCCTTTTTTCAACTGAGAGCTACATTTCAAAACAATTCAGTAACTTAATACATTGTGACAAAAAAGAACAGGAAAATTAGTTTACAGGGAACAGAGCATTTTGAAACATAAATTAAATATGGGGCTAGAACAATATCAGCTATGCCATTGCAAATCTAGCCAGTTTGCCTAGGATGTTGAACACTATGTCGAACAGAAGCCAGGTTATGGTATATCTGACCCTTTTGAAAATCCCAGCCTTAATTCTTAATTTCATATATCAGCTATTAGTGTAACCTATCAATACCCAGTGTTGTGTTTATTTTTCTCATAACTACATGATTGCTTATTGCTAGTTAAATTGCATTTGTCACCTCCAGTTAATCATTTTTCGTACTCACAGACATCTTATAAAGATGTATAACTAAAATCCTTCTAATTTTTAAAAATTCAATTCTTAGAATGTCTTCTTACCATTCATGACATTTAAATTGTACTTAAAATAAAAATAATTGGATGAAATCAGTACTTTTGAGCCTAAAGAGTGACACAGGCTGAATTAGAGCAGGAGATACATCAGATACTGCAAACCTGTTTTCTTCTTTGGTACCAATCTGAATATTGAGAAAAGCTGTATTATATATTTTGTTAAAATGTTCAGCATCTAAATAGTAAAGTTCTTCTGACTGGTCAACCAAATCTATGGCAAGGTGTAATCTATTTAAATAATCTCTGATACCATGCTTCTATTTTTCCAAAATTACAGTCATGTCTTTTTTCCAATCAAACAAACAGCAGGGGACTCCAAAATGCCAATTTTAACAAACAAATAAATGGAATTCACAAATGTTTCCAACTCAGTGCCACCTTTCAGAATGCCATACAATGCAAATTCCATGAATTTTTAAGACATAAAGCATACCATACAAACCATACTTTGAATCGTTGCAAATGTCCAATCTTTTCTCCAACTGCAGTCTCCATTGATGTTAGTTCAGCCTTTTGTTTCTCATTTTCTTTTCTAAGATGCCGCTCCATTTCAAGTAAAGTTGTATATTGCCTTGTCAGTGACCGTTCATTTACCCGTAAGACTGTCATTTTTCTACTGTTTTCTGCAAGTAGTTTTTTGGTTTCATCAGGACTGCTCTGAAGTGCATTCAGTAAATTCTGTAAAATCAATCAAATATAATGTTGTGCTCAAAACTTTTATAACTTAAGAAAATAAATGTCAGTAAATAAAGCAATCAGAACATAGCTCTTCTTTGTTGTTATTTTTTTGCCACTTAATTCTACTAGCAAACAACATTTAATTCTAATATTCAACATTTGGATAATTAGTTGACAGGAATATAAACAGGAATTTTCTGAGCTTAGAAAGACATGGATATTTTTCAACTCATGTCTTGTCATCAACGGCTGGGTGGGAGAATTATTTTTTCTCCACACTCTTCTTCTAAAATGGTCAAAGGGTTATGATGTGACTTTTACTTTCTAAACCAAAACATTTTCTCAGTTTGTTTTTTAATGAAATTACAGAAATATTTTGTAAATTAAATGAAAGAAATTTCCCATTTCCTCTACATAAATTCTTTTACATGAAGAAAACCGGTCCTTCTCTAATCCAATGGGTGTTGCCAAATCATGACTGCTGAGAGAGGCTTCTCTAGAATTGCCTAGAGTATAAATACTCCAACTCCTCGAGGCACCTGGTAGGGCAGTGTCCCTGACCTAGTCTGGCAACTTCCTGTTGCTGCCAGCTCTGCTCAGGTAAATTCCAACCCCACTCCAATTACAGAAGGGGCCTTAAAGAAGTGACCACCTTTTTTCTTTCAACTGGCTAGACAAAGACCCACTGTAATCCACTGCAGTGAGCACATTTTCCAATAGAAAAAGAGGAGGTTGTTTACCTATAACTGTAGGTTCTTTGAGATTTGTGGTCCCTACCTGTATTCCACTATGGGTTACACATGTACACTACATGGATGGAGCTGAAGAATTTGGAAGTGATGTCCGCTGGTCTACACACACATTCTGGCTCACATCCATGCTGAGGGTATAAAGGGCAGAGCAGACTGACCATCTCTCCAATGTCTTCGCCAGCATGAATCAGAGATCTGAAGCAGAGGGGGAAAGGACCGGTAGTGGAATAGGGATCATACATCTCAAAGGAACTACAGTTACAGGTAAGTAACTTCCTCTTCTTCTTTGAGTAACAGTCCCTGCTGTAAGTGATTCCACTGTAGGTGATTAGCAAGCAGTACTTAAGTTAGGCCTTGTACACACTACAGCCTTATCGCGTGATAAGGCTCCTTACCGTGTGATAAGGCTGTGAGAGTACACACACAAATGTTGCTTGTTGCGTGGCAACAGTCCTCTTACCACGCAACAGGTAAACCACCCAAACGAGGGTGGTTAGGCTTACACGTGGAACAGCTGTTTCGCGGTAGAGCCCGTGTGTACGCTCCTTCTGCATTTGACAGCCTCCAGAAATGTCCCAGAGTGCCAATCGAGGCCACTCTGGGACACCATAGCTGTCAAATTTGTCAATTTCACTGCTCGAGCAGTGAAATTGACAAGTAGTGGCTTGCGCTGGGGTTCCTGGAACCCTGGCGCAGGAGCTCCGCTGAGCTCCAGGAACCCCAGGGGGATTCCCTGAAACTGTTCGGCTTCCCGACTCCTGGGGCGGGGGGCGGCTGCTGCCTCGAAACCGGGAACCCAGCAACCAGCTGCCCGGGTTGCCGGCTTGGGGGCAGCAGCTGCTGCTGCTGCGAGATCCGTGTAGCTGGGAGGCTTCAGGGAATCCCCGTGGCAGCGGGGCTCTAGCCATGCTGGCACTCCTGGCGGCTAAAACCCCGCTGTAGGGATTCCCTCAAGCTGCTCAGTTTCCCGGCTCAGAGTTGGGAAGCCAGGCGGCTTGAGGGACTCCCCGTGGCAGTGGGGCTCTAGCCACCAGGAGCCCTGGTGGCTGGAGCTCTGCTGCGGTGATTCCCTCAAACTGCTCAGTTCCGGGCGGCTTGAGGGACTCCCCGCAGCGGAGCTCCAGCCTCTAGGGCTCCTGGCGGCAAAAGCCCCGCTGCCACCGGGAGTTCCTCAAGCCGACCAAAAAACCGAGCGGCTTGAGGGAATCCCCGCAGCGGGGATCCAGCCACCGGCACTCTCGGCAGCTAGAGCCCCGCTGTCGCTGGGGCTCCCATGCTGCCAAGAGATCTTGATGACTAGAGAGCCCCGCTGCCAGCCTAAAGGCTGGCTGGGCAGTGCATGGAGGGATAGGTGCCCACCATGCACTGCTCCTTCTAATGAAAATGCAAAGGAGCATGTGAATGCTCCTTTGCATTAGAAAGATTTCTGTGTGGACAGGGGAAAGCGTTACAGTTATAACGCTTTGGTTGTCCCGCAACAATTTATTGTGTACATAGCCTTAGAGGAAGGTGCAAGGATAAAGAGAATAGGGCTGATCAAAGGACAGCGGTTCCAAAGGAAGTGTCAGCAAAGGCATCCTGGACTAGGCCACAGTGTCTTGGAAAGGTATGAATGGAGCCCTATGTGAATACTTTACAGATATCAAGGTGGGTATCTCCTGAAGCAATGCCATATGTGACATGCTGCACCCCACACACACCCGGGTGGTGTGATCTGTGTGCCATTCATGTTCACCCCTACAGCGCAACTCTGCATGGTCTAACGCAAAATATGTCGCGTAAGTTCCAGAGGAATAGCTGTGTTAGCCTATTTCAGCAAAACAAAAAAGGAGTCTCGAGACACTTTTAAAGATTAACAAATGTATTTATCACATGAGCTTTTGTGGGCACAATCCCACTTCATCAGCTGCATGAAATGGAAAATATAGCATGTTAGCTATAAATATATAGATATAGAAATGGGTGGATAACACGTTAATTCAAACAGATCGCAGAAGGATCAACTGCTAGCCTATTTCTGCAAAGTAAACAAGCTGTTTTGATGCAAACAGTATGTTAGAGGGTGGCAAGTGCCATGAGCTGAGAGCTGATTAGACTAATTGAGAGGAAATCACCTTTTGTAATGACCCAGCCATTCAAGATCTCTATTCAAATCCAGTCTGAAGATAGCTAGTTTACGTATGATTTCCAATTCTGCAATTTCACATTCCAATGTGATGGCACCCACCATGATGGAGCTAGGTAGTGGGTGGTAGAAGAGGAATTCAGGTTCCTTGATGGGGATTGTAGTACATTTTGTCCATTCTCCTGCAGGTCAGTGCTACAATTGGTGTGATTTACCAGACTGTTCTTGTAGGGTTTAAATTAGCTTCATTAATCAGGAGGACGATCTTGGAGGAGAATAAGGAGTGAAGGATGTCAAAGAGTTGATGTCCTTGACTTCCTCCAATGGTATCTTAAGGATGTCTGCCATCCTTTTAGCCAGCCCTGGAAGAGATGAAAGTTGTCTGCTGGAACTGGGAGGAAGGTACGACAGCTTTGTCTGGAGAGGAGGATATGGTCCTTGGAGTCACCTCTTCCTCAGCAGTGCCCTCCTATTCCTCCTCGATGTCTTGAAGATTCCCAGGTGAGGTTAGGAGCTTGAGATGCCTGTTGGCAGTATGCTGCCCACGGGTCCCAATAAGACCAGTGGGGTGGTGGTGGCATAGAGCATGGCGGCAGTGCCCATGGGTGGCCATACCATGGTGGGAAAACATTTGCAGGTATGAGCACCATATGGAGCCTGACAGGAGTACTGCAACATCCCTTCCTCTGACTCACTGTTTAAACTCTTGCTAGAGAGGAGAGGAACATGGCATGGCAGCAGTGATAATTCCTATGCTGAGCAGAGGCTCAGTATGGAGATCCCAGTACGAATAAGCCAGGAACCCAGTATGTCTGGCATGCGGAGGTTGCTGGATTGGTGGAATTCCATTGGTACTGACTGCCAGTGTCGGTGGTGCCAGGGGGGTTGGGAATCTTGTCTGTACCAGCTGCTCCAGTGTTGGGTGAGGCACTGATGATGGTACCAATGATGATTTGTGTACCAGGAGTACCTTTTAGTGGAATGCTTACGTCTGTCTCTCGAGGCCAATGAGTCGGTGCTCATGCCCATCAGGTTCATGAGCTTGTCAGCGATACCAGTTGTTGATCTCTATGAGCCAGCAGTGCCAGACAGAGATGGCATCGGTGCCTAAGATACCAATTGAGATGGAGATCACTGACAGCTATCTCAGGGCTCAATCTGAGGACTTCTCTCTCTCCTCTCAGATGACTTTGGAGAATGGTCAGCAGTCTGTTTCTTCCATCCCCAGCCCTTAGACATACGGAGCTCTGAAGAAGATTCACAGTCTAGCCTGGGACTCGCAGAGCAAGTCCTGGGAGGGTCTAAGAGACACTTCCATGAAGATAATATTCTGCCTGAGCTCTCTGTCTTTACAAGAACGTGGCCAACACTGCTGTCAGAAACTACATTTTTGCTGGTTGTGGCCCTTCCTGAGGCAGCAAATGCATTTAAGAATGCCTGTCTGCAATCGGAATTGCTTCCATGCCAGTGAAGCACTTCCTGAAATCTGATGAACCAAGCACACCCTGCTGAAGTGGCGGGGAAGGGATGCCGGCAAGGAAAGTGGGAAAAGGAAACTTTTTCTCTCTTTTTTTGCAGGGGGGAGGGAGGGGGAATAAAATAAAACAGGATAAAGAACAACTATAACTATACTATACTAATAAACTAACTATATAACTATATAAAATATAGTTAAACCATAAATATAGTTATAAAATATAAAGCACAATCTTAATGGATATTGAGTAGCTCCAGCCAGAGGCAGCTGAGAAGGAAGATCAGCCCGTGCATGCTGGATAGCCTTGTGGCAGCAGGAGGGGAGACAGCGCATGCACAGGCCTAATGGACCCTACTATCCAAGTTCTTCAATCAGCAGTGCAGGGATGCAAGTGCACCTACCATGGGGCACCCATACAGACACTATTGGAAGAGGAAAGGAAGGCTCCTTGGGTGATTCAGTCTCCTGATGAGGAGAAAGCTGATTCCTGTTCAAGAGGCACCACTGTTGATGCCGCTGACGGGAAGCTGTACCTCGAGGAAGGAATGGGTGACAAGCTTCTCTGGGCAGTCGACTCCCCAGGTGGTGTTATGACATGCCTGGAAAGAAATAGACCTGACGAAGGGGATTCTGGATTTGGGAGTGCAAAGATGTTCTGTGAAGTGGCACAGGACCCAGTTCTCCTTGTTTGAGATGGGTTGTTTGTGCGTAGGCAAGTAGAGCTGGAGGTGGATCATGAGGTTTGGGAGATGCCAAGAATGATGGTACTGATAAATTGCATTCTTGTACTGATGAAGCCTGATGTTGATACGTTTTCTTGTCAAGCCCCTAGGACTAAGGCTATACTAACTGTTCTTGGGCTGAGGTACTGGGCTTGCTCAGAGCTGAATCTGAGGAAGATTTAATCTCGTGTAGAGGAGAGTGCTTCCTCGGTTCCCAAGAAGAGCACATCAGGGTATCTATGGGAGTAGAGTCTCTGTTACCAATGTTGGCCTTAACAGCAGGAGGCTAACTCCTTACTGAGTCAGGTCGATGTGTGGGGGTGGTAGAGATCCCTGGCTTCATCTGATTGAGGTCTCTGTCTCTTTTCAGGAGATGTTTTCGAAGGCAGGGTTCCTTGGCCAGAGATCCTATGGCTGAAGAACGAGTGGCAGATACTACACCTTGCTGTAATGTGAGCTTTCCCAAGGCAGTACAGGCAGAGCTAGCGGCTGTTGCTGCCCAAGGAGAATCATAGGCAGGAAGCACAGAGTTTGATGCATGGAACCCTGAGCATAGTCCAGTACCTGCAGAGTGGGGGGGAGGGGTCAGAAGATGTATGAGGTTTTCCCCCAAAGATTAATTAGCACTAAAAACTATGAAAAGATTATAACTATTAACTGTCCAAGATGCTAAAAACTATTTATAAAGCTAAATCTTATCTTAAGGGATGAAGCCAAAGCTATAGACATGGACCATGAAGCAGTGAGAAGGAACCAGAGAGGTGGTCTGTCCATCCCACCTTTTATCCCCTCAGTCAGAGGCATGAGGGGAGCTAGAGAACACGCACAAACCAACAGACACTACTTTCAAATTTTCCAGCTCTGGGTGCGAAATGAAGAAGAAAATTTTGTTGGAAAACTTCTGATCAGCTCTAATCAAAACTTCATCTATATAAAGAAGAATGTTTTAAAATACTTTAACATACCTCCTTCTTTGGACAGCTTTATGTGCTAGTGCCTCTAGAAATGAAAGACTGCTGGAAACAGAGATTCCTCAAAAGAAATAAGTAATTTTTGGATAGCACCATAAATGTATCAGGTGCTTAAATATATATTTCAACAGATTTCCAAGAGAAAAATTCAAAATATACTAATTTCACTGCAGTGTATTCCAGAAAATCTAGAGACTCACTACTGGATACTATAATAATTTAGTTGTGCTGCAGTTTCTTTTTAAGAAATTTTACCTTTGCCCTTGTCCCTCAACCCCCACCCCCCAAAAAAAGATGCAGGCTTTTAATTGCACTGCAAAGGACAGAGGATTTTGTCTTTTGGGTTGTTTTTTTTAGCAAGTATAGTATCACTAAGCAAGAAGCTGAAACTATGTTATGGGGCTAAATTTGGTCAATTTTGATATTATTTGTGCCAACAGTTTAAATACATCAAATCGATAAAATATAAAGAGCATAAATAAGATGAACACTGAGTAATATTACAATTCAAGACAGTGTAATTGTAAGTCATACTAGAAACTAATTTCTCTTCCCCTTCTGCCAAGTTAACTTGAACATGTTTTTATTCTTGTATAAAAGCTCTAAAATGCTAAAATGTATCACATTTTAGTTAAATATATATATATTAAAACTGCTTACATTGTATTCCTTTATCTTCACCGCATCCTGTTCTTTTTGATCTTCTAGTTTTTTCTTTTCTTCTTTCATTTTTTCAGATTGTGTTTGCCAACTTTCTTTTTCACTACATATATTCATTTAAATAAAATTAATTCAATGTTTTCATTAAAAATATGAAATATTGTAAAGATTTTTAAAAATTATCTGTAAATCATGTTACCACTATAATCTTATTAATCTATTTGTACATTTACACACTTTTCAATTTTTTAAAAACGTATTTGGAAAGTTTAAAACTAGCTTCACTATTAAAAGTTTTACTGCATATTTTTATAGTCTTTGGTGAAGAATGCCTATTTGTCTAAGCTTGAAACATGAAAAAAAACCAAACCAAAAATCCCCCATGCAATCAAACTTGAACTCATGAAGTACAAGTTATTTCCTGAAGAAAACCACATCTCCCTCTTGCAAAGAAGGAAAGTCAAAAAGAATGCCAGACTTACAAAACTGTTATGCTATTATGAACAAGTAAGGGAATTCAGGTTTTTTTTTTCTTTTGAAGTCTATTAGATCAGAATATTTGATAAGATATTTGAAGTTGCTCCTAAAATATCCAAGGCTTGTCTACTTTACCCTGCAGTGTGGACAACAGGGAGTGAACTGTGCACTAAAATGTTGCTCTGTAATTGTCCCATGTAGACAGACCCTACTTGAGCAAACTAAAAGGTACTCAGTTCACTTTTATGCAACCTTGTTAAAGTTAGCTATTCTCATTAGCAGGATTCACACGTCACATCCCTGTCGTCCGCACTGAGGATCCACATAGGCAAGCCCCCACATAAGAGAGGAAACAGGGCCTGAAGAGCCTGCCCTATCCCTGTAGAGCTTCTCCAAACAAGTTTTAATTGGTTCGGGGAGAAAAGGAGGCTCCTATAAGCAGTCTAGACTCTATACACCTTTTGCTCTGGCACAGTGAGGTTCTATAGGCTGGAAGCAGCTATGAGAGAACTCCTCTCCTTTGGCTCCCAAAGGGTCTCCTCATAGACAGAGTACATCTGAGCTTTCACCATGATAGGGGAGAAGGGCAAAAAGGAGACAAGGAATTTCTTAAGTGGTTCTATTTGGGATGCAGATGTCTGGAATCTTTGCTCCCTTAGGGGGTGGTAAGATTCTGCTCATTACTACTTCAAAAAAATTTCTTAAAGACTGAATGAGCTAGTCAGTAATTTTGTGACAAAACAGACAAAATTGGAAGACACCAATTTATTGACCACAAAACATTTTGTGAAAATATCTTGGGTTCAACAAACTTTCACTGAATCATAATCAGATTTCCTGGCAAGCTGCTGGGAAGCCCAGGATCCACAGAAACCGTGCAATGCGGACTACTCAAAGGCTGAGGTCACTAGACCTTACTGGGTCCATAAATACAGGGCAGCCCTGCCATACAAACTGGAAGCTCTGGAATAGCAGGGCTGCCTCAGAGTCACAGATCTTGGAAGCCCAGGTCCCTGGCTCCACCATGCAGGCGGCCCCTAAGATTGGAAACACTAGACTTCCAGAGTCTATAGTCCAGACTCCCTGACATGGTCTTGGGAACTTCAAAGACTTAGTACCCTAAGCTTCCAAAGCTAAAAGCAGGGTTCCTGGAAGTCCAAGGGGGTCACTGATTCAAGTCAGAGCTCTCAGGACTCACCAGGTCTTTGTTCTACAGCAGAGCACCTGGAAGCTTTGGAAGGTGTGGAGTCCCAACTTGAGCTAGAGCTCTCAGTGCTTCTAGGCTCCCTGCTCCACAGCAGGGGAAATCTCCTGACTGCAAGAGACTAAGAAGGTTGCCTCCAACTCCTTCTGAGGGAGACAGAGGGAGTCCATGTCATGCCTGGTAAACAGGGAGCCAGTTGTTCTGCTTTGTTTCATGAAAATCTGAACTAAATGGTGATTTTTTTTTTTTAACCTACAGCTTTTCATAATTTCCTTCTGGGAACATTTAGAAATTTTCACTTTTTGTTCTAAAATAGAATAAACACTTTCAAAATCTCAGAATTTTCAGTGGAACAGAAATTCCCAGTTTTGACAAGCTCTGCTTGAATGGCACCAGAGAAGGTGGGAGCATTAAATAACCTTTTTATTTGCATGGTTTTAGATAGAGAATCTAGTACATAGTTTTATACATGGGGCCCTAGGACTTGGCAACACCTCTTCTGCTTATCTCCCTTGATATTTGCAGGATTAGAGCTACAGCTCAAAAGTCACAGATTCAGAGAAAAACAGGAACCAGAAACTGCTGCTGGAGTTAGATAATGAACATAAGCCCCCCAGAAAATTAAGGAAGCTCACAAGCTGCCCAAGTGAGCCTTCAGGCACAATTCAATAGTGAAATATAAATCTAGGCAGCCCTCAGAACCTTGAATTCAAATTAGGAGCCTTGTGTACATTCACAAAACTAAATAACTTCTTCCTTAACTTTCCGGCAAGAAAGATGCATTTTGTGGAATTTAGAAGCAGTCATCACACAGAAAAGAAGGAATTGGCTTAGGAACTGGCATAACATGAAGGGTCCAAAGACACCCTTGGAACAGAAATCTCCAATCTACACTTGTAATCTCTTTGCAGTAACACTGGATCCTACAGAACAAGATTCTTTCTGAGCTCCAGTACTCGCACCTTTATGCCTGTAAGTAGGAGAAGAGAGGTTTCCACAAATATCAGAAATGAATGAGTTCCTAAATGCAGATCCAAGGGAAGCTTGACAGGGCCACAGTTTACAGGAGATTTTGCTGGTGCTAAGGTGATGTCTGTGACTGAGAAAACTGCATAGGCTATTCCTGCCACAAAGCAAGCAATAAAATGAGAGCCCAACAGACACTACTTTTCTAAAAGGCTTTTTGAAGCTCTACAGCTCCAGAAGGAATATACAAAGGCACCTAAAAGAAGAACAATCATTTCATATAAGTTCCAGAAGGATAGCCGTATTAGCCTAATTCAGCAAAACAAACAAGGAGTCCTGTGGCACTTTTAAAGACTAACACATTTATTTAATGCATGAGATTCCTTGGGAGAAAATACCACTTTGCCAGACTTTTGAAGATGGAGAACTTACAGAAGGGGAGGAAACAAGTGTCCTTTATGCTAACAGAAACAGCAACTTCAAGACAATGGGAAATTATTAATATTTCTCCTATTTAAAATATTTAAAACATTTTGATAGTTTAAGTTTTTATCACCCAGCCCATCACAAAAGAAAGACCCCAAGGATTTGTACCTTTGATATTCCTTGTACAGCAAGCCTTGCTGATGGCGAATTACTGCAAATTTTCGTTTATACTCTTCTACTGCTTCTTCGAATTTCTTAAGTAACTGTTCTTTATTTTCTAGTTCCTAATGATAATTTTAAAAATAAACATTAATGATGCAAGTAAAGGCATATGGTTCAATCTGAAAGTATTCATCAAAGTCATAATCATCCAATGGTATTCTCTTGCATAGATCCTTGCTCCAGAACAGAACCTCGGTCTTTATGATAAAACAACACAACAAAAGTAATCTAAATAAAAGTAGGATTGAGTATTTGTAAGTAATAAATTAATTATCACACAATACATAATTTTGCAAATCACAGACTAAGAAAATTGGAGAATTACTTGACATTTGGAAGTTGTCCACATAAACTGCTAATGAAACTATACACCTGGAAACAGGCATGGGAACTTAAATGAGAATAACAGAATTTTTTTTTGTTGATTGTCCTCTAGCCTTACAAATGTAGGACTTTGTGTAAAAATGTAAACATTGACCATTCCCTACCATCCATATCCCACTCCCCACCCTCAACCACCACCACCACCCCTCCACACCATGCCCAGTGTGTAGTGTAAAAAGTCTACTTTTGATACTGGGAATATACAGGTGTTTAATACACTCTTTAATATTACTCACAATGCATGTCAAACTTAGGAACCCAAAAATGGAAAATTCAAGTTCCACAAGCTGACCAGGATGTTGCATCCACATTGAGTTTTCTTCCAGCTATACTGAACTTTTCTTGATTTCTGGGATTTTAAATTGCCTACTGATGACTATACTGCATATGAAATTTAATGCAATTCTAGGTAAGAAGTTTTCTTTGTACTGTTGAGTAGGCAAGAGGAACAAAGATTGGCTCCTTCTTGCAGATTGCTGTGGTGGGGTTAGAAATACGATGAGAGTTTTTCCATGTCTATTTTCTAGCCCTGAGATGTCATAAAAGGAAGATTCAGGCAATTACATTCTATTAAACCAATACACAATAGGAGTTTTTAAGAGCCTCCCTGGTTCCCATGTACAATATAACAACAGGTTTGGAAGGCATCAAATACATGTTACAAATGCCCCTGATATCCAGGTTTAGAACAGTTACCTGTAAAAGATGTATTAAATATTCATTCTGAGAATTAACTATATTGGCACTTGAAGAAACCATCCCTTCTGGACGGTTTACTGTTCTGAATACTATATTGGCACCTTCCGATTGGTGTAACAAACGAATCTCATCTTTAAGTTGTGCAATCTAAAGAAAATTAACAAAGAGAAGAATAGAAGTAGTAAGAAGTAGAACCAACTATTCAGTCAAAAATATTAATATAACATGAAGAGATGTCCATTCTCACACTGTTTTGAATTATTACCCTCTCCTATTCTAGGTATTCCCAATTATTTTCAAGTAAATTTTTCTATTTTTAAAATCATAATTCCACAAAAAAAATTAAACATAATACTTTGAGAGAAATGGCTAAGAATACTTAAGCATCCAGATCAGGCTCTTTCTGCTGGAGATCCATCTCAATTTTAATTTAGTTGCTCAAGCACATAATATGTAAGTTATTTTTCCTTTCTTTTTATCTGCAATCTTTCAAATGGAGACTGAACTAAGCCTCAGTGCCCAAAACTACATAATTAAGGGGGTTACCCAGCATATTTATTCTAAATTCACCATGTCTTTTCTTTTTTAATCTCTTCAAAGAACTTTTGTTGACTGCAATCACTAACTACAGTGTCCCAAAAATACTGTTCTGTAATGCAACAGAAGTTATACTATACCACAGAGCTGTCCTAAAGACTTCCTATAAAGAATCTGCCTTTTCATAAATATGTCACCTTGAAGATATGTTTAATATTAATGTTTATGTCGTTTGGGACATACAATATCAACATATGGAAGCATTCACAGTGGGGCTAAAATCACCAGATATGGTTTCAATGGCCAAAAGGGAAAACATTTTAAAATCAATTTATACACTGAATCCCCTTAGTAGCCTTGCTATTTGGGTTCCTCATATATGTAAGAAATCTAAATTGACAGTTACTCAAATAAAGAAAAATGAAACAAAAATCTTGATGGAGTTCACTTTTAGCACAAGTCTCCGCAACACATCAACTAACAGACATAACTCTATGATGGGGCATTGGGTATTTGGCTTTTTGTAAGTATGAAATGACATTTAGATTATTTGGATTTTAACTCAACAAGTACAAAGATGTAATCCACAAACATAATAACAAGTTTGTATGATTATGCCTCTTGTCAATTATACCTGCAGGTTTTACATATTTTTAAAATGTGTAAGTAAAAAAATAAAATGTCTGTTACATTATAAACACTGGCAGCAATATCTAGTATTTAAAATGATTTTAACAGTAAATAGTAAGTGTATTTTATTCTGTATTTTTACTGGAGCAAGCGTATTACTGCAAAACAAATTACAGTATTTACCTGTACATTTGCTTTTGCTAACTGGTTAGAGAAATTTGTTGCCTCCTTCCGAGATCCTTTCAGCTCCTGCCTTAATTCTTCATTTCGTCCTGTAAGCTGGTCAACTTGAGCTTTCAAATGCAAACTGGCATCAAAGATTCCTTGTGCATTTTTTGATTCAATTGCCTATCACAGTAAGAATTAATTTAGTAAACAGAAAAACAAAAAAACAAACAAAAGGTTGCAAACACTTGCCCTCCACATTTCCTGATAAACTGGAGCTTTCCAATGCGCTTTATTTTAAATTGATTTCAAATGTGACTTTTAAAATATTCCTAGCATCTTACAACAATCTTGTTAATGATATATTTGCTAAAGAATTTGATTTACAGCCAGGGCCATCCCTAGGGAGGAGCGGGGCCCGTGGCCAAGTGGCCTGGCAGAGTTCCCACCCCACCCCACGCTAGAGGGGGGAAGGGTGGACTGGGTCGGCCCGCTCTGCCGCCAAGGCCCCGCCACCAGTGGGAGCCGCTGAGGCTGCCACCGGGAGCTGGCCCTGGGGTAACTGGCCATGGCCGGGGACCCCAGCAGCCCCCCGCCCCGCCCCCAGGGCGGAGCAGCAGGCCCAGGGGCATGCTCCCGGCAGCGGCGCGGCCTTGGGTCCCCAGCCCCAGCTGGGACCCCAGGCTGCCGGTGCGGGGCCCAGGGAGTGGGCCCTGAGGCTGCCGCCGGGATCTGGCTGGCCGAGGCCCCGCCACCAGCTGGGGAAGGCCAGCTGACCAGGTAAGGCAGGCCGGCTGGCAGAGAGGCTGGGCCCGCTCAACTGCCCCGCCCCTGGACTGGCCTGCTCCGCCCTGGAGGCGGGGCGGGCCGACCCAGGGAAGCCTCCTGCCTTACCCTACACCTCCACCTTTGGCTTGCTGCCAAAGGCAGGGAAAGCAGGGTAAAGCGTGGCCGTGGGGGGAGCGGGAAGCTGCGGCACGGGCCCCGCACTGCCCCGCTGGGAGCAGGACAGTGCGGGGCCCACATAACTGCGGGGCCCGGGGCAATTGCCCCGTTCACCCTCCCCCCCAAAGGATGGCCCTGTTTACACCAGCAGTTCCCAACCTTTACCTTTATGCGGACCACTACCTCGTCACTGAAAGCTTTTGTGGACCATTTTCTAACCGCCAAACGTGCAGAGTGTCAGTTCACACTGACGTCATGCAAAAGCGCCACTATTTGAATTCAGAGAATGTCATATTACACAAGGATGTTTGTGAAGCAAATTACATTGCGAATAACAATGTTACATCAAATATGTTACATAAGAGGTACACGGGATTAGAATATGATTACGTTATCTTTTATTTTCCCCCACAGACCACCAGACTACGAACAGTCCACGGACCACAGGTTGGGAACCACCGATTTACATATTTTAATTCTGATGTGCAGGAATAGATCTTTTACTACTGTGTTTGAATAAGGGGAAACAATGTTGATTATTATCAATAGGAGTTGAATGCCAATACTGAGTCTGGTGCTTCAGAAGGCAACACTACAGAACGAGTATGCCTACAGGAAAACATAAAGAAATTCCTATTTATTCAGGCTTTTCTCCTAATGAAGCAGTTTCCCTAAGAAGGGTTTGAATTCTCTAGCTGGGGAATATTTTAATTTGTTAATTTTTCATTTGTGTTTTTTTTTTAATTTGTGTTTTTATTATTATATTTCAAGTGTATAAGATAGGACAATATGTAAATTAAAGATAATTTAAAATAATAAAGGGAATTTACATTCATCTCAAATATATTGACTGATATCTGTACAAAATGCTGATGTCCCCCGCTTGATCATGTGTATTTTCCTCTTCTTACAGAAGTTTTTAAGTTTAAAGAAACCATCTTATATGACAGAATCACCTTATATGGCAATTAAAGAAACACCTTATCTGGCAATGCAGTGGGAAAGAAGAAATCAAAAACCTTTCCCCCACATAACTTGGGTTCAAAATTGCAGTCCCTGTAACAGAGGGAATACAGAGACTAATACCATCAAATCATCATGAAGGGGAAGTGAGACATAAAAGTAGGCATAGCCATAACTCAATCTCTTCCCCGTGCCAGCCAGCCCAACTGGCTGGCTATGCTGGGGGGAGTTGCTACAACCCGAAATGAGTGTCATAGTGCAGTCCTGCCTATAAAGGTACAAAGCATTAGAAAGCATTCTACTTTAGAGAGCCATAACTCTTAGATCTTTGAACATCTAGCCATTAAATGATTAAGAAAACGAAATCTAACCATACAAATATTCAGCAGGAATATCATTTCTCAAACTAATCTTTCTGTGATCTGATTCTCTACTGTGACAATTCAAACTAGATTACTTCTTTTCAAAAGTAATATGTTTTAATACAATATTATATTCTGTTTCTATGTAAAATACCACAATCTTTTTAATGTGTTGTGTAAGTTTTTAAAGACTATTCAGTCAAGATGAATTTTACTCTTCTGTCAATTTTATTTGTGTTTTGAGACTTTTAGGCGGTATTTTGAACAATGTTCAACTGTTGAAGCAGTCAAACCAAAAAGAAATCTATGAATAACGTCTATCAAGCCAAATAATTCACATGGAAGTAGTCTTACATTTACTAATCGTTCCAGACTAGGGATTATTAAAGCTGTTTCTCCTCCTTTCACACTAGGATCCTTCTGCATTTCCTTTACAGCTTGTAGTATCTCTTTCATTCCTTGCTCAAGCTGCTTGTTTTCTTCTGATAATTCTTTTACTGTAATACAATAATGCATAAAATTACTAAAACATTTTAAAATACCCTGGAAGAATACAACTTCATCTCTGTTAGTCTGATATATTAGAAGAATTGGTTCATCTTATTCAACGAAATATCCACCTACAGAGAAGTCAGAGACTTCAGATTTCTATGCAAATGTAAGAAAGTGTGTCATTCTGACTTTCCAGCCTTTTGTTTACTAATGATCTGGTCCAGCAAAGCATTTAAACACCTGCTTAATTTTTAGCAAGTGAGTTGCACTGTCTTCAGTGGGACTATTCATGGGTTTAAAGTTACACATATGCTTAAGTGCTGTGCTTTGTTATTTTATGTTCCATATATTAATATATATACAATGTGTTCCATATAGTGCCACTGATGTATGCCTTTAAGTTTCAAATCAGTATCACACAATATAAAACTCTTTTTTAAAAGGCATATGAAAGATAAAAGTGCTTAGTGAAGTCCCAAAGAAATGAGAGACCTTGGTAAATTAAGTTTCTTTGTCATCATTTTGTTATCAGAACCAACCCTCAACCTAGATTTCAGAGGTTAAAGGTATCCTTCCAGATTAGGTCATAAAAGCACTACTCATGCATTCTAAAACACATCAGGTAAACAATACTTTAAAATATGAAAAGAAAAATTAGATTTCCAAGTATAGCAAAATAAAGCAGGAGCATATTATCCCTCCAAAAGTTATACATAAAGGATCAGACCATCAGCAACTATTTATAAATTTAATTATGACCTATATACTAATAAAAAAATTACAGCTTACATTTAGATTGAAATTTGGCTATCGCAGTCCTGTTCCGTTCCAAATCTTTCTCTCTCTCATTTAATTCTTTTGCAAGGTATTCATTCTATCAGCAAAAAAAAAACAAAAACAAAAACAAAATCTTAAAAACTGGATTTTCAAGACACAGATGTAGAATCTTTTAGTATTAGAATATTTAAGGACATGCAAGTGAGTAATGGCTATTAAATAAGAATAGAGGCCTAAAGAAATATTACTAAACCATAGACATGTGACAGTACAATTCTATTATTATAAGAGTATAGTAAAAGAAAGTGTCATCTGTGCAATAATAAAACCAGTAAAAAAAAAATATTAAAGCCACAAATAATGTTTACACAAGCATTTAAAGTATCCTCTCTTCATAAATATCCTATGAAAGCTTTGCACTACCTGCACTGCCTGATTTTTGTATCTCCCAAGCTCAAGTTCTGCACTTTTACATAATGTGTTCTTGGCCAACAAATCCCTCGATATCTGTTCATTCTAGAGGAACAATGAATAATTAATAAAGGATTTGATTT
>ML685831.1:10922893-10960337 GCA_007922175.1 Pelusios castaneus
GTGGGATAGGTGCCCACCATGCACTGCTCCTTATAGTGAAAATTCAAAGGAGTGTGTGAACGCTCCTTTTCGCTATAAGGCGTGCTGTGTTATAACGCTGGCTTGTCCCGCAATAATTTTATTGCGGGACAAGTCTCACCGTGTGCACATCGCCTCAGTGATACGTCTGAAAACTGACAAAAACAAAATAGACTGACATGATTCTGTCCTACCTAACATTGCTGCTCTTTTTCCTTTCTCCTGAGCCAGTTTACGAATCTGTTGTTTCAGTGCAACTCTTTCTTCTTCCAGTCTTTCAATCTGCACATTAATCAAATATTAATATTTATTTCTGCTCAATTTCATTTTACAAAATATGCACAAACTAAATTTATCACTTGCCTCTTTCAAAAGAATCTGGTTTTCAGCTCTGTACTGTTGCTGTTTTAGTGCTTTGCTGTTTTTAAATTCAGTTAAATCTATCATTGTCTTTGGATCAAGACCTGAAAGACAATCCATGCTGTACAATTATTCATTAGTTAGAAAAAAAATCATTCTACCTTTACAAAGCATTAAAATGTAACCCATTTAAATTAAAATACATTGAAAAATACTCAAATAGGATTACAAGTAATTATACTGAAAACAAATAATCACACTTATTTTTTTCACATATTACAGCTTTTCCATGCCTCATATAATCTGGAAAAAGGACAATATTAGTTGACTTACCTATGATAACTAAAAGTGTTATATTTAATTTCAGATACTAATTTACCCTTTGCTAAACAAGAGCATAAACAGATTAACTCATCTTATTTTTTTTTCTTTTTGCATTTTTTCCAATCAATATTATGACAGATGACACCACAACATTTTCTTTATTAATATCACAGTGTTTGAATGTATGATGCTAGATGAGACATTCGGGAACCAGGAAAAATTGGATAGCACCATGGAAATAGATATGAAGGCTGCAAATAGTGCTTTCTCTTGCTCTTCAGCATGGGGGAAGAAAAAAGTAACTCAGTCAACAGCATCTTGCTAGCCAAATTTATTCATGAACAATTCTGCAGTTAATCATTTCTTCCTAATAAAGACATTAATTCACTATTTCATTTTAGTAACACAAATAAAATAATGTACACATGCAGAATTACAATTATCTAACGTTCACATTAATATAACATTATTTGAACTCTATAGCACGATGAAATCTTTGTAAAATTTCATGAATGACATACCTAATCGCTCCCTGAGATCTTCATTTTCATCAAGGAAATCATTTATTTTAAGTTCAAGTTTGTTCACTTCCTTAATCAATCCTTCAGTCTCATGATCTCGTATTTTAATCTGCTTTTTTAAATCCTTTATTTCAGCAATAGCATCTTCCAGACCATATATTCCCTAAAATAGACCAAATAGTAAGTTTAGAAGGATTTTATAAATTGTCCAAACATTATACCAAAATGAAAGATCCATGACAAGGAAGAGGAAAATTATAAGTGAAGAAATTCTTTTGAAAGAACATTATAGGATTATGTTAAAGTAATAGAACCTCTAAGACCTGATCCAATGTCCTTTGAAGAACAAGTATAATCATTTTTCTGACCATGGAAAATGGAACATTGAACTACAATGGCATCATTAATTTACAATACTTTATGTCTCTTTCCTCTTTTAAATTTTTTATCAAATTTGGTGTATTACTACAAATGTTTGTGAGTAGTGTCACCATATCAATGTTTCAATAATACTGAATTCCAGCATACCTTTGTCAGAGACCATATACACAGATTTTACATAACAGTCCTGATTTTTCGTATGATGGATCAAGGGCCGGAGATTTTCTTTTTTGCTATCTCAAGTGTTTTAATTTTTTATTTCATCAATCAAAATGTAAGAATATATTAACAACTAAAAATGTTTGTTTAAGATGTCTTGCTGTTCCAAACAATGGTTACAGAAAAAAAGTTGAATGAGCATGATCACAACCAAAGGTGGTTTTTTTGCTCAAAGTGAACGTTAACCATACCTGTTCAATGTTGCAGGACAAACTCATTCAGAATGTTGAAAATCCTCTACCTTTGAGAAATACACATGCCTCACTGTTGAGTTAAAAAATGGCAGTAGCAATACAAGAACACAATTTTTAAAAGTACTTCATGAATATTCTACAACCCTAAAAAAATGTTGCCATAAAAAAGGTTCTGTTTTTTTTTTATTTTGAAAATATGGACAACGAAAACTTTTTGCTGCATTGTCAAACAGAACTGTCACGTGACCACTATTTCACATGCATAGCTTTAAAAAACCCCACCAAAAACGCAAAGCTAATCAATAAATTCAACATCAGGCAATGTCACATTTACTTTTTTTAAGAAGCACCATAATGTGACTCAATGAAAAAGAACTGCATCTTTTTTTTACCCTGAGATGAATACCTATAACATGCACATAGGAAGACCCTGACCCTGCAATGAGCCCCACAGAGATCTCTGCAAAGGATCAGACCCTAAATTTGCAGAATATTTTAGGAATGGAAAAATGTAAACCATAGTTACAGTAAAAAGGTGATAATCTAAAAATGGCACTTTTTCATGTATCTGCTTACTTCTCTGACATTTTGTCACCGAGTTAGATATCCTTCTCAGTGTTGCCAGTGATTTTCAGAAGTGCTTTTCCCACTATTTGCAAGATGGAGTTCTGTTATTCACTTAAGTAACAGTTTCAAAAGTTCCTCATCTTGGCTATTCAACTTCTACCATCGTAAGACAACAACTTTGGATGCCCAAATAGAAGATTCACATACGTTGCCGAATATGGCTAACTCAAGACTTAATTCATTTATCCAGTGCTTAAAAAAAATAAAATGCTGGTACTCAGCCTGAGGCTGCCAGAAGTGGCAGCAGGAGGCAGGGCCTCATCGCTGTGAAAAGAAGGTGCTGGTACTCAGTACCCCTGAGTCCCATCACAAAAAAATCCATGCATTTATCTGTCATTCACAAGATCAAGGAATGCATAAGAATAAGAGACAAAACAACATGAGGCATCATTCATTTGATATTTGTTTTTGTTTAGTTTTTCAGCTAGAACATAGTAAAATGGTAAAACTATATATTGAAGATATGATCCAAAACTGTTCTTTTCATTTTGTCAAATAAACTTCATACCATTTCATAGTCTCTCATTCGTTTCAGAGCCTCAGCAAGGTCTCTGTCCTTTTCCCTAGCATCAGACTCTGCTAATTCTGCTACTTTTTCAGCCTCTTTAGTTCTTTGTTCCAGAAGTTGTACTTTTTCCTGTATTTCTCCAATACGATTCTGCTGAGCCAGAGATGAGAGACCTCAAAAGAAAAGTAAATTTTGCTGTTACATTTTGAATGGTTTAGAACATTAAGTTATTTCTGATATGACGCAACTGAATGATTCCACTTTGCTTGGATTGAAATCTAGAAAAGTTGCCTTAAGTAAATTATTATTTTGCATTTCAGTTTTGGTTTTCATAAATCTTTTAACTTCATTCTGAAATTAAGAGATTTTACAGAAGTTTGTATCATGGCCTTTTTATTTTTTCAAGCAACCTTTAAGGCAATTTATGTGAAGTTAGCTCACATAATGGACAATAGAATTACATTTTAGTTCAATGGCACTACACACATTTAAAACTTTTCATGTGTATGCATCTTTATAAGATCAGGACTTTCTATATTAAGGCCCTGATCCTGCAAACACACACACATACATTTACATGAAATAATCACAATCCATAAAAGTGTATATTATATATTAATTAGTGTTATTATATATTATATAATCTTATGCATTGTGATTAATTCCATTGAAGCCAATCGGTGTGTTCATAGTAAATGTAAATAAGCATGGGAAATTTATCCAGATATGCTGGTATAATAATACCATATATACTTAAACTGTTACATTTATATTTATATAACTCCCTGACATGGACAGTCTTAATCCAGAAAAAAAGAATGACTTTTTTCAGCTCATCTTACACTATTTTCAAAGTGATATAAATTAAACCAGAAAGAGCCATTTTTATACAAACATAACTGTACAGCATGGGGTGTTATACCAATATAATTACAGCCGTTTAAACTCACAACCTCCCTTATACCCTTCTAACTTTCCTATATATACAAGCCTAAGTCTATGCAGAATCAGAGCCGAGCTCTCTATTTCTTTACTTCTGGAGGTCTAATAATGTTCTCTTAATTCCGTGTTTATCTGAATTTAACTTACTCTTTTTAAGATAATTTTTCACAGAATCACAGTGAAATGATCTACCTTTATAACTGACATATAGACATGTATAACATATATAGTACATATAATTATGCAAAAGAAAATGTAAATGCATATTTGAGTCAAAATGACAAATCTATGGAACTTGAAAAAATGACAAATATTTACAAAACAGACATTAATACGGGATACCTCAGTAACTGTAAGCAATTAATTTGATTTCACCCACAAACTGAAAATCAATCCCCAAAGTTTATCAAATGGAAATAGTGAATCAGTAAAGGAATAAATATCATTCATGTTCTTTAAAAATACAGAAAACAATGTCAAGTTTTTTAAAATTGCACATTCTAAGGACTAACATATATCTCTAAATAAAATAATATTAACTTACCTTTATCTTTTTGGAGTTCATTTTTCAAATCCTCAATAATCAATGCATTTTTTTCCATTTCTTTTGTATATTGTTCAACTTGGTCAGTGAGCAACCTGATCTGACTGTCTCGTTCTTGCACTGCCTGCAAAAATGCAATTATGTTTAAAAAGTAATTAACATTTACTAAACTGCCACAACAGAATAAGTTACTACTTGGAAAAGAAAGAAAATGAAGAGATGTAAAACATCTAATACAAAAAAGTTTGAAAGAAACAATTAAAGAAAGAACAATACTTACAACATAAAGTTCAGATAATGTCTAGAAGTTGGGTATATAAATGCAAAGCAGTAAAAATAAAGGAAAAATACCAGTAGTCAAAAATAAAATACACAATACAAGCTTGTAAAAATAATACTTAGAGCAATAATTTTGAAGACATATTTATTGAGCTATTTTGAAATATACATCAACTTCAGTGAAACAATTTGCAAACTTAAAGTTAAGCATGTGCATATTGGCAAGACTGAAGTCTTTCTTGCACCTTCTTCATAAGCATCTGGTGTTGGCTACTTACGTATTCTGAATTAGATGGACCATGGGTCTGTAGGGCAATTCCTGTGATCCTGGGTGCACATATCTTTCAAAGGATTACTGAAAATTTGTTTGGGATTTCTCAAAGTTAGTGTTTTAAGAAATAAAAATGTACTTTGAAAATATACAACTGGCTTGTACAATGTGTCCTCTTAATAGTATATCAATATTCTACAGATACTGTGCATGCATATTCAGCTTAGGAATCTGCATAGAGAATTCAATGTATTTCTTGAAATTGAAGTCACAGAAAAATGTATAATGGGAAATTCTCAAACAACTGAACTGATTTTATAAAAATCAAGGAGAACGAGAACAAGTGAAGAGTTCTGCACTTATGACGGAGGAATCTCATGCACTGCTACAAACTGGCTGTTCTTCAGAAAAGGACTTGGGGATTACATTGGAGAAAAAGCTGGATATGAGTGTGCCCTTATTGCCAAGTATGCCCTTACTACCAAGAAGGCCAATGGCATATTGTGCCGTTTTAGGAGCATTGTCAGTAAATCAAGGTAAGTGATTATTCCCCTCTATTTGGCACTGGTGAGGCCATGCTTGGAGTATTGTGTCTAGATTTGGGCCACCCACTAAAGGAAGGGTGTGGACAAACTGGAGAGAGTCCAGTGGAGGGCAACAAAAATTATTAGGGGGCTGGAGCACATAATGTATGACGAGAGGCTGAGGGAACTAGGCTTATTTAGTCTGCAGAAGGGATGAGTGAGGGAGGATTTCATAGAGGCCTTCAATCAGCTTCCTCCAGGGAGAATGGAGCTAGGCTGTTCTCAGGGGTGGTAGTGACAGACCAAAGGGAAATATTCTCAGGTTGCAATGGGGGAAGTCTAGAATGGATAATAGGAAAACTTTTTTTTTTTTTTTGGAAGATGGTGAAGCACTGGAATGGGCTTGCTAAGGAGGTGGTGGAATCTCCATCCTTAGGGTTTTTTAAAGCCCAGCTTGATAAAGCCCTGGCTGGGATGATTTAGTTGGTCCTGCTTTGAGCAGGGGGTTGGACTGGATGATCTCCTGAAGTCCTTTCCAATTCTAATATTCTATGAAAAACTTTGTTGAAACATAAGTTTTCTTTGGCAGAAATCAAATCAGCCACATTACAACTGAAAGGTAAGAGACTGACATAGTTGCATAAGGTTTTACAATTCCTTATTTCTGATGTAAATAATTTTCTACAGCAAAGGTGAGAGAACGCCAAATGTATGTGGAACATATAATTTTGGGACTAAAATGAGGGATACTTGAAAGAAAGTAAGCCTCTACAAAGGTCTGAAACATAGACTCTCCACTGCCCAATGACATAGTGTTTGACACATGGATTGTACATGAAGTTACTTAAATCAGAGATTAAGTATTCCTTGGCTGGTAGATGTCTGGAGGGAAAAAACTAATTATAAATTGTATTAATTGCTGCAGCCTGCGTGGGGTAGGGTCAGGTAATGGATAAGTTCCCATATAAATATTTTCACTAGGTAAATATAAAAGACAGTAAGAGAACCAGTCACCAAGAATTCAACTCCTGGGAATATAAAGTAGGGTCTTTTCAGCCTTGTACATTGGGCTGATCTGTTCCCCAATTAACTTAGTATACCTTAGAGCTATCAAATATGGACTTTCGGAGCTTGTGAACCACAGAAAGGTTCATAAGTATTTGGCTAGTAGTATGCTTAATGAATAATAATATATACATATGCATCTTTCCATATATAGTACCTGCTGGAGTGCCATAACATTGTTTTTGTCTGCATCAAGTTGGGCCATTTTCAGTTTCTCTCTCAAGTTAAACAACATCTGCTGATATTCTATGATTTCATCATCTTTAGAAGCCAAGATTTTCTGCAAGAAACATAAGCAACATAATAAGGAGAGATACTTCAAATAATTCCTAAAGGTGAAATGCAATCAGGAACTACTATAAAGTACCTTCCATTCTTCAACTTTTGCATTTACAGCTGCCATGAGGGGGTCGTCTTCTTCATTCTTTGTTTTAAGTTGATCTGTTAGTTCCTGTATCTGTAAATTGCCACTTTGATTAACTCCATAAAAATTTACACATTACTACATTATATCATACACAAACATCTGGAAATATACTTATTACATTAATGCTATAATAGTAATACAAACTTGTGCTATAGTTAATGGTAAGCTAATATCTTATTTTAAGCCTTTTTCCTATGATTTATAATCAAGCACTTAATATTTGTGCTAGGTTGTAAGTTAGCTCTCTAGTTAAGAACAATTTTTTTTATAAAAGGAAGTAGTGTTTCTTCTTATTTGGAGTTGGATGAAATATGCTGAACATGTTTTCTCTGCTAGAAAGAAAGCTACATTTTAAAAACATTGTGTCATAGATTTATAATGAATTGCCCCTATGCAGCATTGTCCAGAAAATTACACATCCTTCAATAATGGACAAGCTATTTATTACCTGAAACTTATACTGTTCCCTTTCCTTTCTTAATTGGTCCATAACAATATCAGACTGCTGTACAATAAGTTTCATTTTGTTATACTCATCAGTCATCTTCTCCATTTCCTGCACTGATTCTTCCAGGTTCTTCCTCATTTCCTGGTTTTGAGCTTCTAATTTCTCATTAGTTTCAGTCAAACTCTACGAAGTTAAAGAAAAAGTTAGTTACTTTTAAAATATGTGTGTATTGGTATTTTAAATCTTTTATCAGTACATAACTGTTATGCTAAATTAAGGGTCTGGAAGATTTAGACGATTAGTAATGGCATACAGTTTTTCACCTCTAAGTGACCAGTTCAAAAGCAGCCCCATCTGTTAGACACTGAAAGATTACAACAAATAACTTTTCAGTAGCCAATATAAACTGATTTTGTTGTCTCAGTCCAATTCAAAGTGGAGAGGTGTCTATGTCAAAACCAACCAGCACAATTAAAGCCCTTGCTGATAAGGAACTTATGACGGCAAATATAGGAAAATTAGCATTGCTGGGTGCCATGTTTTTTGGAGTTTCAAACCAGAATCTTTCAACAGTACTAAATTCCCTTAACATACTTTTGTTAAATGGTTGTTCTAAAATAATTAAGCATCCATAAACTTTACCTGAATTTCATCCAGATACTGAACAAGCTCAAAGTTCTTTTTGGATAACTGAGATCTGTAATCAGAATCATCTCCTCTTCGTGACATATGCATTTCCTTTTGTGAATCTATTTGTCTCTGGTAGTCAATTACATCCTGGCGAAGTTGTTCATTCTGCATATTAAAAAGCCCCAAAATGAAGAATTAGAAAAGATAAGAGGTTGAAAAACCCTTTTTTTTCTAGAAAGCTGTCACACACAAAGTTAAGACGGTAAAAGCTCACTCAAATATCTACAAGTTCCAAATGGGTAGCCCTGTTAGTCTATTGCAGAAAAACAAACACTTCAATCTCTCTGCTCACTCCATTGACGACTTGCTAATAGCTGTGCTGAAACAGATGAATAATAAATCACAGCTTCAAAGAGAAACTGCAGAACTCAAATTTATATGCAAATTCGACTCAGGTGCCTTGGGGTTAAACAGGGACTATGAATTTTTCTCTGATTACAAGTGATTTGACCTCACCTTCCTCTATGTGCTATTCCCCAGTGTTTGAATCCTAACATCTATTTTGATTTGCTGTTACAGCCTGACCTGATTCTCTGTCATACACTTCCCTGCATTTTATTTCCTCCCATTCTGTCAATTTCCCATCTTCAAAGCATCTGACGAAGTGGGATTTTCTCCCATGAAAGCTCATGAGATAAATAAATCTGTTAGTCTTTACAATTGCCACAGGACTGTTTGTTTTTCAAATATCTACAGTATGCTTTTGAATAACTTGGATCCTCACCTTTTTCTTTATTCGTTTTTTCTCCAAATTAAAAAGGACAGAACAGAGTAAGAAGAAAGGAAATGAAAAGCAACACGAAATTAGAAATAATACATTTTTAAAAAATAAGATCTAAGCAAAATAAGAATTTAAAAAAAAATGTATAGCTTTATATACATTAACAAAGAATAATGGAATCCTATAAAAGAAATTAAAAGAGTATCAAGCACACTGCTTTTAAACTTAAATAGGTAAAACTCATTAATTTTGACATGGAAGGCAAAAAAATAGCTTTGAAAATCTCAATCCCACTGAGAGTTCATGATCTGGAAATTTCTCAGCAGATACAAACCTTTTTAGTTTCTTGTATTTTTTTGTACGACTCTTTTGAATGTCCTTTAAAATTTGCTCTAAAAGGCAACCAAGTGGAATTTCACACAGGCAGTCAACAGGAATATAAAATACTAGAATCAATGACATTAGAAAGAAACAGTGCAGCAATGGTAGTGTTGGAAGATGTGCAGGCTGACAGCAATGGCCTGAAAGAGGAAGCAACTGAAGGAGAAATATTAGAAAAAGTGATGGGGGGGGGAGAATGCAAAAACTACCAGACACAAAGAAAGAAAAGTGTTCAGTTACCTAAAATACCTTATGAATATTACAAGTAATTCCCTCTGACAGATCAGTCTAGCCATTATTTCACTTCACTTTGACATCTAAAGTAAAGCAGTATATTTAAATAATAAATTATTTTATATTATGACAAAAACTGTTTTATTATTTCATATCTTTATTACAGGACAGCTCAGCGGCTCAGTCAAAATAATGGCCCTATTGTGTTATGGGCTATGCAAATTCACAGATAGACACAGTGCCAACCCTCAAAGAGCCAAGTTTGACCAAACATCTACTTCTTTTAAAGGAGATTCTGAAAGTCTGATTACTTAGAACTTAAATCTTCACATTACCCTATTTCCAATATCTAAGAAATGTGCCAAAATAAAATTAGAGTATCATGCCAAAAATTAGAGAGAAACATATGTGAAGTAGATTAAGTCAGTTCATTAATTCAATAGGTTTTGTATAAATAACACTTTTCTACTAACCTCTCTTCTTAACTTGCTGTTTTCATTTTCTGCATCCTCATTTCGAAGAGCAAGCTAGAATGACAGGAATAACTTCTTTATATATATTTTAAATAACTTAGCTGTCATATGATTATAGACTCTTAGAGCCAAATTCTACCTTTGGATACACACTGGAGAAGTCAATAAGAGATACCTCATTTGGCTTTTAGTTTAGAATTCCTTAGGAAAGTAGGCGATGCTAGCACAAACCACTCAACTATCTATATAAGGACTTTAGGCCATCTAAAACTAAATTTGATTTTCTACAAGTAAAATTTAAAATTTATACAGTGCTTATACAATTTTAAAGAACTGTGAATACCTTAACCATCACAGCACCTCTGTAAGGTCAATGATATTATAATTCCCATTTTTATTTATATATAAAAATGTATATATATAATGTATGTATATGGAGAAAAAGACGCATAGATTAAAGGTCATAAAGTGAGTCAAAGGCAAACCTTGTATTAGAATTGAGAAGTTCTCAAATCCAACACTACACATGTTCCCCTGCTTTCACGCTGGCTCTTAGTTTTGTTAAGATAACAATATAAAAATGTATGACAATCAGAAAACCAAGAGATAAAGCAAATGATTCTATGTTAGTTCATTTGTTGTCAACACCTATTACAAAAAATTGAATTTCACACACAAACAAACAAAAATAATTTTGTGCTGTGGTTCCCATTTCATCAGCACAGAGACCATTCTCAGAACGCTCTATTAGTAAAGTATGCACTACAGGGGTGTCAAACATGCGACCCACAGGCCGGATGCAGCCTGTGAACCTCTTCCATTTGGCCCGTGACTGTGCTCTGTGGAAATCACACTCTCTCCCTAACAGAGAAGGTATCGCAGAGGGCAGTCTCACACAGGGTGCTGTGTGGTGCCGCAAGAGTGCCCTAGTATTTTGATTTATGATATGTACGGCCAGGGGTTAAAGTAAGGGGGAACACACTGGAACGCAGTTCCGGGCCCACAAATTTGAGGGGCCAGAGTTCTGGGGCCCCTAAAAATAGAAAAATCCAGTGGAACACATGTTCCGCCCTGCCCTGGCTGCTGGCAGGTCCTACACCCCACGACTGTTAATCACAATACTTATTGTGTTATGCAATCTTTGCTAGTTTGTGACAATAATTGCTATAGACATAAACATCATATAAAATTATAAATATTTTTATGGAGCAACAACCGATGCATGTGGTACTGAGAAGTGGTTGCAAACGCCTACCTGGGCTGGGGCCCGCACATGCATGAAGGGGGCCCAGACAATAAGGGAAGGGGGCCCGGAGATTAGGAGGGTTCCGGGACCCGTCAAATTATACTTTAACCACTGTGTATGGCCCACTTGAAATATATTTAAGTAAAATCTGGCCTGCCACAAATGAGTTTGATGCCCGTGCACTAGAATCTTATAATAGTTTTAGAGATGCTAAATTGAGAAATTTCTTACCTGATCAATTTTATCTCTATTAGCAGCTTCTCTCCAAATTCATAACTCATGGGCTAATGCCCTCCACCTGTGGAATTCACAGGCAATCCAATGTTATTGCAGAAGGCTCAAGGGCTAAGCTCCACCCTTCAGCTCAGACCATCAAAAGAGTTCTTGCACAGACAGAGAAATATTCAGCACACAATTATTAGTATTAAGGTGACTTGATACATTGTATTAAATTGACCTTAAGACAATGCATGTCTAAATCCTCCTTTCAAGAAAATTTTAAATTATATTTTGGTGAATTACCAGACTATCAGCATGGACAAAATTCAGAGAGAAACTGCTAACAGAAAAAAAAAATAAATTATCAGGTAATACATTTATCATTCTGTTGCACAGCTTTTCTCCTCATTCATTGCTCATGGGAAGTAATAAGCAGTGAATCCCAGAAGCAGGGAGGGAAAGGAAAAGTTTAATAATTAAAGTAAAATAATATGCAGGAATGAAAGACACAGCCCCTTAGTGTAGCTAAAATTACCAGAACTTTGGGATTATTATACTATTTGTATCACAATAGCATCTAGAGGTCAAGGCCCCATTGTGTTGGGCACTACACAAACCCTGTAGCATTAAAGATGAATTTATACCATAGACCTGCTTCAAACAGAAATTTCTATATGGAATATTCACTGATAAAAATGCCATGCTTATTCATTCACATGTAACTCCATACGGTAATCAAAACTCCATTATGAATGGTTTTCTTCATTTTGTATTGCTAAACCTAAATTCTGGTGAAACTTGGTTTAGATGTGTGAACTTAGTTTGGATGTGTAAATGAAGAGAGTGTGTGTGAGATGGGATCAGTCTCCAACTCCAGCATGTCCTGATGACAAACTGCTGGCACCACCTAATGGCTGAAGAACAATGCAGGCAAACCCTGCAAAAGTAAGAAGAATCCACCCTAGAAAGAAAGGGACAAAAAGCCCTATCAAGAACAAGATCAAAGTCACATCTGCCATTAACTGATGACTCATGGTCATACAGTACCCTGAGGCAGTGTGATACAGCAAGGTCCATGGATAAAAAGATGGGTGAGCCTGCATAACTTTGGATAATATTCTGCACAGTATCCAAGGGCGACGGTGCTCAGCAATGTGCCCGCCCGACAGAGACCCCGCTCTTCCTCATGCCCAGCTTCCGTGGCCAGGTAGCTGCCATAAGCTGCAAACACCAGCCACGAACTCAAGCTATGATCACAAGCAACAATCAGGATTGGTAACTATACATGACCAACAACAGAACATCTGTGTGTGTGTGTGGGTGGATGGGTGTGGGTGGGTACTAGATAATAGCTATTAACATAATTGTGTTTTTCTCACGATAAACGTGGCATATTGTCTTGTCCCCCTGAATAAGATCCTGCTAGTTTTTCATTTTCATTTTCTATCCCAAAGAGCTTTCTGTTTCCCCTACCACTAGAAACATAAATTTGACCAGATCAATTTAATTAAATATTCTGATCGAGGTCTCTCTGCATACCAAACTGTATTAGAGTTAATGGGGAATCCATACTGAACTACACTTCTCTTCTGATACCCCAGCTGATGATCAGAAGACACAATTCCCCTTCAAAACTGCCTGAAATCTAGACTCCTTTCCCTAGTACTGCAATGGTCCTTGGGATGAAAGTCAGAAGCACAATTCTCAGTAGGCTACAGTCTGAGGTAGAACAGGCTTCCCTGCAGACCCATATGTGTTGCAGGGTGGGAGAGAGATCGTGACAGGATGCAGAGCATGGTGACAGCCTGTGTATAGGAAAAACCCAGCAAACACTGCCTCAGAGAAGAAGGCAAAGGAGAAAAAGTTCACCCCTGATTTTCACCCCACTTTGTCATTAATAATATTAATTACTGCCCTTGGGAAAGACACATTTGCTTTTTTCGCATCTGGAATCTCTGCAGTTTGCATGGCTTACCCTGAGTATTATTCCAAAGGGGTAGCCATGTTAGTCTATTGTAGAAAGACAAAAGAGTCTTGTGGCACTTTTAAAGACTAACAGATTTAGTGCCACAAGACTCTTTTGTCCTGAGTATTATGGAGATTCCCTCAATTCATAATGGGAGAAAAGGGAAGTGAGTAAGAAATTGCTTCTTTCCCCAGTGCCTTAAGGACACACTTCTGTATCGGGAGGAGCGGGATTCTGTATCTTTTTAGGGTTTGTAACCCTCCAGTCCAGATCTCATGTGGGACTCGCCCATTAAGCTGTGGGTGTAGCATCTCTTTGTCCTCGTACTCTTTCCCCAAACACTTCTGATCAAGCTTTTCTGTGTTTGAGTCATGGCTCCACAAGGTAGGGTGGGCACCCAACACACTGTTTGACTCTGAGCCCAATATCCTAGCAGGGTTAGGTTGGCTGGCTGGGAACAGGCAAGGCATAATTCACTCCCTATAAAAGTAAATATTTCTAAACAAATGGTTGGGAGAAACTGAACTTCCAAATTGTTCCGCTTCTGGAGGCAAAAATCTGGTGGCCTGAGATGAAGGGCGGACCTCACTCCTGGAGACTCCAGCAATAGCCATGAACTACCTATGAATTTCACCATGAGTAACAAATTCAGAAAGAAGCTATCCAACAGAATAAAATATTTCTTACCTGTTCATTAACTTTCTTCTCTTTTTCTAGCTCCTTTTCCATATCGGTTAATTCTCTGTCTTTTTGTTCCAATTGTTTTTCCAGCTGACGGATCTCATCACGCAAAAAACGAGTATCACGACCACCAGCAGCTCGCTGTGCCATCTTATAAGAATGTTAAAAATTAACAAATTTCCAAGTTTATCTTCTAATTAAAAATATAGACAGCTAGTGAGACTTATTTGCATGGCGATAAAAATCAGTTTGCAAACAGTTTAAAAAAAAACAAATAATGGGTGATATTTCCATCTAATGTTCAAGAAACAACAAAAATCACTTGAGCACAAATCTCTGGAATTATTAAAATAAAGCTCTTCCTAGAGATCTCCTCATAAATACAGTGCTCTGCAGATATAGCCTTGGTGCATACCCCAAATGAATACTGAAATTAATTACCATCTACAGCAAATACATCTCTTTCAGCAGTGGGTACTGCTTTTATTTGTGAAACATTTTTTTTCAGGTACATCAGCCTAAGGGTCTGATAGAGTCTAGAGAATCTGTCCCGCGCAATCTCAGTGTGGGATGGACATACAGCTGGACAGGAGGAAATATGCACTGTTCCCAGAAGAGGAATCAGGGAGGAGAGCCTGTACCTGAAAATTTCCTCCCCCGTCCAAAACAGGGCAGAGCAGGATGTTGCTGGTTGGACCTAAAAAGGGGATCTGCCAGGGGGATAAAAGAGGAAAGCAGAAGCTGGAGCCAGGCCCCCCTCTGTGGGTTTGTTGCATCCCACCGGCCAGCTGAGTGGGAGATTGGAAACCAATTGGCTCTCAGACTCCCTCCTCTTAACAAATTAAACTCCTTCCTGTGCTGTACAAGCCTCTTCAGTTGCCCTACGCTCCACCCCTGTAGGGTAGATGGAGAGCAGTTAGGGTTCTGATGGATTGCTTGTTTTTTAAGTATCAGGAAGGATTTTTTCCCTACTGGGCAAAATGGGTGGAAATCCAGTGCATTTTTCACCTTACTCGCAGTATCATGGAGGCATGCTTGGGATATGAAAGAATAGAATTTGGAAGTATGATACTAACAGATAATATAAGAATGTGTCATTTATCAAAAGGTGCAGTCAATGTCCAGTGAGAATAAATGCTAATAGAGCCAGCTCCCAGAGAAAATGAGTCCCAGAATTTTTGCTAGCAGACCCTGTGTGTGTACACAAAAAATTAGGCCTGAAATTCTTGAAGACAAAAGTTGTCCTCCGGTATTCTCTGTCCCCCATCCATTGTGGGGGACAGGGTTAAAGAACTCATACGTGAGTGAATCCTGGGGGTAATACAGCGTTATTGGATAGATGTTGAGAGTCCTGTTAGCATGCACTGGACCCTGTTATATGCCTGGTATGTAAGATAAAGTGGGGGACATATACCACCTCTACCCACAGTTAAATTCTTAAAGGTGCAGCCTGTAGCTTAAAATCTATCCCAGTGTCTGTCCATTCTTTAATTGCATTGCCTGCAAGTCTTTATTTAAATTGACTTCACAATCTTTTGATCAGTTCCTAAAATGATGCAATGTTTGAAACTTAAATATCTATCCATGGGGATTTGTTTGTTTGATTTGGGGTTTTTTGTTTTGTTTTGGGGGATTTTTTGAGTTCTTTATCCAAGAACAAAACCCACCATCATTTTCTTAAAGGAACATATTATTTCAACATATTATTTCTTCATGATCAAAACTCAAAGAATGTCAAAAACTTCACTAATTCTGAGGAGAATAAATACTACTGGAGCTTAGAAACTAATTTAGTTTAAAAACAAACATACCTCTAATTCATTTTCTAGTTTCATAACTTTTGCTTTTAACTGATTTTCTGTTGAAATAAAAATAGGACATACTGGGTTATCCAAAATCTCTAAGCAAATTAAACACTTATGAGAACTACAGTAACAGCAGCAGTCTTCATTCCATTTATCAATATCGGAGTGAATCCTATCCCCGTAGAAATCCATGGAAATTTTGCCAGTGACTGCAATGTGGCCATGATTTCACCCATAGTTATTTAAGTCTATTTTATTACTTATAGAATCCATATAATAAGTCACTTTGTGCACAGCTATTTTTTTTTAAAGAGACATTTAATCTGAAGCTTTGCTCACCAAATTTGGCTTGCTCCTCTCCAGCTTTTTCAACTTCTTCTAAAGCTAGTTCTACCTCTTGGGCTTTCATCTAGTAAAGAAATGTACATAGTAAGAAAACAGATTTAACTTTAGGCCGGTTTATGAGATGATGATAACCTCCACAGAATCTAGAACTAATGGAAATTTTACAAAAGGGAATTTTTTTTTAATCAAACCAATCTCCACAATTTTTCACTAGCCCACATTCACATAAGAACAGAGAACTTTAGAAATTTGAGATACATAATAAAATACCTAGTTCTTATATAGTGCTTTTCATCAATACATCTCAAAGTGCTTTACAAAGGAGGTCAGTTTAATTTATTCCCATTTTGTAGATGAGGAAACTGAGACACAGATCGATGAAGTAACTTGCCTAATGTTGCCCAAGTCAATGATCAAGCCCAGGATAGAATCAGGTACTCTCTGAGTACCAGTCTAGTGCTCTATCTACTAGGCCACACTAGGTATTTTTCCACAGGAGTTTTAATAATGAAGAAACCTACTGAACTACGTACTCAAATGCACATATTTTGAAAACTATAGAAAAGTTTCCTACAAGAAACAGATTTTGTAACCTGGCTAGCACTGCTATTTTGAAAACATATGTGACAGAACACAAGATGGTGGGATATAAAGATTTCACAAGCATGGTTTGGGGATAGAATATATCTCCATTTTCACAGTCAAATCAATGCAGGGGCTTTACGGGCTGCAGCTCCAGGCTCTGGCCTGAAGGGGGGCCCCAGGCTGCAGTCCCTAAAGCCCCTGCTGATCCGGCCCTGTTGGCACAATGTGGGTGGGATTAGGGGGCGGGGGGGAAGGGGGCAGAGCCCTGGATTGAGAAGCCGCAGCAGTCCATGGTGATCCCGCCCCACCCTCAGGACCAGCTGTGTTGGGCGGCTTTCGGCAGCAGTCGGGCAGCCGTCCAGCGGGCCCTGCAGCTCAGGCTGCTGTGGCCAGCCCCCTGGGGGTCCCAGCACAGTGGTCCGACATTGCTCCAGGCCCTGGACGGTTGCCACTGGAGGCCACCAGCCTCCTAGCTGGCCCTGCCCCCAGCCCTGCACCAGCCAGCCCTGCTCCTGGAGGCAGACCAGTCTCTCAGGCATTAGAAGCGTTGCAGCCTCTGGCCCCCAGGACCATGTCCAGCCCCTCCCCCAGGCCACCAGGGGGGCCCACAAAAGTGAGCAGCCTGGGGCCCTTTAATCCAGCCCTGTCCATATTGATTCAAAAATTATACTAATAAATTACAACTATTTTTTAAGTTCCGTAGGAGTAGCCATGTTAGTCTGTATACAGCAAAAACAACGAGGGTCCTGTGGCACTTTAAAAACTAACTAAATTTCTTCGGCCATAAGCTTTCATGGGCTGCAATCCACTTCCTGTGTCTGACGAAGTGGGTTGCAGCCCACGAAAGCTTATGCCTGAAGAAATTTGTTAGTCTTTAAGGTGCCACAGGGCTCTCGTTGTTTTAACTATTTTTAAGTTGTTGCAAAACTGTCTGCAACTTTTCTGAATATTAAGATGTAGCTACAAAAATGTTATAACTAGGATGCTTGGAAATATTACCATACACATATTTAGATACTTTTGTTAAAAAATGTTAAAGCTAATCAAAGAAATTCCATAAAATTTTTGTATGTCTCTCCCAAAGTCAACTGTAACTCAAGAGATCAGAACGTGTAAAACATTAATGTTTTAAGCAGAGGAAGACAACAGAGTCCTGTGGCACTTTTAAAGACTAACAGATTTATTTATCGCATGAGCTTTCGTGGGAGAAAATCCCACTTCGTCAGACGCTTTGAAGATAGGAAAGTTACAGAGTGGGAGGAAATTAAATGCAGGGGAGTGTATGACATAGCATCAGGTCAGGCTGTAACAGCAAATCAAAATAGGTGTTAGGATTCAAAACTAAGCAGAGGACTAACTGTAAAAAGGACTGTATTTTTGTGTTATCAAAGCAATAAATCTAGGTATGGTGAGCTCTACAAACCTCCACCCCCTTAGCTTAGTTGTGGTCTAAAAAATTTCATAGAATAACATGCATTGTTGGAAATGTTTTAAACTCTTGTTTATATTGAAAAACGTTGAAACAAAAAACACCTTTGTGAAATGCACAGCTGCAAACATGTTAGCTAAATGTAAAGTGACTAAGACAACTCCTAATGTCATTGCTATGTAAATGATAAAATGGTTTATCTACCCTTGCTTAACTAATGTGAGAAACCAGTTACATAAACAATATTTGTACTAAAGAAGAATTAATTAATTACTGGAAGTGCCCAAGAAAACTCTCAACTAACTCAGGAAGATAGGAAAATCCATCAGTCCAAAAACTGTCATGCAAAATCAACAACTTAAACTAAAGACTTTCTCAAAGTTATTTAATTTTAAAATAATTTTAAGAACTAAAACCTCTTATATAAAGAACAGGAATATTTGGATTTTTTGAGGAAAAATGTCCTTCATTTCCTGCCAAACTCTGATAAAATTGAAAGACTATGTCAGTGAATGAGATAATAAGAAAGAGTTCAAACTAGCTTTGAAAAGTTAGCTCATGCTTTCCTGCCACAAGAAGAACCAAGACAATTAAAGGACTGTTGCATATTCATTAAACAGACTGCACTGTCAGGATCTGAGAAGTGTCACCTAAACCAATCCTGAAGGGGTGCAGCTAATGAAAGAGTGAGCAACCAACTGAATCTAAAGATGCCTGAAAGATGTATATTTTCATATAATCTCATGAAAATAGAAAGGAGAAGAGTATAAAATTTCTGAAGTGAGCCCTGCTTACAAACACCCTTTGCCCACCCTGTTCAGATATAGCACTCCATAAGCAAGTAGCCCAAGACAGAGAAGACTCAAAAAGAAATCAACACAAGGAAACCTGCCCCAAGACTTCAATTTGGATGGGTTAGAGGAAGTAAACTAAACAGTGATAAGTGATAAGATTTAAAACTTTAGTGATGATTTTGTTGGAATAGTGAAATATTGTTGTAACTTAGAACAGTGGTTTTCAAACCACAGGTCGGGACCAAAGACTGGGTCACAGATCCTCAGGTGCTGCGTCGCAGTGCCTCCTGCTGCCGCTGCCACAAGACTGGAATGCATTGCTGAAAGATGTAATTGTTAGGTCACGGGCATACATGGTTTTCTTCAACTGGGTCCCGAAGAAAAAGTTTAAAAACCAATGACTTGGCAGACTCTAAACTTACAGTGTTGGAATGGTACAGCTCCAATAGTGCAACTACACTGCTGTAGAGCTTAGTGAAAATGGCAGCTATGCCAAAGGGGGAGTTTCCCCCATTGCATAGGTACTCCACCTCCATCAACGAGAGAAACCCATTGACATAGGGCTGTCTACACCAGGAGCTCAATCAGTATAAATGCATCAATCAAGGATGTAGATTTTCTGCATCCCCTGAGTGACATCGTTCTACCAACATATGTTCATACCGCTGACCAGTGCTAACACTGAGTTAATCACCACATGGTTAGACCTTGTATTCCTGGAGAGGATTGAGGAGCTACACAGTGGTCAACAGAGAAATAGTGGGGTGTCACTGGAGCTAAAATTCTTAATTTTCATATTTGGTCTGTTTTAAGATAGGTCCTTAAATGACTTCTCCTAAGTTACTAATTTAACTATCTTCTTCAATTTCATAGGTTTTAGTTAAGATTGCTTACTTTGCCCAAGAATAAACTGTTTAGGTTATTTATAATTAGACAGGCTTCACTTGCCTTTAAACAGATTATTTTGCCCAGATATAAACAGTTCTCAGTATCTAATAAAATGCTAAAGCAGAATTCAAAATAATTTGGGTAACTAATATACTTTGGCCTTAATTTATCAAGAAAAAAGTGCCTCCCCCCATCCCCAGAGGTGGTTCATGCTCAAGAGTGTTAACATCTCTCAATAGAGGGACATGCAGAAGAACTGCAGAGGAAGTAACCATTTTATCGTTTGTGTTCAGTCATATCTGTAGTTTGGTTTAAAGTTTGTTTTTTGTTTGTTTGTTTTTAAATTTTCTTTCATAACAAAATATCCATGGTTAATAATGGTGATTAATTTGCTTGGTCTTGATCAAAGTGTCTCTTAAGGTATGTAAAATACATACCCCGTAACTACCTATGCGGAACCCCAGTCCTGAATGGGTAATAAGAGAAACAATTAATAAGACATGCCTACAATTCCTTGTTTCTCTAAACTAAATATTTTTAGTAATATTAAAAATAAAATGACCTGGCATCCAACAATTTAAAACCTTTCAACCCCATACCACTTTCCTAATGAGTAGTGCTGACACACTTAAGCTCTGAAAGTTATTCCAAACTAGTCCCAATCAAACTGGCATCATCCTATCATGAATTTTCACACAAATATATGTTTGTATAACACCACAAATGTTACAGAAGAACAATCTTTAAGATATTTTACAGAATTTATAAATTGTTTGAGATTTCTTTGTGTATTTCTCCACCTGGAAAACGAGGCTCTTTTAATTACATAATCTGTTTTTCATACATCAGACTCACATGTAACTTCCAGGAACACTTATGTTACAATGTGTGTGCGCGTGTCTTCCAGTACTACTGTGAGTTATGTGTGTGTAGCTGTATGACAATAGAACTGAGCCTTGAGCTTCCACAAGAAAATGGAAACAAATATTTCCATCTAAAAATAAATGTGAATGCATTTTTTAAAGTTTCATTGTTTTAAAAAATAAGATTATACAAACCTTCATTAGTGACTGGGTAATTCTAAAAAGATGTACTATACGTTCAGGATTTTCATCTTTTAAGTCATTTCCTTCAACCTAAATAAATACAGAAGAGAATATGGATTAGTTAAGCATCAAGAAAATTATATAAACACACTCACACTACACACGTATTATACCAGTTCTGGTTAATTAAAAAATGCATAATAAAACTGTTACCAGTTCACATAAAGTACCTTGGACACAGCCTCCAGCAGACTATCTGCCAGTTCTTCTTGACGAGGCAGAGCATCAGCATCAACTTTCATAAGCTTTTTCCAATCTAAATTGGGTGGCATCTTGAATTTAAAATAGTTTTTCTGTAACAATAAAATAATCATCCTCAATTACCAGTATTATTTTTCAACTTTCTGCTAGTTATCAAAACCAAACATGTGAATGGCAGACATAGTTGCTAAGAACCACATCCATTCAAAAAGTGTACTGCTGCATTGGTTTACACTGCTGAGATTCAGAAGATTATTTTCACAACCACAAAGGCTAGAAACTTACTTTTTATTTTAAATGAAAGCTTTAATTTCGCACAACCTGAATACGTCATATGGGCCACATAAATACCTGACAAGTTCCAGCAGGGTAGTCATGTTAGCCTGTATACAGCAAAAACAACGAGAGTCCTGTGGCACCTTAAAGACTAATTTCTTTGGGCATAAGCTTTTGTAGGCTCCAACCCACTTCACCGATGCATCTGACAAAGTGGGTTGGAGCCCATGAAAGCTTATGCCCAAAGAAATTTCTTAGTCTTTAAGGTGCCACAGGACTCTGTTTTATAAATACCTGAAACAGGTTTAGCTAGGAATGAAAGCAATATCATAATGCAGTACATTGTGTTTCTTAGTGACCGTACTGCGATCTTTGAATCAAATATTTCAAGAGGCCTATCTGCTTGTGGCAACAGGAAGTCTTATATACCGGTATTACACACAACACTTGCTCTACAAACACCTGCTTATCCAGCATAATTTTTGTACTAGCCCCTACCCTCATCTTTTCATTTACTGTGCCTGCACCCATAAAATTAAGTAAGTAACCAGAAAGCGGGCTGTAGTCTGTCATGGGGGTAATAAAGAGGTGGAACAATGAGTCTACCTATATGGAACTTGTCTCCTGTCTATAGCTAGGTATCACAGAAGCTTGCTATTGTACTGGACATACATCTGTAAGGGAGTTGGAATTTATGAATCAGTACGTTCACATTGGCTGCTTCTTCTATGAGCTGGCAATAGACCAAAAATAGCAATTAGACCCTGTTAAGTTTAAACACAGAACAAGCATTATTGTTTAAATCTATTTACTGACTTAAATTGTAAGGATGGCCACAATGACCCAGGCAGTAAAAAAACAAAAAACAGAAAAACAGTCAGTATATTCAGTCCATTGCTGCTGGTTGACTCATGGAATTGGGACACATATTTTGTCCATGACAATCACATGCTCAGACATCCAACTTCTCCATAGTGCCCCAGTCTACAAAAAGAGAGGACTTTTGATGTCTTCTTAGCTCTCACCCACCCCCCACTTGAAGGTGTAGGAATCTCACATAAACTGCTGGGAATTGGCACTATTTATTCTGTATTACCTCAGCCTAGTCCAGTGTCTCACCAGCTTAACTTCTCTTTTATACTGCACACCCACACAACCTGAGCTCCTATAATTGTTTGAAATGACTAAAGAGAAATGACTACATGACTTTTCTCCTCCAGCTGTGCAATTAAGTTATGAGGCAAATCATCCTCTCCTTTGCCTCCTGTGAAAATGTATATGACCAACCAGGTCTCTGTCCTTAACATTTATTTTCTCAGTTATATCATTTTTCCAAATCTAAATCCAGTTTTATTGGGGAAGCCTCAGACACTGAGCAAAGGTACCTAAAGAGAGGAAGAAGAGTTACATTCATTACTGCAATATCATTCAGAAGCTCTCTGTTAATTGATTAAATATATTGGCCTGTATTAAAAACAGTCTTCAATAGCCCAAGTGCATAACATGCCATAAAAAAGAAAAATGTAGGAATTCTAGAAAAACATATTTACCGTAACATTTTAGAGTCAATTTCTCTGTGCTTACTGGCGTTCTAGAAAACATATATTCTACATCAGTGGTTTTCAAACTTTTCCTAAGGACCCAGTAGAAAAAAATCACTTATGACCACAATCCAACAATTACATCTTTGAGCAATGCATTCCAGTCTTTCAATGGCAGCAGGAGTGGGTGCTACGATCCAGTACCTGAGGGTCTTTGACCCAGTACTGGGTCCTGACCCGTAGTTTGAAAACCACTGTTCTACTATGTTCTATAATAATCAGTTATTTTCCAAGGATGACACTAAACAGGCACTATGAATACATTTTTGATTTTCTGTTTCTCTTGGATGACAGGGAGACACAGCTGCAGTATGCTATGCAGAAGATGTTCAAGAACCTTTTGAAATGCTAGTTCTGCCCCGTTAATTGAGAGAGAAGAGATTAAGGGGGGAAAGTATTCTAAAAAGAAGATATGTCAAAGTAGCAGATGACCAAAGAGAACAAGAGGCTGAGACTGCAGATGAGGAAAATAGGCTATTGGCATCATGAAAACATGGGCCATGAGATGTGAACTGAAACAGAACCACAGACCCAGCTCCTCAGACAAATGATTGAGGGTTTTACTGTCCCTTCCACAACAAGGACCCATCGAAGACTCTAAGCACAGAATCATCCTCTGTAATCCTGCCATATAACAAGCCTTTCACTATCCCTCCACACCTCTCCTATCCTTCCTAATCCCTAATTAGTTAATGACTCAGGCATCACAAATCCCAGTTATACAAACCAACAGACTAACTTCATTTCAGGATCTGAACTTTATGTTTGATTGTGTAAGCAGGGTCTGAATGAGCTCTACCCTGACATCTAGTGATGAGCTGGAAAGAAAAGACTTCAGGAACCAACCTTAGAATTATAGAATCATAGAATCTTAGGGCTGGAAGGGACCTCATGGGGTCATCTAGCCCAACCCCCTGCTAAAAGCAGGACCACTCCCACTAAATCATCCCAGCCAGGGTTTTGTCTAACCGGACCTTAAATATCTCCAAAGACAGAGATTCCACCACCTCCCTAGGTAACCCATTCCAATGCTCCACCACCCTCCTAGTGAGAAAGTTTTTCCTAATATCCAACCTTGACCTTCCCAGCTGTAACTTGAAACCACTGCTCCTTGTTCTGTCCTCTGTTACTACCGAGAACAGCCTAGCTCCCTCCTTTTTAGAGCACCCCTTCAAGTAGTTGAAGGTTGCTACCAAATCCCCCCTTAGTCTTCTCTTCTGTAGACTAAATAAGCCTAGTTCCTGCAGTCTCTCCTCGTAAGTCACATGCCCGAGCCCCCTAATCATTTTTGTTGCCCTCCGCTGGACTCTTTCTGATTTGTCCACTCCTTTCTGTAGTGGGGAGCCCAAAACTGGACACAGTATTCCAGATCCGACCACACCAGTGCCGAATAGAGGGGAATAATCATATCCCTCGATCTGCTGACAACACTCCTACTGATGCAGCCCAATATGCCATTGGCCTTTTCGGCAACAAGAGCACACTGTTGGCTCATATCCAGCTTCCCGTCCACCATAACCCCCAGGTCCTTTTCTACAGTGCTGTTACTTAGCCGATCAGTCCCCAGCCTGTAGCAGTGCATGGGATTTCTCCGTCCTAAGTGCAGGACTTTGCACTTGTCCTTGTTGAACCTCCTGAAATTTCTTTTGGCCCAGTGTTCCAATTTGTTTACACAGACACATTCACTTGGCCTAGATGTGCGGTATAATGCAGCTGCTTTGCCCAAATGATCACTTTTGGAGGGTGTTGGATTGCAATTCACTTTGCTATTGGATGCAATTCTAACAAAGTGCTGTTATCCAGGTAGAATGAATTGAGGAAAGCAGAACTGTGATTAGGATGCCCTGATTGAGAGGCTCACCTTCAACTGAACTGCACTTGTTAAGCAGAGGGAAGGGCGCCAAAGGTCAGTGGAAATGAGAGAGAGTGGGGACAGGAGTTTGTACCCGGTTGTGTGGATTCTGCCAAAGGGTCCTACCATCATTTGCCCCTCTTTCTCTCCATTTTGTAATAACAGAGTTAATTAAAAATCATTTTATGGCAAATCAACAGAGCTGAAATCATTGATAGTCAGGTCTAATCAGTAGGCCTGCTTTGGAAGTATGCCCAGTGAAGCTGCTCCACTAACAACTGAAATCACCAGAAGCTGTCTTATGTGCTGAGATCTCAAAACATCCCAGAGGTTGCACTGGAGAGTGCCTTTTTCTGCACCTCCTCCTTCCCCAAGATTAAAGGTGAATTCATGTGAATGCAATTCTGAACTCTGGGTCCTCACTGACCAAGGATAACAACTGTCATTGGGATGTGGTGAAGGGAGAGGTATGTTAAAAGAACTTTTGGTCATTGGATTTAAGAACATGAGGCAAAAAGACACTAGCCAACATATTCCAGGGTGGGTGTTTTGCTCATGGTTTTATGCTTATGAATCCCACTCACCACAACCTCCAAAATTAATGCTGGGTTACTTCCCCTTTTTTATTAAAGTTTTTTTTGTTCTACACTAGACTCAGTGCATGGAGAGGGGAAAGTATGCTTCTTGGAAGTGTCTAACAGGTGGTGTGAAACTTTCTCATGTTACTGGGTAGGGGCTTGAGTCCATTCTTGTGAGTGTTAAAAAGTAACCCCTAGATATTGAATGTGGCCCTTGTTGCAGTTGACTCCACCTAGCAGAAGGGTCATTACTGTTATTAAAAGCTTTGTTAAAACATTGAATATATTTTATAAATAATGAGACACAAGAATTCCATGATACCCTAAATAATTTACTGAGACTCAAAGCTATTGAAGCAACCACACAATCTTGTTGTTGTAACTCTTATCCTACTTTTACCTTCCCCATCTGCTTTGGTTTTTTTGTAACCACTTGTTAACTCATGTCTTTATATGGGCATCAATCTTCTAACTATGTCCAAGTGGAAAAACCTCTGTGCTTACTTGAATCAATCTATTAATTCAATTACAGGATTGGGACTTTAAATTGTAAGCTCTCACTAGTACTGATTGGGTCTTCTATATGAACTGTAAACACAAAGAATACTTTTGAGTGCCCTAAAGCAAATAATGGTATTAGCAGTTTATTGATGTTGGCACACGGAAAAAGAAAATCTCTGTAACACTTGCTCCCTCCACTTGCTAGAACATTTTGTGCTAGTTGTATTTGTAGATGTCTTAGGGTGATGGATGAAGCTCATGGGTCCATACTTACATTATTAGATCTGTCTGCTCCTTTTGATCCCAATGCATTTCAGCAGATGTTGTTGACCAACTTGCCTGTGGACCCATGTGGCAGAGATGGGGTTGATTTTTAGATGCCTTACTTAATGTTCTCAAATGGCTCCTCTTCCCTAAGAGTTATGTCATACAGGGCTCCATTTAGTTACCCCTCTTCTTCAATGTACAGTATATGTATCATCATGTGTGAGGAGTTATGGATTGTGATGCCATCAATAGGCTGATGACACATAACTCTGACTTTTTTTAATTTCACCCAGCCAGAGTTGTAAATTGCATTATCTTGTATCTGTTTGATGTTGGAGCATGGATGAGATGTAATTCAATCCTAAATTATCTGGACACAAGGCTTTCTAGTTAATATATTCTGATACTTGATGTGAAGGGTAGAAAATGGATAGGCGAGTTCCATCCATGGCATCATCTGAGACACAGGAACCACTGGATGCAAATTTGCAGAGAGCACAGGGAATGCAGAGTTTTACAGAGATCCCCAGGGTCAGATATATGCATAATAGTTCATCAAATGGTGCCATGTGAGTTCTCTACAAAGAGCCAATGTTATAGTAGTCATTATAATCATTGCCAAATATATTTAAGGATAATATTTAAGAAATTATCATTCCATAATGTAAATTATGTTCTTTTCAAGACAGGTTACGGTCACCAGGAGGTGACACACCTAAGGCAGGTTCTTTGCAGGTAGTAACAGATGCTTATCTGTCTGTCCAGTTGTATATACTGTCTGCTTTACAATGGTGCTGATCTATTGGCATTGTGAGTCTGATACAGTGGAAAGATTGTGAAATCTACAAGAGTAAATTTAGGGGGGTGGAGAAAAAAAAACAGCAGAAGGGAATCTTGTTTGCAAGGCAGTATATGGTTGGGTGGAGGGTGTTATAGCTGAGAGTGGAGCGGTAGACTTGGCATCCTTAACCTAGTGGACAGTTCCAAAGGGGCAGCTGTAGGTCAGCAAAACAAACAAGGAGTCTGGTGGCACTTCTAAAGACTAACAAATGTATATATCGCATGAGCTTTCACAGGAGAAAATCCCACTTTGTCAGATGCTTGTTCCCCCTCTTCAAGCACCCGACGAAGTGGTACTTTCTCCCACGAAAATACCCATGTGATAAATAAATTTGTTAACCTTTAAAAGTGCCACCAGACTCCTTGTCTAGCTGACAGCGTGTCCTCTTTCATGAAAAAGGAATCACAGCCTTGTGGGAATCGTAGCTTGTTATTTGAGTCTAGGCCCTCGAATGGGGGTTAGGCTTTTATTTTACACCTAACCATAACTCCTTCTTTCCAGCACTTCTGCTCGCTGCCCCTGGGCTCTCCATACTTAGTTAAGGTACCAAACTTTGGTTTTCTGGCTAACCCCACCGAAGCGCTGAGCCGGACGATCCCAGATGGAATCAGACAGCCGTGAATAAATGTGCCAATAAGGGTGGGAGGGGGCGGGGAAGCAGAGGCTGGCCACGGCGATGCTGGGGGCTGGCGGGCGCCTGTGCTGAGAGTCGCGCGGACCGCGGACCGCCACTACCCCAACAGTTCTCCTCGCCCTAGGGCCGCGCCGACCGCTCCCCTGTCCCCACCGCGGACCCTTTACCTCCCCACCCCCGTCCCTCCCGCCCAGCGCCCCCCTCCTGCCCTCACCCGTTTCAGCGGAAGCTACCGGGGATAACGGCCGCTGCTAGGCGACACCAAACATCGCTCGCTGCTCAGCCGGCCGTTCAGGGACGGACCCGGATGCACTTAGGCATCGACTCAAAACTCCCGCGGGAGGGACTACAATCCCCATGGTGCACAGCGAACCCGGCGGAGACCACCCCCTCCCGCCATGCAACGCGCCACAAAGGGCGGGGACGGCAGTTCTCTGTGGCACAAAAGATTCCCGCGGCGGAAGGCCTAGGAGGACTACAGTTCCCAACATGCCGTGCGACTCTAATATGACTACAGGTCCCAGTGTGTTCAGCTACCATGCCTCTTGGCCAGGTACGCCTGGGACTTGTAGTCGGGAGGGGAAACTTCCGGCATTCTCCGGACAGGACTAGATGGCTCTGCGCTTGCGCAGCGAAGGAGGGCGTGTTCGAGTGTCCCTGCTGCCCAGCCAGGGTTCGGTCGGTGGCCGCGCGGCGAGTGATGGGCATTCGCAGCACGGAGGGCGCGTCCCCAGGTAGGGGAACCGCGCGCTGGGGAGGGAAGGCGATGGGGGCGGCCAGGCTGGGATCTCTAAGCGAACGGAATGGGGGGTGCGGCGGCGGAGCGGGGCCGCCCCTGCTCATCCACCGGCCCGGGAAGAGGCTGCCAGTGCCCGTGCCCTCCGCTCTTCCCCGGGTCCGGCTCGTCTGGGCGTCGGTTACCAGGTCCTGCGGGACGGCTCCTTCCAGGTTTGCCCCAGCCCTTCACCCTCGCGGACGGGGCTCGGCCCGCCTGCAGAGCAGGGGTTTGCCCCTCCGACTCCGCTCCCCTAGCGAGCTCTCCCTGCAGCGCTGTGCTCGGGGACGGGAGCGGCTGTACTGCTGAGCTAGTGGTTGTATGTCACCGGCATGACGACTGGGGGCTCCGATCAGCCTCTTGTGTTTGCAACAGCGGTCCCAAAGCCGGGTGCAAAGAAGCTATAGAAAATATTAGGATATTCAACAACAATAACATGAAACTGCCTTCAAAGCACCTGACGAAATGGGATTTGCTCCCACGACAGCTCACGCGATAAATAAATTTGTTAGTCTTTAAAAGCACCACAGGACTCCTTGTTTTTAATAATATGAAAATAAACAAAAACCTAAACCCAACACCCAAGTAGCAAACAGCCCTCAAAGCTGAGGTTGGTTTCTCTCATTACTGTTCCTAACATTTGTTGTCCTTTCCAATTGCTTTTGTAGGTCTGAGTCTTTCCATGTTCTTCTTTCTACCTATTACTGCATTTTGATACTTAAGCAAGCTTGGCACCTCTTAGGTTATTTCTTCACTTCAGAGGCTAGTTTCATTTTCTCCTAAGCATAGAGCTGCAGGTAACCAATCCCGATTTAAATAAAAGGAATGCTTTATGTCTTCATTATAGCAGCTACAGCAGCACAACTGTGGTGCTGCCTCTGTGCCACTAGACTACTGTAGAGTAAACACTACATGTATCAATGGAAAGGGTTTGTCCATCAGTGTAGTTACTGCATCACAGATAGTATTACATGTAGTAACTACATTGCAAAGGTTGTGAAATCTTTCATAGCCCTGAGAGAGGTAACTTTGTAGGTCTAATTTTTAAGAGTAAACCAGGCCTTATTTTGCAGGAGGTACGGAAGTCCAGAGGAGACTGTCACAAACAGGGCTTACAAGCCAAGTGAATGGGCACCATGATGGCAAATGAAATTGTATGTAGATAAATGGAAAATAATGCATTTTGAAAGAGAAAATTAAATTATTCAGATGCCATACGGGGTTCTAAGTTAATTGTCATGTCCCTTTCCTGAGTTGGATACTGTCACAGGCAACTTCATGAAGACCTTTTCTGAGTGTGTAGCTGTGGTCAAAAGGCAAACATATTAGGATGTGTAAGGAAAAGGATGGATAATCCTACAGCAAATATCTCATTACATAAATCTACATGTGGCCTCATCTAGTAAACTGTGCAGTACCGGTCCACCTACTTCAAAAAGAATATTATAGATTTAGGGAGGGTTCAGAGAAAGGCAAAGAAATGATCAAAAGGATGGAAAAACTTTAATGAGCAATTGAAAGGATTGAGATTACCTTCTAAAGGAGACAAACAAAAAATGATGGGTTAAAAGTATGCACAATAATTAGTACAGAAGAGGAGGACTGGAAGCTTTTGTTCTCCGTCATAATACAAGAAAAAGTGGTACAGTCAGTGAAATTAAAAATGTCATATTTAAAACTAATAAAGACAACATATAATTAAACTGGTAGAACTCATAACCATAGACTGTAACTGGGGCTAAAGGCTTAGAACAGCTCTGCTTTGTTTTGAAATAATTTAAGTTAGTAACTGTTTATTACTAATATTTTCAATTGAATGCTTTTGGAAAAAATTAAAAAAAAAACTGTATCAGGATCCTCAGAAATATTGAGGAGATATGTTGTATGTAGTATTTTCCAGGTTTAGAGCTTGAGCACAAAAACTTGCTCCAGGATACTTCATAGTCTGTGTCTGAGGAATTTTAATGGAGACCTATTCTCATAAGTGTTCCCTCATGTGTTTGAAGAAGGCCAAGTGAATCAAACTTTTTTAAAATGTATGTAAAAATGCATGAAGTGTTGGTGGTAAAGTCGTCCTTTCCTTGCTCCATCACTGCCATTATGGCAGGGGATAAAAAGCATAATAAGCACCCTTTTTGAAAAACACCTTATGTAAAGGAATTTCTTTGCCCAGTGTTGTGTGCTGGACCACGAACTATTCTTAATATACTTCCTTCATGTTGGAATTACACTTTACCATCTAACATATATTACTTATCCAGAATTGTAAAGCTTTAGAGCAGTACAGTTTTCTGAGCATAATATAAAAAACATGCTATACAGGATTTATTATACGCTGTATACTTAGAGACTAAGGGGATGTTGACACAGCAGTTTTTGCTCCCACAGCATGAGACCTGCAAGCCTGAGTGAAGTGACACAGACCAGCTGCAGCAATGCAGTGGGTCCTTTATGAGGGTGTAGGTTCCATTTGTTACATTGTCTTTACAAAGAAGTGTAAGAAACATGCGTATGTTGTCCAGCAAATCGTTGTGTGGACTGACATTTTTGTATTGTGAATGAGAGAAGGACCTGCTGGAAAGGGGATGATACTGAAATTGAGGAGATGGGTTGGAACTTAGAAGTGTGTTTTCTCCTGTGTTCTTACATGAAAGACAGCAAATACTGTATTGTGCCTATGTTGCATCTTAAAAATTGGCAAGTAGAGCAGAAACAGCCTAAGGTCTGTGCTGTTTCACCTGCTGCCACCTTATCCCACTGGGAGGGGGAAGATCTTTTCACCACCACCCTGAGATAGGAGGATAGAGCTTGTAAGTTCAGTCTGAGTCTGAGCCCAGGAAAGAAGGTGCTGCAGTGAGCTGCTGCTACTGTTGTAGCTAAAGCCTGGTCTGGAGGGGGAGCCAGAGTCCGAGCTGTTGCCTGCAAGCTGCACTCTGAAGGAGTTTTAAAGGACCACAGCCTATGCATCAATGCAGCCCAAGCTTTGCCTGTGGCAGCATTCTTGGGTCTCTCCAGCACCTCTGGGAGCAGAGGCGGCTTTTGGGGAGGCGAAGCAGGCACATGCCTAAGGCCCCAAGCAGTAAGGGGCCCCATCACGTGCTTTGCCTACCCCCAAATCTGCATCTGCCTTGGTTGGCAGCAGGAGGAGGAGCTGGCCCTTGGGGCCAGGGCCAGCAGCAGGGAACTGGGGCTGGAGGAGGGGGAGCCGAGGCAGTAGGAAGTTGGGGCTGTAGGGGAGCGGGGCCGGGGTGGGCTGGTGCCATGTGCTGTTTCTGGAGTATGGCAAGAAGTACACTGGGAAAGGTGAGCACTAGGAAGAAGCGGCTGAGGTTTATGGTGCCAAAGGTGTGGGCAGGGCCCCCCATTTAGCCAACAGGTGAGAAACAGGAATAGGGCAGGGACCTGCTTGCAAATTACGCAGGGCTGCTAGATGCCACTTTGGTCTCAGCTGGAAGACACTGACAGCAGGGTACTATACCATAATCCATTGTTCAGAGTTACAAACATTTCAGAGTTATGAAGAACCTCCCCATTCCTGAGGTGGTGTTATCTTTGAGGTTTTACTCTACTGTGCTTATGTGATATTCTCCAGTGTGCAACCTGAACTGCTGTATCCCTCTTCCTCTTCAACCTGGGACCCCATCTACACCAGTTTGCTAGTGAACAGTAAACCCCTCCTGGTTCTACTCACACTCAGTCACCAGCATGCAAAGGCAGGGGAAGAGGTAATTTGTGTGTTGTGAGGTCTCCATTCTTGCATCTTTCCTCCCTTTTTGAGGATTATCCCCATCTGGAGTGTAGACAAAACAGTCCCCTGTGTATGTGAGATTCGAAACATCTTTTAGGTGAATTGTAAATTTCTTGCTTGTACTTTCTGCAAACGTGATGTTTCAGCTGTTCAGAGATGATGTGCATTTTTTGTTTACAATCTCCCCAGCTGGTGAATGGTTGCTTCAGCAGTTTAGTTTTTTTTTCCACACCTGTAGTCAATCCTTTATTGTCTCTGAGTAGCTAGTTGATCGGTATTCCTCAGAATTACAGCATATTTCAGCAACAACATATAGCAAAATTTCATAGCTTAGCACACATTTTAACAGGACAGTGATGTTCAGCAAATTTTCAAATGATACCTCACAAGACATATTTTGTACAAAATATATCATAACCATATAAAAGCGATGCATATGGGATACAGGATAGCACAAAGGGTATAGGATGTCACAGCTTGGTGTAACATTTTAAAATTGCAAGTCTCTTTCCTTAAGGGAGGCCCTTTCTTGTAAGCCCTCTCTAAGGCTATGTACACACGACAAACTTTTCCTGCAATAAGCTATTGCAGAACAAGGAAAGTGCTATAAATATAGCGCTTTTATGAGTACATATGTGAGTCTTGTATCGCAAAGAAGCATTCACCCGTATGAACGCTCCTTTGCAATACAAGGAGCAGTGCGTGGTGGGCACCTGTCCTACCGTGCACTGCCCACAGCTAGCCTGGGCTAGGGGGCTGGCTGCAGCCTCTGCTGCCTCCCGAAGCCCTGTAGCTGGTCTAGGGGGCTGGCCCAAAACGGCGAGGGCAGCCAGTTTGGGCCAGCCCCCTAGCTTAGTCCAGGGGGCCAATGCCGGAGGCTGTGTAATGCGCAAAATGTGTACACACGAGCATTAACCCAGAGCAGCTGTTCCGCGGTAAGTCTAACCACTCTCAATTTGAGTGGTTTAACTGTTGCGTGGCAAGAGAGTGTTGCCGTGCAACAGGGAAAATGCTCGTGTGTATGCTCCAAGCTTTATTGCGCGGTAAGGAACCTTATCGCGCAATAAAGTGATCGTATGTACATGGCCTAATAGTGGCTGTTTTACCATTGACATGGATGACTCATGAGTTGGACTCAGCAATGTTTAATGTTGACTGAGAATAGCTGACATCCCAGCCACAAAATAGGGAAAACCCATTTTGATTATAGGGTATCAGAACCCCCCATCAGTTTAGCTTATTTATTCATGTAGTTGGTTTTTTTTAATAGGGTAGTTGCTTAAGAACACTTAAGATTATTGCGGTGCCTTCTTGTAATTAAAAAAAATGCTTTTTGGAATGTGGGGTATCAGAATTCCAAACTTAGAAAACCATACAATGCTCAGTTACAGTCTTCCCAAGTACTACTGAAAAGTTTTATAACGGGGAAAAAACTTCAAAAACCAGGAAATAATTTGTTCAGGTGCTGTTGCGCACACAGTGCAATTCTAACTCTGCTCCCATCATGACGACAGTAGGAAGTTGGACAGCACAGTGCTTAGTGCATCCCTAAAATAAAATGACTTTTTTTTTTATGCCCAGTGCAACTCCAGGTCATTCTTACTCATGCACTTTCACTGACCTCACTGCTCTGGAGAGCATTGTTGATTTAAGGAGTTCTTTGAAGCTGATTTGGCAGAATCACAATAGAGAGAGAGGTTTAAGGATGGGTAAGGTGCTGTGACTTTTCTGAGATATTCCTGTGCAGGTGGAAAGTGTGCTTGCAGAGTTAACATATGTGAAGCATCATCTTAACTGTACATTTCCTGTTTTTTATTTTGTTTGGTTTTTGAAGCTTATGCTTAGGGCAACCAACCGTCCTGCAAATCACAGGACAGTCCCACAGTTGGATTCTTTGTCCTGCTTCCCGCGATAACTACCCAATGTGCCATAAAATATGTAGTTGGAGGGGCTTCCTGACTGGTCTGTTCTCAAGTCTGATGTGGAGTGGGAGTTTAGGGGGGCTTAAGGCAGGCTGGCAGATGAGCATGGGTGGGGAGGGAGGGGGGGGCATGAAAGGGGCAGGGCCAGGTGGGAAAGGCTGGATGCTGGCCACAGGAGAAGGGGCTAGCCTCCCTGAAGTGCATGTGTCACCCATGGCTAGGCCTCAGTAGGGCTAAAGCGGAAGATTTTGTGACAGACAGGTAGTGGCGTCCACATCCCTCCACCGCATGAGCAACCCGACCGTGAACTGATGCTGGACTTCATGCCCAAAGCACCGGCTGGAGCCAGTCTCCTGTGTGAATTGGCTGGGGCCTGATATAAAGTGTTTTGCTGGTTTTTTGCTCTTTTGCAAGGTTTGGCTGTGATGTACTTTTATCTGTTCCTTCAAGCTACCTCGGCCTTGGGCCTGAGCATGTGAAGGGAAAGCAGGCTTAATCACCCCGCCTTCTCCTGAGATGCTATATGTTAGCATAGCCCCTGGGAATCTGTGGACTTTACTGCAGGGTCAAGGCAGCAACCTTTGCTGTGAAAACGAGGTGACTCGGAACCTTCTTCGAGGTCATCCACAGTCATCCAGGGTGTCCCTGACTGCTGAAAGGATGTAAGCTTCTCTCCATAGTGTTCTTTGCTTGCTTAAGGATTTATTTACTCATCCTGGCATTCATTAAATACTTTAAATGGTCTCTGACTGCGAGTGATGAATCCAAATGCGAACCTACCGTTTAGGATAACAGTCTCATAGTAAATATTGGCGCTGGCTGAGAAAAGTGATCAGGCGGGCCTGCTGGCATGATGCTATATATTTACATGGAATAAACATATAGGATAGCTTATTCCGGTCAGTGTTTTGGACTTAACATTAAGCAAAGTGGATGGATCCCTCAAGTACAAAAAAGAGATAAGGAAAGAGCATACTCCTGGTTTAAGTCTGTAACTATGTCAGGAGATTGTCAGAAAGTGGAATGCATCATTTGCCACAGCTTTTACAATTACATAAGGAGGGGAGGCAGATCTAAAGTAGCATTGTTCTAGTGAGTCCCACATAAAATTTGTGCTACAAAGAGAGAGAAACAAATCAATGCCCAATTTCTTCATAAGGCCAAAGGACAGTCATGTGGAAAAAGTAACTGCTGCAGAAGTGACTAGTGCCTACCACACAGTTGCGTCATGGATGTTCTTGTTGATCAGCCGATTACGGAACAAAACTATATTGTACTATGTTTCCAGATTCTGACATTCTGAGGAAAATGTCATACGGTCGTACAAAATGTGTTGCAGTGGTTGCAGATGTACTTGCTCCAGCCTCTGTCAAGAAGGGCTTAGATGATTTAAATACCAAAATGATCGAGACAGTGAGTGACTCACAAGTTTACACAAGGCTGTTCTTTTCTGTTCCTTCAGATGCCTCACACCATGGCAATAAAAAACTATCTCCCCTCGCACTCCAATTTTGGACACTCCAACTTGGTGTACAGAATAAACTGCCAGAGTCCTCTGATGCTCAGAAAGAGAGAGTTGAAGCCATATTCACTCAGATTAGTACAAGACTGCACGACCATGGCTGGAGTTTAGACAAGGTCTCTACCTACGTAGCCAACAATGCTAGTGTAAATTATGGGAAACATAACTCTGTTTCCAAAAGCATAGAGATCAGAATAATAGCATCAGACAAGTGAACTGTGTGGCACACGTGATGCACAACTGTGTGCATGATGCAACTGCCAAGCTTAGACTGGATATCGAGAACATTGTAGCAAAAATTTATAGCCACTTTTCATCATCCACCAAATGAAACGCATGTTTGATTTTTATGACACAGAAGTACAAGACAGTGTACAAAAATGTATTAATAAGATGGCTACATTTATTTCCTGTAGTTAAGAGATTACATGATTGCTGGCCAGCTGTCAGGATTTTTACTTTTTGTCCCTGTGGAAGATGAATGCCCAAGATCACTCTAGAAATACATTGAAAATGACAAGGATGGCCAGGGAATACCATGTGACCTTGAAATCTACCTGCCATTCCTACAGCATGCACTGAAGATGTTCCCTGAGTGTGTTCTTTTTGTTCAGTGAACAGCCTGTGACCTATGTGAACTAACATCCAACCTCAGGCCTTGTACACACTACAAAGTTATCACGCGGTAAAACTCCTTACCGCGTGATAACTATCAAAGTGTCCACACAGGAAAGCTTCATGTTGCGCAGCAACAGCCTCTTGCCGCACAACATGTAAACCACCCCAAATGAGGGTGGTAAGGCTTACCACGGAACCGTTGTTCCGTGGTACAGCCTGTGTGGACGCTTGTTGCGCCATTGACAGCCTCCGGAAATGTCCCAGAGTGCCAAACCGGGCCACTCTGGGACATTGGAGCTATCAAATATGTCAATTTCACTGCTCTAGCTGAGCAGTGAAATTAACATATTAAAATTGCCAAGTTCGGCGGCTGGGGGATTGGCTGGCTGGACCGGCGAGGGCAGCCGGTTCAGGCCGCCCCCCTAGCTCAGCCCTAGGGCTGAGCTAGGGGAGTGGCTCGAGCCGGCTGCTCTCGCCGTTCAGGTCAGCCTCGGGGCTTTGGGTGGCAGAGGGAGCAGCTCCCGCCACCGCCCGGGATGAGCTGGGGGGGTGGCACGAACCAGCTGCACTCGCCAGTTCAGGCCACCCCCGTAGTGAAGCTGCAGGGCTTCGGGTGGCAACGGGAGCAGCTCCTGCTGCCACCCGAAGCCCCAGAGCTGAGCCAGGGAGCTTCCGGTGGTGGCAGGGGCTGCGGTGCTTAAGCACAGCCTCCGCAGTCACCCGAAGCCCTGGGGCTGAGCCAGGGGGCTTCCCCCTATCTCAGCCCCGGGGCTTCAGGTGATGGCGGGAGCCCCTACCGCCACCCAAAGCCCTGGGGCTGAGCTAGGGGGCTGGCTGTGGGCAGTGCATGGTGGGACAGGTGCCCACCATGCACTGCTCTTGTATCGCAAAGG
>ML685831.1:10965337-10981470 GCA_007922175.1 Pelusios castaneus
GGGGCTGCCGGGCTTTGGGTGGGAGCAGGAGCTGCGGCACCGCCGCCACCCGAAGCCCTGCAGCCCCCTAGCTCAGCCTGGGGCTTCGGGTGATGGCAGGGGCTCCCTTCCGCCACCCGAAGCCCCGGGGCTAAGCTAGGGGGGCGGCCCGAACCAGCTGCCCTCTCCAGTCCAGCCAGCCAATCCCCCAGCCGCGGAACCTGGCAATTTTAATATGTCAATTTCACTGCTCAGCTAGAGCAGTGAAATTGACATATTTGACAGCTCCAGTGGCCCAGTTTGGCACTCTGGGACATTTCCGGAGCCTGTCAACGGCTCAACAAGCGTCCACACAGGCTGTACCATGGAATAACGGTTCCGTGGTAAGCCTTACCACCCTCGTTTGGGGTGTTTTACATATTGCGCGGCAAGAGGCTGTTGCTGCGCAACATGAAGGTTTCATGTGTGGACGCTTTGATTGTTACCGCGCGGTAAGGGGCCTTACCGCACAATAACTCTGTAGTGTGTACAAGGCCAAAGTGGCTAGTGCACTACAAAAAATAATGTTCCCATGTTTGTCAAGTCACACCTTCTATCAACTGAGAGGGCCCTTTCCGCCCTGATTGAATTGACCTTGTTAGCACTTTCCCTCCTCCTTAATACGTTCTCAACTTTGCATATGTATATATACCTAACAAACCAAGTTTCCATTTCGTGCATCTGACAAAGTGGGTTCCAGCCCACAGAAGCATATGCTCCCCAAAACCGTTTTTGTTAGTCTCTAAGGTGCCCAGGGACTCCTTGTTGTTTTGTCTAAACTTTATTTATCTTACATAAAGCAAACTCCCATCATATCAAAACTCCCAGTGTAGCTCAGATCCTTCTTTTGTGAATGCAGAAATTTCTGTACTTTCCTTCCTCAGTGAATGATGATTAAATGTCTCCTTAAATTCTTTTTATATCCCTAAAGTTCATTGTTCTGTTCCCAGAATCAGGATGACGATTTCATGTTTTATTCCTTTGTGTGCTGGTATCATGTTGATGTCATATGGAAACAGACTTCCATGTTTGCTGGCAACACTTGCTTTACATATGAATCAAGGCAGACAAGTGAATACACATCCTTTATCTGAGTAAAACCTGTTTGTCAACCCTGCCTGTGACATAGGCTCTAACACATATTTTCAGATTCCAAAGGGGTAGCCCTGTTAGTCTGTTGTAGAAAGACAGCAGAGTACAGATTTATTTATCGCATGAGCTTTTGTGGGAGAAAATCCCACTTCGTCAGGATATATAAACAGCTCCTTAAATATTAATTATACATACATTTTGCAACAATATGAGACTTGGTATAATGTGATTTTTTTTTTTTTATTAGAGACTTCACATGGTCCTTTTTTGATAAATTCTATGAAAGCAATGTATTAGGTGTAGTGAGTTTGTCAGGCCTGAAAGGAATTATTTTAGTAGAACAGTGGACTCTTTGCCAGTTGGCGTTGAGGTGTTCCTAGCATCACACCATGTTCCCCACATGGGACTCCTCAGAGGTCTAAACTTCCTAATGACTCCCCAAGACCTGTAAGCCTGGCTAGCACAGTCTGTTCCCTTAATTCACAACCTCTTTCCAGTTTCATCTGCTTAATCCTTAATACCTTTACTTCCCTAAGATCATTACTTTTTAACACTTGATTGCCCTCTGATTTGTTAGGTCCCAGCATTGACAGAACTGTCTCACTTTTACCTGTAATTGCCCTCTTGTTTATTTTCTCCTACAGCCCCCTGCTAAGTTAAAGCAATACATTAAGGCAGGAAAGTCTTATAACCCAGTATACGTAACTTCATTGACATGGTCATATATAATGTTCATGAAATAATTACAGCACAGCAATTTCAAGTGCTTAATGAATTTACCAGACAACTGTGTGAAAGAAGAAAATGAAGGCGATAGTTCAGTTTTAGTATTTTTCCTAAATATCATTTTTTTTCTTTATAGAAAATTCACATAAGTACACAGTAAGTGTGATTGGGATTGACAGCAATGCAGTTTGCATAATTAGAAAAAAATATTATATCGCTTCTTCATGAACTTTCTACTGAGAATGAAGATAAACAACGTGTTTGCTTTAGTAGTAAGTTAAACTGTTTATTATTACAAATCATTACTTCCTTCACCAGCTGTTGAGCATCCAAGATACTGAAGCACTTAATTTTTATATGGAATGTTTACTGTATAGCTTTCAGAATGTTGGGTTTATAAGGTTAGTTTCCTTTTTGTTAGCTGTTTCCCCCAAACACAATCATATTAAAAATGGAGTTTTAAAATTCTGCAAAAACATTAACAATGGAGTACATGCCATTGGGGTGACTCTGCATGCTTGGAGTGCCCTCTTGTTTGTGATTAGGATGTCAGAGAACTGGCATTTAACATTTTTTTATCATTTATACTATTCATCAGGCAGTGTTTTGAATACAAGTGCCTCTGGCTGCAAAGCCTAGGGCAGTGGTTTTCAAACTACTTTTCCACTTCTCAGTGGAAAAAAATCATTTATGTCCACAACCAGGCCTCAGAGCAACTTCTTTCAGCGGCATTGCTGGGGACCCCCGCCTCAGCTGCCACCGAATTGAGCTACTCCTTGTGGTCCTCAGGCATGCCGTGGAGACGGGCTGTGACCAAGTACTGGGTTCTGACTTGTGACTTGAAAACATCTAGCCTAGGGCATGTTATGGCCAATTTTGAGGTTTCTATAAAGTGAAATAACAAATGAAACAGCAGGAGAGACGTTTGTTTGGAAGTAAGCTTTCATTAAGTGAAGGAAGTTTAGTTGCAACATTTTTTTTAATACTAGGTTTTGTAAAATTTGTTGTGAAAACTTCAGTTTTAAGCTTAAACTTATTGTGACCTGACTCGTTTATAACTTTAGCTTTGAATGAATTTAGTTATCTAATGTTTATACCTTTTTAGTATGGATTGTTCTAAAGCTAAATTCAACAGCTGAAGTTGAAATAAACTAAAATAGAATTCAGTAAAATATATGTTCATGGAATGTCCATTTTTCCAGATTTAGTCCATGAAGGTTTGCGGAGAAGATGGCTGATGTTAGCCTGAAGGAAATAGCACTGATAATAGGTGTGGTGGCAGCCTGTTACTGGAACAGTCTTTTCTGTGGTTTTGTTTTTGATGATGTTTCAGCAATTCTGGACAATAAAGACTTGCATCCTTCTACTCCTTTAAAAAATCTGTTTCAGAATGACTTCTGGGGGACTCCTATGTCTGAGGTAAATTGGCCTTAAAATATACTAGCTTCTGAAATATTGCAGGTTCTTCAAGATTCTACTTCTGATGTTTTCCTTTGTAATTTCATTTTTTTGCAGAGTAGTGTATTTCTTATAGGTGGTAAATAATACCAATTTTTGGCTTGTGTTCCTGGTTTATAATTTTAATAGTCTTGATTAGTGTGCCTGTTAGAGGAGTAGTGTGTTTTATTATCTCACTTTGTCCAACTAGTCCTGTTTTTTATATTAGAACTTGAATTATCTGACCACTACCCAAGAATTAAAAACAAATCAAAAAATCCTAGCTGTAGACTAGGACAATGGTTCCCAACCGGTGTGCTGTGGCAACACCTGAAGTGTGCCGTGAGAATCTGCCGGGAGCTGGGGTAATTTAAATGTCCCGCCCCCGCGCAGCCCAGCCACATGGGCTGGGCAGGGCGGGAAAAGCCTGGTTGCAGAAGAGCTCACAGCAGGTAAGCACATGTGGGTTGGGGAATGAGGTGAGGGTTTGGAGGGTGGGGAGGCATTGTGGTTGGGTGGCTGGGGGGGGTCCCAGTGGGGAGGCATGGGATGGTGGGGAGGGGCTTCAGGATCTGTGGGAGGGGTCCCTGGAGCTGCCACTGGTGGCCCCATGCGGCTCTGGCCAGGGAGTCCCATGACCCGGAGACCGAGCCGTGGGTGGGGACCACATCGGCTGGGGTCTCCAGGGACGCACAGCGTGGCGGGATCCACCCCTGGTCCCAGCAGCCAGAGCCTGATCTGGTGGGGGGGGGGGGGGGGGAAATCGGTCTTTCGATTCTAAAATGTGAACATTCTAATGCAGGTGGCCACAAAGCAAAATTGTGATGTTGTGATAATTGCCCTCTTTTGCCACCCCTGCCCTGCTGTGCTCCCCACACTCTCTCCTGGCAGCCCAGAAAGCCACTCCTGACCTCCCCTCTCTTCTTCTGCCACCCCTGCTCTGCTACCCCTACCACCTTACGTAGCAACATTTCCCAAAACAGTGTGCCATGGCTCATGAATGTTCATGAGTTTATAATGGAGGTGTGCTGCAACATAATTGAAGGCGTCAAGGTGTGCCACAGCAGAGAAAAGGTTGGGAACCACTGGACTAGGGTATAGAAACTGGAAGAAAATATGGTCTTGCAGTTCATGCCATTGCCTGATATTTGGGAGGGATGCATACAGGTCCCAGCTCTGCTATGAACTTTGCCTTGGGCAAATCTCTTCATCTCCCTTTGTGAAATCCTGGCAAAACTCATGTTGACTCCAGGGGGCCTGGGATTTCACACTCTGTGCCTCACTTCCTAATATTTTCCTGTCTCTCATAAGAAATTCATGAATGTTTTCGAGGCACTCAGCTACTGCAGTGAGGGGGGCCATATAAGTACGTAGATAGGCCTATGTGCACAGTCTTTTATATCCACAGGTTTGATATTAAACATTCTGAGGTGTTGTTAGAAATAAAGAGATTAAATGAAATATGCCTATACATATTCACAAGGAAAATCCAACTGGTAAAAGTAAATGGTCTTGCTTATACAAAACTGTCAAGGTCTGTTTAATTGTAACAGATGAATCGGGGGAGGGGGGAGCTGTTTTGAGTTTTTTTTGTTTTTGTTTTTTTCAATTTGAAAGAACCCAATGAACTTTTATAACATTTAAACCATTAGGATTTTGCTTTACTAGTAAGCAAATCAACTCCCATTATTGGTTTAATTACCTCTGATACTATCTCATGGTTCATAATGACTATACTTTCAAGTAAAACAAAATTTCAGATACTCTTAGACTTGATAACATTAAATTTAAGTTTTCCTATATTTGTTTGGTTTGCAGATCATCCAATGGTGTAAGAGAAATCAGTACAATCACTGTATTTCTTCACCAGTATTAGTTTCTTTTTCTCAATTTCATACCTTCTAAAGGTTCATTATCACAAAAATAAAATAAAATTCCATAAAAATAGTTTGGAAGCACTTTCATATTTTTAAATATCTTTTTATGGCTGTGATATTATGTAGTTTTAAGAAATAGTCCTCTGATTATATAGCCACAAGATGGGATTTGGGACTTTCTTCCCAGGTGGTAGTCTGAGGATATAAGATGATAGATGTATTTTTAGTTTCTGAGGTCTATATTGTTAGCAGTTAAGAAGCCCTTTAAAGGAACAATTATATCAATATCCTGTTTTATTATGACTTCACAATCATATGTCAAATCCACAAACTCATTGCATAACTAATAAAAATTACATTTAGAATGACATAGCAACACCACCAACTCCCAATAGTCTAGAAAGAGCTCACACACACAACTGTACATTCAGAAAAATCTAAGCTATAAGATTTGTTTATTATTTAAAACATATTAATTTTTGAGAAACCATCCTAATTATTTCAACTCAAATACTACTTTATTTTAAAAAATCTTTATTTTTAATACATGACAGACTGGAATGGTATAAATAGCCTGGATGTATTGTAGACTGTAGGATGTATTGTAGACTTTTGAATAACATTGTCTAGATGGCTTTCTGACTGTATCTTTATTGCTTCAGCCAGCCAGGCTAGTAACTTGAAAGTAATGTCTCAATTCATTCTTTTTGGAACAGAGCAACTCTGCTCTGAAGACATGGATGGTAATGAGTAATAAAGTATACATTTTATTTTCATTTTTCTGGTTAAACCAAGTACCTTCACAGAGTTCTTGTCTTTTCTTTGGTATGCATGAATAATAATACCAATCTAATTTATGAAAAACACACTAGCTTTAAGCTTTCTAATAATGATTCCCCTGATAATGTCACTTAGTTAATTCTGTTAATGTATTAACTCCTAATCTAAAAAGGTACTGGACCCTTGCAGCAGTAGGATGTATTGTAGACTTTTGAATAAATAGACCTCAGTGTTAGCTCCATAACTAAAAACATTCCTTTTTAAGGAACTCACCCTTACTGTGTTCACCATGATCTGTCAAAATAAAACATAAAAGCTGCTACTTAACGGTGAAACTACATTGTGTGTGTGTGTGTGGATGGATGGATGGATGGATGGATGGATGGATGGATGGATGGAAAATTATATCCATCCATCCATCCAAGTACAACAAAGTACTAAAACACCAGATTCACCATAATACACAAAGTAAATAAAGAGGGTTGGACTAAAAGAAGTGAAGGGGTAATAATTTCTCTCTGCATGGTCTAGGTTAATAATAAGCTTTATGTATAGTCTAAATGTTTTGGGATTGAAGGCCTTATTATATTTATTGATCATTATTTATTTCCCTGTAGGAGAGAAGTCATAAGTCATATCGACCTCTCACTGTCCTCACATTTCGTTTAAACTACCTATTCAGTGAGTTGAATGCAGTTTCTTATCACCTCTTAAATGTGGTTTTTCATGCGGTGGTTTGCATAATCTTCCTCAAGGTCTGCAAGCTTTTTCTGGACAGCAAAAGTAGTGTAATTGCATCTCTGCTGTTTGCAGTGCATCCAATACACACTGAAGCGGTAGGTAAATCCAAGAAGGACATTTTTCATTCATTTATTAAAAGTTTTGGCTTAACTTAATTTTATATGTCCATATGTTAAATGTGATAATTAATATGTTATAGCCTCTAAAATTATTTATACTGGTGTGGGTAAGAAAACGTATCATAAAGTTAAACAAGCATTTGAATAATGAGGATTTGATCTGGCTTTTGCTATTGTCATTCCCACCCCCCACCCCCCCAAAAAAAATCCACAATTTTAATCTGTCCCAATTCAGTAAGGACAGAAAATTGTGGCTTGCATTAAACTACATTTATGATCTGGAGTGACTTTAAACCATTCATTATTTTCTTATACCTCCTCCATATCTTTTTTTAAATCATTATGCAAGTATTTTCCCTGCTACATTCCTTGCCCATCATTGGACTTCTACTACTTCTGACGCTGGGTACCTTTTATACTCATCCTATGTCTTCTTTGACACGAAACCAAAAAACTTAATTGGTGCCAAGAATACCTTTTTGATTGTGCAGCTTTACTGCTTCAGCCAGCCAAGCTAGTAACTTGAAAGTAATGTCTCAATTCATTCTTTTCTGAACAGAACAGCTCTGGTTTTGTAGCATCAGATCGTTTCTATCCTGGAAATTCGTAAAGCATCTACATGCTATTTTTTCCACATATTTCCACATGCTTTTTTGCATTGATTGGGTTTCCATCCAGGATGACATTACTCACAAACCTTTTCCCCAGACACACCTAATCTCACTAATTGTATTTGCGTCAAGGATTCTCTTTGAGTTGCCCACATTTGAACATTTTCTGACTATATGAGAGTCGTCTGCAACTTTTTGCATTGTAAAGGAGTTATCCTCCACGTACATAAAAAGAGAAATGATTGTTGTTTTTCACCTTTTAAGTTATGATTAGATTAACAAAACAAAAATCTACCCTTTATCTCTTATTTTAGGGACATAGCTTGAGCATGAGTGCCTGATAGTAGGAAGCATGCGTTTGGGGGGGAAAATACTTGCTTGTAATTCTTGTTCTTTAAAGATAAATCTCGCAACATCACCACTCAACTCTTTCCCTCAGAATTTGAAAAAATTATTTAACGTATTAAAATATTTTACCTTATTTTTTTAATTGGCTTTTTTGAGTTACCATCCTATGCTTGTCAAAGGAAGGCATCTATTAAGTGTGTCAAACTTGCAAACATTTAAAGACTTTGTAGTTCTTCTTCGGTCTTGTTCCAAGCTGTCTTGTAGCCACAGGTCCAGTGCTCTTGCCCGGCTGTGGAGCAGTCCCTGGGAGGACCCCTTTAGAGTCACTCTCACTGGGTTAAGCTCCTTGGCTTCAGCACCTCCTGGGATCAAACCCATGAACCTTTTGCACCCCTGCTTACTTTAGGAACTCACTTCAATAAGTTCACTTGAATTGGACTCCTGAGGAAGGCTTGCACACCCAAAGGGAGCAATACACCCCCACTTTCTTAGACCAGTGTGATACTCAAGTAGCGTTATCAAAACAGAAGAATTTAATAGCTTGTCAGGAACGCAGCATGAATTCTTAGATAGTATCAAGAATAGAAAGTTATGGCATAGTCCATCCCACTCAGATGCCCTCCTTGCCTCAGTCCAGAAGAAAAAAAGAATTACATGTAAGTAGTTAATTTTCTTTTCTTCGTCCTTTTATTAAAAGCTGGAGTAAGTATAAAGATTGACTTACCTCTCATCTTTACAAAAGCAGCTACCAGTTTTAGTTCTGTTTTGGCTAATAGTTTCTATTAATGCTTCTTGACTTGACCAAGTCACTCTATATATAGTTTTGTCACTTTATTTCATTGTTGGTGTGATGCATTGTTTCTTTATCTTGCCTATTTGTGCACCTTCTACAATGTGCAGAGATGCATGCTCCACATTTTTCATGTTTTAAAGTTATACTGTAAAATTACAGTATCAACAAATTTAGGGCATCGTGCTACACAATGAACTTCCCGTGGTAATTTAATTATAGATGGTATGTATGTAATTCCAAATATTTGCCACAAGAGGGCACTTAAGGACTGTATATGTAATTACCAGAAATTGATGCAAGTAATTGAGCCCCAACCTGATCTCAGATATATCCCTGCAGTTCTGAGTGAAATCAACAGACACTTATGTACCTGAGGAAGATTCAGGCCCTATTGTTTTTCTTGTTTAGTTCTATTACTAGCTTCTCATTTCTGTAATATGAGCAGTTTTCAAGACGCAATTCTGTTCAGAAGTTAACAGTGTATCTTTTTTTTTTTTTTATTCCTGCCATCAGGTAACTGGAGTTGTGGGCAGAGCAGAGCTTTTATCATCCATCTTTTTTCTAGCTGCTTTTTTGTCTTACACCAAATCTAAAGGGCCAGACAATACCATAGGTAAATACCTAACATGTATACATAACTTTTCTGATGTTACTGTATTGGTTTTGGGTAGTAAAATATAAATATAATATTATGGTTAACCAGTAGTAAGTCACCCTTAATTCAGCATGATGGTGCCTTGATGGTCATATAATTATACTTTGAACTATAAAGTACCTTTCATCAGAGAACCTCTGACTGCTTGGCAGTCATTAAATAAACCATACAACTGTCTCATAAAAAGGTAACTATTGCATTAAGTTTTATAGAGGAGCATGGACTGGCGTATGTAGGCTAATAGATTCTCTGAAGTCAGCGGCAGATTTGGATATAAAATTTAGGAATTAAGATTAGTCTGTTGTTCTAACTATTACTCAGAGCAGTGATTTTTCAACATTTTTAATCTGCAGACTCCTAAAAAATTTCTGATAGAGGTGTGGACCCTTTTGGAAATCTTAAACATAGTCTGCAGGCCACAGGTCAAAAACCATTGGCTTAGAAATACGGAGATAGATAAGAAAGAAATTATTGAAAAGCTAGAAAAATTACTTTCTTGTCATTTTCCTATTTAGAATATTTGTCTTCACAACTCTCTTTACTACGTATTTCACCATCAAAGTGATGACTGACAAATTGATAAGGTTCTATAGTACATATTGTAAAGTGAGGCAAAAATGAATAAGTAGTATATGTGTAGATAATTGCAATTATATATAGCTTTATTGAATCAAATGATGTTGTTCATATGGCTGTGCTGTAAGATCGTGTGTGGTTATAATGTCTGTCCTTTTATGTTGCAGTATGGACTCCTATAGCAGTAACAGTGTTTCTAGTAGCTGTTGCAACATTGTGCAAAGAACAAGGAATAACAGTGGTGGGGATATGCTGTGTCTACGAAGTATTTATAGCTCAGGGGGTAAGAATTTCCATTGTAACTATTTCCTTTGTCAAGAAGATCTCTCTGCAAGATTTTTATAACGCAGTTTTAAATAACTATCATATACATGTGTACTGAGTGTTTTTGTTTACTGAAATAAACAATAGTTTTGTCATCTTGGAAAAATATTCATATGTGCTCCCTCACTGTATATTAGCAAAAATGGAAATAAATTAAAATGTGATACCCTTTATTTGAGTCCAGACTGATGCTTGCAAAGGCCAGACATATGTATATACTAAAGTGTGAGGCACATAAAAATTAATTTTCCTTTTAAGTCCTTTAAGTGAAATTAGGAAAGATGCTTTCTAGGGAGACTTTTTCCATCTCATTAATGAACCGTCAGTGTTCTGGAAAGTGCTAGCATGCAGGATACAGACCCCCTCCATGCTTCTGCCCTGCTTCAGATGGGTCTGCATAGCTGTAGCCATTGATGGTACCTCCCAATGCTTCCTTCCCAGTCTGGAGCCCCACAAACCAGTCTTCCACTTATTGGTAACCACCTAATAATTGCAACTTTTTGCTGGCAACCAAGGGATTGATAATAAGCGTAATCTGCTATATTTTCATTATTTTATCATTGCAAAGTCATAGGTCATCCTCATATTCCCCCTTGGAGCCCAGGATGGCACTGCAAATGTGCTTCACTTTAATTTCCCCCAGTTGGGGCAATAATAGATTCACCTCAACTGCCCAAGGCCAATTGAAGCCAGCATCCTAACAAAAAAGCATGTCTTCTTTTAATAAGGTTTCAGGATAAAAGCAGTTACAATAACACAGTTCATAAGGTCCTCACTTCAGGGCCCTGGTTCAGAGCTAGGTCCCTCTCTGAAAGTCCACAAAACAAAGACTGAGTCTGGTTAGACTGGTCTTGTAGAGAAGTGTTTCTCAGCTGGTGTTCCGTGGCACACTAGTGCTCTTCAGACATAGTGCAAGTGTTCCATGACCCACCTCTGCCCCTCCCCATTGTGGGGACTGAGTGGGGAGGGGAAGGAGCAATTTAAGCTCTAGCTGCAGTAAAGCTTCCAGATATGCAGTGGCAGATGTTGATGTACACCTGGAAACTTTGTTGCAACAACTGGGACATTTATTTCCTGCCATTGTTACCAGCTTTTTCGAGCATGTTTTCATCAGGTGTTCGGCATAAAGTAATTAACACCTTTTAGATGTTCTCCAGCCCACTAAAAGTTGAGAAATGTTGTAGAGCTTGAGAGAGAAACCACTGCCCACTGTACCCTTCCTGGCTTCTCCTGCCCTCTCTCCTGTTCAGCTTCCCATTTAAATAGCCTACTCCCTAAGGGCAGGGCCTTCCTAAGTAGATACCATACTGTCCCTAAAAGACAATATACTTTTTTCACACAGTCATATTATCAAGTCTTTATTAAAACCTAATACAAAAATCTTAATGTTTTTAGTCTTATCAGTATGTAATTTAAGCACTCAAAAGAAGGGAATGCTCACATAGCCTTAATTCTGTCCATGTTATATATCTGCATTATAATAATCTAGTTATAATGTGTATTATTTTTTTAATAGAATATACTTGGAGGTTTTCTGTAACCTTGTGTCTTGATGAATCATCTTGGCATATACTGCTTTATGCCTGAATTCACTGCAATTATTTATATGAAAATTATAAAGAACTTATTTTATCTATTTTTGCAACAGGGTATTAGTGAGAATTTGTTGGCATATGTAGGCCATCTGAGTTCATTGCTAAGTTGTATAGTTAATTGCCTAAGCCCTTGAATTGCTCCTGAAGAAAGCTAACTGCTGTTTGAAAAGGAAATATCTAGTGCATAGCTTCTAGTTAAAAAAATATTAAAATTCAGTTGAAAAAAGAGAACTCCTTATTTAAGAAGTTTGTCAATAAAATGTATGGGATTGTTATGACAGTGAAAATAATGTTAATGTAAACAAACAAAAAAGATACTGACTCTACAGTTGTCATAAAATTATATTTAAAAATGGTGTGTTCATATAGTATGATAAACAAGGAGTCCTGTGGCACTTTTAAAGACTAACAAATTTATTTATCACATGAGCTTTTGTGGGAGAAAATCCCACTTCGTCAGACACTTGAAGATGGGGAACTTATGTTCTATGTACTGTGTTGTACTATGTATCATGTATGTACTTTGTGTCATGTACTATGACAACTCTCTCTTCCATCCTATGTATGGGATGCAGATTTAAGGTTGCACATTGTATCTTAACTTCAGTATTGTTTTACTTTGGGTATTTGCTTTTTTAAAAGAGAACAAAAACAAAATTGTTCTAGAACTATAAAGCTTTGTTGTCTTTCGGGGGGGGGGGGGGGTGGCTAACTCCATAATCTGAAACTGACTAGACATCTGTTGAATGTCCTGTTTCATGCATCTTCAATACAGTCAGTTAATTTAGCCTCAGTAATGCCTATTTAAGTTAGCCTCAGTGAGGGCTATTTATGTGTCAGATTTCAAGTTGTTTTGACTTGAGTTGTTCAAAAGAGTTTGCAAGAATTTTTTCATAATGAGGGAAAAGTGTCCGTCCCATCCCCCCCCTCCCCTCCCCTGCAAAACCAGATGGAATATTTTGCTTTCATTTATTTAAAACAAAACCAAAAAAAAAGTCTTTTGGCAAAGATTAAAACACTTGGGTGCTTTTGTTGAAAATATTAAAGCTTTACAAATCTGTTGGTTACTAGACACAAGGCAGGTAACCTTAACTTTATCAGACACTGACAGTCCCATTAGAATAGGTATCCACAAAATTAGCTCAGAGCTAGGTGCCAGCAGTTTTACTTTTGGTCACTGGAGGGAGCGCCTCCATTACCTTTCTTCAGTGGAGGTAGGTGACAGGCTACTAAAACTGGTCATCATGGCGACCAGAAACGTATCTTTGTTGAGGCCTGCACTAGAATAAGGTTCATATTGGTATAGTGAATGGTGGTTTAAATAAGAGTGCATTGTCTGATAACATAAATCATGTTTTGTTTTCTAGTATACTTTGCCCGTGCTGTTGGATATGGCTATACAGATTCTTCGAGGGAAAGGCAGTATTCCTTATTGTATGCTCCAAACGCTGTTAAAGCTTATTGTTCTGATGTTCAGCACACTGCTCCTTGTTGTAGTCAGAGTCCAGGTCATTCAGTCTCAACTTCCAGTGTTTACCAGGTAAAAAAAAACAAAAAACAAAAACCCAAATGAACAGGAAACCTTGTTTTTATTATTTTAAAAGATAGTGGTAAGTCAAGCTGACCTCATTAAGTCACTGTTTAAAATGGTTACAAAATTCTTTATATAGTGCTTAGTTTTAACTTATTTTAATATTATTTTGGAACTCCCATACAGTGTTTCATTTATATGTTATAAATCAACAGTGTGTGTTACAGTAAGCAATAACTGCATTTGTTAAGTACTAGTATACCAGTGGCCAATATCTATCTAAGATAGATCGATTGATCATAGCAATGTGCATATGATAAACCTTACACCTGAATAATTTAGTGTTTGCAATAAGTAAAACTGCAGTCCTTCAAGTCTAGTAATATTCCAGATGCATTTCTGGTTATCAGGCATCAATACTTGGATGTATTAAGCCTCCTGTTTCCTCTAAAATAGTTGGAGAAAGATTAAATATTCCATGTTTAGAGGAAAAAATGAAGTAATCTGAACTAATTGAATTATTAAAGCTAAAATATTTAAAATCTAATTTTCACTGTTTAGGTTGTATCTTTGTATTTCAGACCCTGATCCTCCAACTGCTTAGCCCACGTGCTTAACTTGAGCCTCAGTGTGACTACTCATATGTTCAAAATTAAGCACGGTGGTAACATCCTGTCTTGGTGGACAAAAAGGATGCCTTAGCATAATGTGACTGAAGAGCCCTGTTAGGGTGTAGGCTAAAACATTTGAAGCAGTGCTAGCTAGCTGTGTTTTAATCTAGATTTATAATATTGTGAAAGTGCATATTTTACAAATCTAGGCTACAACATAGCCAGCTAGCACTTCTTCAAACATATTAGCCTGCAGTTTTGATATCATGCTAATTTGTTTGTATTGTATTTTTTTTTAACTAAAACATTTTTCTCCTTTAGGTTTGATAATCCAGCTGCTGTAAGTCCATCTCCTGCCAGACAGTTGACTTTCAACTATCTCCTCTCTGTAAATGCTTGGCTTCTTCTAAATCCCTCAGAACTATGTTGTGATTGGACGATGGGAACTATTCCGCTCGTGGAGTCTTTGCTAGATATAAGAAATATTGCCACCATTACATTTTTTTGCTTTTTGGGATCTTTGATTGTCTTCAGTCTACGATACCCTGGAGATTCCTCCAAGACTGTATTGATGGTAGGAATAATGCATGTTTTTAATCCTTTTGATTACAGTAAGAGGCCTATATTGAAATGGGTGGAAAACCTCTGTGATTCTCTCAGCTCTTCATTACATCAACTTCACCATTTTTAATGAAAGAACTTTCTCTGGTAAGGAATCTTAACAATTGAGACTCCATAGTTCCAGGAGAAAGAATCAAGTTAGAGGAGAAAAGGATTAACAGGATTTTTACCACAAAGCATCAGCTAAGTAAGGCCATCTTATTTTAATGAGGCTTTTTTATTTCTAGTGTCTAAGATGTCTGCTCCACTAATTGAAGCATCTTTTTATGATTAACTGTTCACTGCAAGCTGCCTCATATAGCACAGCTGCATACACATGTTTTTGAAATCCCTGAAGCTGGTAGATTTCATGCCAAATATCTGTGTCAAAGTGCCTGAAGCCCAGTTTACCAGAAAATACTGATGCATTACTATATATTAGATATAATTATCCCTCAAGTACTTTACTATGTAAACAACACTGTAGATCAGAAAACTGCTTCTGATCTGCTGTCTTCAGGGATACTAGTATAGTGAACTCCGTGTAGGCTGGATGTAGGTGGCCCAGCTAGCACGAAGAACACTGACTTGTACATCCTTTAGAATATTCCATTTTCAAACCTTGACCACAACAGCTGCATTCCCAGATGTTTACCCTATTAAGAAAAATCACTCAACAGTCATAAGGAAACTAGGCAAAGCCCATCTTTGTCCAGTGAGACCAATTTGCAGTGTAATACAAATGTACTTCATATTGATATGTAAAAACCTGCAGTATGATATGCATTTGTATCACAGCTAATACTGTAGATCAGGGGTCCTCAAACTTTTTAAACAGGGAGCCAGTTCACGGTCCCTCAGACTGTTTGGGGGCCCCATACTATAGTTTGAAAAAACATGAACGCGTAGCTATCATGTCTGCTGCTGGCCTGTGTTTCTGGGTACTGGGTGGCAGGCGGTAATGAATCCACACACTTTTTGTTGGTGCTGTGGGGCTCCGGCCAGGCCCAAAGTGTGGGACTGACCGATTTTAGCCTGCTGACCTGCTGTTGTGTAGGCAACTAGTAATGTTCCCTCTAGGTTTGGCAGCTTGTGTGCAAAATTTTCAAGCCGTGTGCAAAACTTTTTCTGAATAAAATTTTTGTGCAAACTCACACAACAGAAATTATAGGCATTAATTGAAGTTAAAGTGATTGTAAATAGAATTAATTAATTGTTTAATTTAATTTGAATGAATTTTGAATTGAAATTTAATTTTTAGAAAGGTTTTTATTTAAAATTAATTTTTAAAAAGCTTTTTAAAAAAGAAGGAAGAGAAAGAAAAAAGAGAAGGAAGGAGGAGAAAAAGAAAAAAGTAAGAGAGAAAGGAAGGAAGCAAAGAAAGAGCAGGAAGGAAGGAAGAGGAAGACAAAGAACAGAGAGAAAGAAAAAAGAGAAAGGAAGGAAGAGGAAGGCAAAGAAGAGAAAAAGAAAAAAAAGAAAGGAAGGAAAGGAAAAGGAAGACAAAGAGAAGAAAAAAGAGAAAGGAAGAAAAGAGAGAAGGTAGGAAAAGAAAGGCGGAGAGAAGGAAAGAAGGAAGAGAAAGAAGGAGGCAGGAAGGAAGAGAAAGAAGGAAAGAAGAGAAAAAAAGGAAGGCAAAGAAGAGAAGGAAGGAAAAAAAGAAAAAGGAAGGCAAAGAAGAGAAGGAAGGAAAAAAAGA